>CM064862.1:11168464-11346478 GCA_032719365.1 Prinsepia uniflora | reverse complement strand
TCCAGAACGTCCGGGGCGTTACAATTTCTTACTGGACTAACTTATAATTTGGACTCTAAAAAATGACTTAAATATAATTTAACCTAGTTTATATTGAAGTTTTTTTATTTCATTATTTTTCGAATATAAAATTTAATATAATTATTAATTAAATATTTTTTCTTACATCATTATTATTATTATTATTATTATTATTATTATTAGACATGCTTATTCAACACACCTTATGAAAGTAAATGAATAAACATTAAGACCATAAAAAATTCAAACGTCAAAGTTAGGAACAATACTGTGACAAAAAATCATCTGCGACCTGCTAATGTTTATTCAAAACACCTTATGAAAGTAAATAAATAGACATTAAGTCATCAAGAATCCAAACGTGAATGTCAGGAATAATAGCATGACCAAAAATGATAAATGACCTACATAAGTTCACTAGGAACTGAAGTAAAATAAAATAAAATATACTTACGGTTTAACTATAAAGTGATTACTATCAAATCCTCAACTAAATCTCCATCGACCAAATGTGTAAGGACCCATCCCGAATTCACAGATTAATTAAGGATTATGATGAATTATCAAGAATTAATTAAGGGCTAATCGAAATTAGTCGAGGATTATCGGACGATTTAGGGTAAAATTACCATTTTGCCCTGGGAAAGGGAAAAAATTGACTTTTGACCCAGGAGGTTCAATGCACGAGAACTGAGGACCGTTATGTAGATCAAGATGATACGAGTCTATAGACAGGCGACACGTCGAAATCGGACATCGTACGAAAAATTTATGAGTCACGAAAAGTTCTAAAAACTATTCACGGTTGTTTGGTTTTCAAAACGGTTTGTTTTTAGTGGGACTCAAATATCTGATTTTGGACCATAGAATGAGTGACACTTGTCACCCACCCTATGGCCCATTTTCATACACATGCATCATCATCATCCTTCATTCATTCATCTTCTTCATTTTTCTTCCAAAGCCCGTACCTACTCCACAAACATCATTTTCATCACTCCATCTTCTTGCTTGACCACAGAGAGACAGGGAAGATGTGAGAGAGAGAGACTGTGGACAGCGACAGGACGGCTAGGTCGTTGTGGACGGCGGAGGAAGCCACGGGAAAAAGGTAAGTCGTGGGTTTCAAAATTGGGCTTTTGATTTTAGGTGTTTTTACATGATTCTAAACCCATAAACATGTTCTTAGAGCTCATACGAGCTTGTAGGTGCAAGAATGGAAGGTTTTGGACGGCGGGAGTGGCCGAAATGTCGATTTGAAGTTTGGCCGAAACTTTGGGAGGCCATATCTTTAAAACCAAGTATTTTCTTCAATTTATAGATTCAAATTTGGATTTCTGGGCTCGAGTAGCATGATTTCTAGATATAGAACGTAGGATTTGGTTGAGAAATGAGAGAGATATGAAGGTTTGAAAAATCGGGGAAAAATGGGGTTTTTCAGCTGCCAGAGATGGCGTAGCACGGTGGCTCTGGTCGTCTCCTCCAGCGAGCCGTTGACCGGCTGACGTTCACATTGACTTTGCTGATGTCAGCGTTGATCGTTGACTTTTTGGTTGACTAAACTTTGACTGGCGCATGGGGGCACGTAGGCATGAGTTTCAAGGTCAACCCAGCCTTGTTCAAAAGATTTCGACGATCTGAATCCAATGGTGCTTTTTTCAGGTCCATCAGAAGGTCGTTTGATAGGTCAAATGGAGGTTTTTCTCCTCAGGAAGCATGTTCGAGATACGTTAACAGTTTTGGGATGTATGAGGGTTTATGGTTAGGACTTGTATAGATGATTTGGACAGGTCCGGACGTCCCAGAAAGTACGAATTAGCCCCGGAGTGGCTTACGGCGCAGGTTGCAAACGTGCAGCACGAAAAGTTTGTGAGTGAACATTTTCTTTATAAATATGATGCATGCATAACTGTTTTATATGTTTTATGAACATGATTTGAGATGCATATATTGCATATGATTTAAATATGATTTGTTTGGCATTTTCGCATAAAATGCGTTATTGCACGTAGTTCGAGATTTCTGTTTTATACAGTATTTTTGCTTATGCCAAGTATTCTACGTGCATATGTTTTATGTGATTTTGAAGGTTTCACGGAGAGGCGTGAAATCGAGGATTGTGTATCGATTTTGAAGGATTCCACGGAGATGCGTGAAATCGATATTCGGGCACGAGCCGTAGTTATTTAGACTTTGACTCGGATGATAGTCAAAGGTGGTTTTGAACGAGTCCCAGTTGATTTAGACTTTGACTCGAATGATATTCAAAGGTGGTTTTGAACGATGAAAAGGTTTTCGGATTTAGAAATATCTTTCGAGCGTAAGACCCAGTTGATTATGGTTTAACTTAGAGTATAGTCAAACGTGTGATATATCGGGATGTGACCTAGTTATGAGATTTATGAAAGATATTTCGGGCATGAGACCTAGTTGTGGATTTGATAGGATTCGAAGAATCCTGGGTTTATGAAGTATTGATAGACACTGTTTTCTGGCTTGTGACTCATTTGATGATATTTCGGGCTTGTGACCTTATTGATGATATTCAGGCTGGTGACCATATTGATGATATTCGGGCTTGTGTCCCTATGATTTTGAGTTTAAAGACTCAGATTTTATTAGAAGGCCTCCGATTGTGAATATGTTTCCCCGGAGAGCACTATGGAGATGATGCTCGCCTCCGAGGTACGAAGAGGTCACGATGCGCCTGCTGTCGAGCAGCCGAGAGAGCCTCGACTTAAGAGTGCAGTATATGAGATCGATCGATGATATGTTCATGATGATCTGGTGATGTGTTCACGACGACATGCTCAGGATCAGAGTAGTCTTTGAGCTTATGGGCACACGTTGATGGGGTGACTGATGATATGATATTGAGTTTAAAGACTTGAGAGTTTAAAAGCTCTGATTTTGACACCGTGATTTGATTTGGGCTGAGATCCCACATGTTTATGTTTTTGGGCTGAGATCCTACATGTTGATTTGGGCTGAGACCCTAAATGATTTAGTTTTGGGCTGAGACCCTACTGAGGAAATGACTTCGATTGAGAAGCATTTTTCACTGTATTTTGATTTGAAAAGCAATACGTCTTGCTTTTGAGGAAGTATTTGAAATACTATTTTCTGATGCATGCATGCTTTTACGTGAAGGGTATAAATGACATTTTGATAAATTTTTTTTATAAACTGTTGTTTTTGTCCACTTACAACTTTTATGGTTTTTGATATTCTTCAGGTTGATAGCGGATGCGGACTGTAGTAGAGATCGAGACATCACATGTAACGACTCGTCCAGAATTCCAGAATTAGATTAGTGACTAATCAAGGATTAGTGAGGTTAATCGATGATTAGTGGGGTACTTTCGGAAGGACGGTGCGAAATGACGATTTTGCCCTTGGAATGGGCGAAACGTTGACTCTTCGTTCAGACGGTCAAATGGACTTTGGACGATGACTATGATGTAGTTCGGGATGTCACGAGTTTATAGACAGGTGGTACGTCCGATTCTGACGTTCGAGGAAGAAGTTATGACATTCGGAAATTCGGGAGTATTTTGGTAATTTGGTTAAAAAGGAGCAAAAAGTTGACTTTTGAACCGAGAGGTCCGATGGCAGAGGACTGATGATTGTTACATAGATTGGATCGATACGAATCCATAGACAGGTGGCACGCCGAAATCAGAAGTCGAATAGAAAAGTTATGTGTCACGAAAGTTCGATTGCACTATGCGTGTATTACGAAACGGGGACACTTGGCGAAATCTGATTGGTTAACTTTTCAGTGTGGGACCTTTGGATGAGTGACAAGTGTCACTCATCCTATTGGTCATTAACCCCAAAAAGTAGATCTAAAAGGTGATTGGTGAGTTTAATATTATATTAATAGTTTTGAGATTATTTTATAATATCCCTTAATCTCTCTCAATATTAGCCTTTCATTTCCTCACTTCCCTCATCCTCATCGCTCCCTTATCTGAATCCTCAAAACAAACCTCACCTTCCCTCTCCACTTTAACCGTGCAAATATCTACTCCAACCTTCATTTCTATTCTTCTTCAATAGAGAACAAACAAACACCAGCACACCCCACTCCCCCAAAACCTCATCCAACACTGATGACTCATGAATGAAAGGTGAAGAGGAGGCTAAGCTGAGGCTAGTAGTGCCACCGTGGAGAGCCGTCGTGAACGGTGGCCGTGGGCTCCATGCGGGGGTAAGCTTTGGTTCAAAACTAGAAATAAGGGTTTTAGTGATTATTGATCGATATTAATGAAAGAAACGTGTTTTGGAGGATGAAAGGAGCTTAAAGAACGTGAAGGCACGACTGGAGATGGTCTGGGTCGATGGTGGAACGTGGTTAGAGGAAACGGGTTCGATCATGCGTTTGGAAGGTAACGTACATACCCTCATTTCGTATTTTGATTATGTAGTTAGATGGGAAACACTTAGACAAAGGTTTAGGAATCGAAAAGGGAAAGATTGGATCAAAAATGGGTGAGATTGGTTGCTGAACTGGTCGCGCCGGTCCGGTTCGAACTAGGCGAACCGGGTTCGTTGAAGGTTGAAGATAATGAATAGTGACTAGCGCGTGGGCTCACGCGCAACCCCTTTGGGCGGAACATGGGGACACGTGTAGCATCTTTTGGGGAAGTTTTAAATATGTGAATTAATCTATCCGATGTAACAAACAATTTGGGACTGGTTTCGTGTCGATCGGACACCGTCTCAATATTGTTCGGGACATCCGAAGGTTTAGGATCAAAATTAAAAATACTTAAAAATTCGGGAAAATTACGGAACTTCAATGAGAGGTTAATTAGGTAGTTAGTAACCCTCTAGATTTATTTGGATAGGTTTGGGAGTCCCGGTGACGACGATTAGCCCGGTGAGACTTACGGCACGTAAATCGAGGCGACAGCTTATGACGGTCTGTGAGTGGACCTTGATTTCTAAACTGTGATGCATGCATAAAAGTTTTATATGGTTTATAGATATGAATCTATGATGATGAATTGGATAATTGTGATTTATATGGTGTTACGCATTTCAAGGCGATTTACGTGCTTGCACGTAAATCGAGATTTTTGATTTTACACTGGTTTTCCGTGCTTATAGTTTTAGAAATGGTTTCATAAAATGGTTTTAGATTTGAAAAGGTAAACTCGGGTTCGAGACCCATTTGTTTTGGAAACCCTCGGACTCGAAGTCCATTTAGTTCCGTTCTCGAGCCAGAGGCCCAATTGGTTCTTGAATTGATTTCGGATATGGAAATATGGACCGGGCACGAGACCCATTTGATTTACGAACTCTCGGACCTGAAGTCCATTTGATTTAACAAGGCATCGGGCTGGAGGTCCAGTTGGTTTACGTATCGGGCTCAAGGCCCAATTGGTTTACGTATCAGGCTCGAGACCCAGTTGACTTACGTATCGGGCACGAGGCCCATTTGGTTTACGAAATTGGGCATGAGGCCCATTTTGTTTACGAAATCGGGCACGAGGCCTAGTTGGTTTACGATTCGGGTCGGAGACCCAATTTGTATGTGGATTCGGGCTTAGAGCCCAGATATGTTTTAAGATTGTGATTTCGGGTCGGGGACCCATAAATGGATTTATGATTCATGACGGTTTATGGGGACCGACATGAACCCTTGAAAGGTTTTTATGGTTCATGACGGTTTATGGGGACTGGGTATGAACCCTTGAAAGGTTTTAAGAATGATTTCAAATGGTTTTTCGTATACCATCCTTTATATATGGATTGTCTCCTCCGGGGAGGGTCGTTGGCCTGGGTGGACCTCGGAGTAGTCACGGAGCACTGACTGAGTGGAGTCGCCCCCGTTGGGTTCCTTACTCTCAGAAAGGCTATGTATTATAACCCACATGGAGTGTTATTAATCTACGGACATTGACCTGGGTGGACCCTGGGGAGACTTGGGCTTTGTTTAAGACCCCGGGTAGCACGCGCGTAGCTCTAGATACCGTGACAGGATTGGTTATATGATATATATTGATAAAGATGATTTCTTGGTTTGCGAAATTGTGTTTTATGGATAATAAATGGATTTGGGTCGAGTTCCCACATATGTTTACTTGTTATGGATTTCTGTAAATGGTTTTGAGCAGGGGCCCGTATGATTATGGTTGTTTAAACATATGTGGTTTGAGAAATGGTTTTACTATGCATGCATGCTTTTTAGTGAAGGGCATAAAGGTCTTTTATAAAATGTGTTTTATGAACTTATTACTTTTCGTCCACTCACAATTTTCGTTGTTTTCAATGCCCTTCAGGTTGATTTGGGATGCGAACTGTAGCAGAGACCGAGACATCAAATAGCTCCTCCGGATCCTGGCATACTCTGGAAGCTGGTCGGACTAAAGGTTTAAATTTTCCCTGATTTGACACTCCGTGTCAGACGGGATCAGGAACGTCCCTCGTTAATCCTGGGGGGATTGGGACGGGTCCTGACATCACATGCCACCATAGATCCTTACGCACTTTGGATAACCCAAGCGGGTTACAGTTTTATCCCTTGTCTGGCACGCAGTACTAGACGGGAGCAGGCGCATCCCGGTATAATCCGGGGGGATTGAGACGGGTCCTATCAAAATGGGGCTTGTGAATTGTGTATGGCACTTCTTTGTTAAAATGCCTTTTCAGGAAAAATTTGATGGGAAAAAACCGTTGTAAAGGAAACAGAGTACATCGCACATAAAGAAAATTAGGGATATTGAGCATCCTCAAAAAAAATCTTAACTTGAATAACAGAAAGATGAAAAATGAGAGAAATAAATCTCATTACTTCACCCCTGAAAAAAAAATGCGATATGTGAAGTAGGACCAAACCCAAACAGAGAAATTAGCGAATAGCATGTAGTTGCTAAGAGAAACAACTAAACACCTTCGGTTACTAAAATTCAAAGCAAGGAGAATATGAATTTAAAAAATGTGTGTGATTGTGTGAAAACACAATTATTAATCAACAAAGTGCCTTTCGATACTTGAAACCAGCAAAACGAAGTTAGAACAAACCAAAAAAACAAAATAAGGGAATGATAATGCTTATTGAAGAGACAAGCTGAGGAGAACATAAATAAAAACAAGTCTAACAATATTACAAAGCAAGGTAAGCCAATAGAGAGACAAGTCCTACAATCCACTAAGAAGGCCAACCACCAGCCCAAGGTCACTAAGCCACTTCAAGCCCAAGCCCAAGATGACTAAAGGTGTTGACCACTGGGGTATCACTCAGGTAGTGATACCATACCGACCAGGGTAGCACTCATACACCCACCAATGTAGCGCTCAGTCGGTGGTACCATTTCATCAGGATAACGTGTGAGGACCCGTACCCTGGAGGCATGGTTAGCAATCCCATATCGCCCGGGGAGATTTGGGGGATGTGCCTTATATGTGTGAGCGCGCATCTATCCAACAAGAGGCCTTCAGCTCAAAGGCTTTGGATTCCTAGGGAACTCCAAAGTTAAGCGAGTAAGGGCTGGTGCAATACCAAGATGGGTGACCCACTGGGAAGTTGCACGTGAGCTCCCGAGAACAAAACCATGAGGGCTGAGCCCAAAGCGAACAATATCCTATTGGAACAGAACAGGTCATGACAATTTGGTATTAGAGCCCAACTCCGACCAGATTTAAGTGTGCTAGCGAGGACGCTGGGCCCCAAGGGAGGTGGATTGTGAAGACCTGTGCCCTGGAGGCATGGTTAGTAATCCCACATCGCTCGGGGAGATCTGGGGGATACACCTTATATGTGTGGGCACGCATCTATCCAACAGGAGACCTTTTGAGAGCTCACTGGCTTTGGATTCCTAGGGAACTCCAAAGTTAAGAGAGTAGGGGCTGATGAAATACCAGGATGGGTGATCCACTGAAAAGTTGCACGTGAGCACTTGAGAGCAAAACTGTGAGGGTTAGGCCCAAAGCGAACAATATTATGTTAGAACAGGTCCCAACCTCGACCGGAATTAAGTTTGCCAGTGAGGACGCCAGGCCCAAAAGGAGGTGGATTGTGAGGACCCGTGCCTTGGAGGCATGGTTAGCAATCCCACATCGTCAGGGGAGATCTGGGGGATGCGTCTTATATGTGTGGGCGCGCATCTATCCAACAGGAGGCCTTTTGGGAGCTCACTGGCTTTTGATTCCTAGGGAACTCCAAAGTTAAGCGAGTAGGGACTAGTGCAATACCAAGATGAGTGACCCACTGGGAAGTTGCATGTGAGCTCCTGAGAACAAAACCGTGAGGGCTGGCTCCAAAGCGGATAATATCAAGTTGGAACAGGTTGGGTCGTGAAAATTTGGTATTAGAAACCAACCCCGATCATAATTAAGTGTGTCAGCATGTACGCTGGGCCTAAGGGAGGTGGATTGTGAGGATCTGTGCCCTAGAGGCATGGTTAGTAATCCCACATCACCAGGGGAAATCTGGGAGATGCGCCTTATATGTGTGGGCGCGCATCTATCCAACAGGAGACCTTTTGGGAGCTCACTGGCTTTGGATTCCTAAGGAACTCCAAAGTTAAGCAAGTAAGGGCTGGTGCAATACCAAGATGGGTGATCCACTAGGAAATTGCAAGTGAGCTCCCGAGAAAAAAGCTGCGATGGCTGGGTCCAAAATAGACAATATCTTGTTGGAACAGGTCGGGTCGTGGCATAATGCTCAGCAAGGGGTACCATGCTTCTAGGATAGCGCTCATACACCTACCCACTCATTAGTACTATTCATCTAGCGGTACCATTCACCGGGCAGTACCATTGCCTAGCGGTACCACTCAACTGCCTAACTAACAGGTTGCATGTCCCTATAAATTGTGCCTCACACCTCCCTATATATAGTTGTAAAATATAGGGCATGTGTCACCTTTTCCATGGTGCAAAAAGTATTCCTCAAAAACTCCCCTTACACTATCCTAGGAGACTTGGGGCAGAGAGATTCCAACTCCCAAGACTAGGTATCACTCATCAGCTGGTCTCCTTAAATGGCACAAGTTTACAGACGGGTGGTACCACGGTCCTGCAATTGGTACCACTCCCCCCCTTAACTAGTACCACTATCCTGCGACAGGTACCACTACTCAAACAGAGTAGGTAGCACTCATTTTTCCTTCTTTATAAATACTCCCCAACTTCCACAATATGTTTCTAACTTCAAGTAAGCATACAAACTATGTCAAAATGTTCTCTCTCTACACACATGTTCTCTGCCTTTT
Source organism: Prinsepia uniflora (assembly GCA_032719365.1). Taxonomy (NCBI): domain Eukaryota; kingdom Viridiplantae; phylum Streptophyta; class Magnoliopsida; order Rosales; family Rosaceae; genus Prinsepia; species Prinsepia uniflora. The sequence continues at coordinate 11,337,233 of CM064862.1, read as the reverse complement.
CTCTAAATACATACTTACTTAGGCATCCAAGATCAAGTGGTCGGAGCCACACCAGCCTTCCAAGCTTGATATCCCTTCCTTTCTCTTTGTCTTAATTCCTCTTAAATACTTCTATACAAGGTGAAGAGGGAACCACTCATACAGAAGATCTTGAGGATGTACACTCCAAGAAACCTCTCAAACGTACGAGGACCGATGACCGTGACGTAGATCGGGACGTCACATCAAAATCGGACGTCGAGCGGAGAAGTTATGGTCACGGGATCGAAATCGAGAATTTACGTCTCGGGATCCGAATAAAATATTAAATAAATCTGATTGGGGGATTAGTTAATTATGGGGCCCTTAAACGAGTGACAAGTGTCACTTATCCCATTGGTGGATTTCCCCAAAAAGTGGATCCAATGAAATAAAATACTATTTTATTTAAGTTTTTATTATTTTAATTATTTCCCTCTCATTTCTCTCTCCTCCCTCCCGTGCAACCTTCTTCATTTATTTTTTCTTCAAAACGGTATACCCCAATCCTACACAAACACCTCTCAATCATCATCTATTGCTTGTGACCCGTGAATGAAAGTTAGAGAAGATGTTGAGATGAACCCAATGGTGGCCACGGCAAGGACCGTCGTGCACGGTGGCCGAAATTTTGGAAGGTAAACTGTGGGATTCAAATTTTGGAATTTTTTATTTTGATGTTGTTGATCGATTCTAAGCTTAGGATGATGTTCCTTGAGCTCTCATGAGCTTGTAGGTGCAATTTGAGACAGATTTGGGCGTCGGAGGTGGCCAGAATGATGATCGGAATTCTGGATGAAACTTTGAATGGCCATAACTTACAATCCAGGCACTTTATGCAATTTCTTGGTCTATTTTTGGAATCCTTGGATTGAGTAGATGGATTTACATAGGTAGAACGTCGAATTTGGTTGAGAAACGAGTGAGATATCAAAGTTTGAAGTTTGGGGCATCAACTGAGTTTTCCGGCGAGAAATTCCGGCGAGTTGACTCGCTGAATTTGACCCATTGACTTTTGCGTTGACTACGCGCGTGGGCATGGGCTCGAATTTTGAGGTGGTCCCAGTGTCATATTAAAGGTTTCGAAGGTCCGGATCCAATGGTGGTGGTTTTGGGTTGATCGAAGATCGTTAGGTTGGTCAAATTGAGGTTTTTCACCTCGGGAATCTTGTCCAGGACACGTTGAGTTTTCCGGGAAAGTTTAGGGTTCTTATTATGGACTTGTATAGGTTAGTAGTAACCTTTGGGGTATGATTTGGACAGGTCCAGAAGTTCCGGAGATGGTGATTTAGCCCGGGGAGGCTTATGGCACGCATATCGAGGAGGCAGCGTAGAACGGTCTGTGAGTGGACCTTGATTTCTAAACTGTGACGCATGCATAAATGTTTTATATATCTTATAGATATGATTTCTATCATGATGATTATGGATTGGTGATTTACATGATTTCACGTATTTCGAGGTAATTTACGTATCTGCACGTATATCGAGGGTTATGGTTTTGCACTGATTATACGTGCCTATGGTTTCGGTAATGGTTTAATGAAATGGTTTTGGATTTGAAAAGGTAAACTCGGGCATGAGACACATTTTTTTTGGAAACCCCCAGACTTGAAGTCCAATTAGTTACGTTATCGGGTCAAAGGCCCAATTAGTTCGTGAATTGATTTCAGATTTGGAAATTTGGAATTGGGCTTGAGACCCATTTGATTTTTGAACTATCAAAATTCGAGTCCATTTGATTTAATAAAGCATCGGGCGCGAAGCCCAGTTAGTTTATGAATCGGGCTCGAGGCCCAGTTGGTTTACAAATCGGGCACGAGGCCCAGTTGGTTTGCAAATCAGGTTTGAGGCCCAGTTGATTTAGGAATCGGGATGAGGCCCAGTTGATTTACGTAATCAGGCTAGAGGCCCAGCTGATATACGAATCGGGCCAGAGGCCCAGTTGGTTTGCGAATCGGGTTTGAGGCCTAGTTGATTTAGGAATCGGGCCGATGATAAGATCCATCCCGATTATCCCTCGATAGTCGTGAAGGATCCTGCTCCCATCTGACAATAACTCTAAAGTTCCAAAAGTAACTTTACATATATACATATACAACATAACAAATGAAAACATTGTCAGACAAGAGATAGTTAAGTTTTCCAGGACTGTTGACCTCACAAGTTTGACTAGTCAACAGGTTTACAGAGCATAGGTAATATTACAAGTAGGGATCAAAATCCTACTTTGTAAGTTGTCTGAGTGCGCAACGGTCTACTTATTCCTATGCCTCGTCACTAGCCCATGTACCTGTGCACTGGCCTAGAGGGTAAATAAAACATCAAAGGTGTGAGTGGACAAAAATAAAGTTTTAGAAATATACTTATCAAAATACATTCTTACCCTCCAGTTTCACAAACATGCATGCATATCATAAAACATAAGTAATAGCGTGAAATCAATCAAATATGAATAGTGGACCGATAGAATCAAAACATGTTTTCCCATGGTCCATAAAACTCATGTTCATCAAATCAGTTCATGATATAAAGTATCTGGACACAAAGATCAATAAATCATAAATACCACAAATCCTCAATATCCAATCTCAATATCCAAGTAACCGTCACGATATCAATGCAACGTGTGCAAACTTGGGTGTGTCACGTCCGAGTACCTCCCTAGGATCTACGACGTCCTGGGGTGATATCATCTCCAGGATCTACGACGTCTGGAGGATATCATCATAATCTCACACTCCTGAGATTGAGCCTTCCTCGGAGCTACTCATCTCCAAGCAGTAGATCGTGACTACTCCAGGATCTACGAAGTCTGGAGGAGACTATAAAATCACATAGGATGGCATATGTGGAACAGTCACCAAATCCAGTAATCTTATTTTAAAACCATTCAAATCTCAACTCAAATAAAAAACATTTCAACAGGGCTTATGCTCGAAACATAGTTTTCACAAAGCAAGTTCCACAAATCCATCATAAAAACAGTGTCCAGAATTCACTTTATAAATCAAAATCATCAATTTAATCATATTCACATGTGACTCCAAATACGAGTCAAAATCACTATCCAATTGGGTCTCAAGTCCAAAATATCATTTTCACGCAAATCCGTGCAATCACAACCTCAGTTGCCAATTTCATATAAATCCATAAAATATATCCAAAAAGCATTACAAATTCATCAAATCATTTCCTGACTCATAATCCGAGTAAAAAATAATCTCAAATCCCGGGCCTTCGCCCAAAACAGCAATATCACAGTTTTCTCGAAAATCGTGCCCAAATAATATAAAACAATATAATATTCCCAAAATTCGAAAATCATCATATCGAAACATTAATCATGCCAAATCATTTCAAATCATATCATAAAGCATTTAAAACATATATGCATGCATTTTGGGTAGAAAATAAAAGTCCACTCACACACCGTCTAGATTGTTCAGTCTCGAGCTGTTTGTGCTCTTCCGACGTCCTGGGAATATTCCGGCCTGTCAAACAAAGTAATTTAAGGTTACTTGGTTATCACATAACCTCACATATGAATTTCCTAATCGTCGGAATTTAATAATATTATTTAAACATAAACTATACGCTTCGGGTGCTCGAAACTACTCAGAATTCATATCTGATTGACCCGAAACCAATGCCAATAGGTTCGTATCATCGAGAACATTAAAAAGTATGTTGGACCTGTCCTCAGAAACCCAGCCAGGTGCCGCCGCAAGCAGCTGCGCGTGAAAGTCACGTGCTTGCTACAGTAACAGTGAATGTCATTGTCCTAACCCGTTTGACTGATAAACGGGCCTAAAACCCGCGATACAACCCGGTAAGAACTTCATCAATTCGACCTTAATTTCTTCCCTTCTTTCATCTGATTCCATCTAACCCAGCTTAATTTAAGTTTTGTAAACTTAATTACTTCAATCGCGACCTTAATCCTTACATCCCACGTTGAACCTTCAAAAGGGTTTTAGTTTCTGGTTCACTCAATTCGTCCCAGTTTTTCAAATTAATTGGCACAGGAAGCATCGTGAGATTGAAATAAACATTTCTACATAATTAATTACACAAATTCTTACCTCCAGCTATTCGAACCCAAGCTCGATTTTGTGAAGAAAGTGGAGCTTATGTTCTTGATTAAAACAACATCAATTCCCCTCGTTTTTGTTGTGTATTGGTTCGAAATGATCTCAGAAGGTTAAATCCAATCTCAAATTTGATCCTTGAGGCTTACAACTTTCAATTCAAATTTTCACTTTGTTTTTTAAATTTTCGTATACGGGTTTTCAACTATCCTCTCGGTCCCTCGTTTTATCCTTCTGTTTTCTTGCTCTAAGCCTCTTAATTTCTCCAGGTTTCTCAGATTTATCAAATGGTTCCCGGCTGGATCGAAGGAGGTTAATATCCCTGTTTTGTATATATGTTTGTTTCAAACGGTGCAATGGGCGGTGTACAAAACACTCAGCCCTTCCTCAGGCTGCCATGTGTCTCCAATTGAAGGCAGGAGACATCATTTTGGTGACTCAGCTCTTTTCCTGATAAATGACCATTTTACCCCCCCCCCAGTTGTCAAATTACTTATTTACCCCTGACCTTTGCAGACCCGTAACTTTCACATCCGAGCTCCGTTTTCGACGTGCCACCTGTCTACGGACTCAGCGTCTCGAGACCTACACAATGGTCCTCGAAAAATATACAAAAAGTATTCCAAAGAAAAAGTCAACATTTAATCACACCCCTCCAAGGGTAAAAACGTCATTTTACATATTATTTTATAATTTTACATTATTTAGATTTTCGGGGCGTTACAGCCGAGGCCCAGTTGATTTACGTAATCTGGCTGGAGGCCCAGTTGGTTTATGAAATCGGGCTTGAGGCCCTGTTATGGTTTACGTCTGTGATTTCGGGTTAGGGACCCATAAATGGATTTCTGGTTTTATGATTGTTTATGGGGGCCGAACATGGATCCTTTGAAAGGTTTGAAAGGTTTTGAGAATGATTTCAAAATGGTTTTTCATATACCATCCTTATATATTTATGGATTGTCTCCTCCGGGGAGGGTCGTTGGCTTGGGTGGAGCCCGGAGTAGTCACGGAGCACTAACTGAGTGGAGTCGCCCCCGTGGGGTACCTTACTCTCAGTAAGTTATATATGGATTATAACCCCCAGGTAGGGTCATTGATCTACGGACATTGACCTGGGTGGACCCTGTGGAGACTTGGGATTTGAGACCCTGGGTAGCACGCGCGTAGCTTTGGAAACCGTGACATGACTGGTTATATGATATTGATAAACACGATTTCTTGGATTTTGACGAAATGGTGTTTTGTAAATAGTAAATGGATTTGGGAAATGACCCACATACTCGGATTTACGGTTTTGGGATGAGTTCCCACATATGGTTGATATGTTATGGATTTGTGTAAATAGATTTGGGCAGGGGCCCGCATGATTTGGATTTACGGAATTTGGGCTGAGACCCTAATAATGGTTATTTGAACATATGGTTTAATAAATGGTTTTCAAATGCATGCATGCTTTTTAGTGAAGGGCATAAAGGTCTTTATGAAATGTGTTTTAATGAACTTATTGCTTTTCGTCCACTCACAGTTTTCGTTGTTTTTAATGCCCTTCAGGTTGATCACGGATGCGCACTGTAGCAGAGACCGAGACATCACAATCCTACACCGGATCCTGGCGCGCTCTGGAAGCTGGTCGGGCTGAAGGTTGTAAATTATCCCTTATTCGACACTTCGGGTCAGACGGGATCATGACACATCCCGGGGGATTGGGATGGGTCGTGTCAACCTGGCTCTTTTTAACCTGGATCGTGGACCACAAATCCATGGATGAAGGCTTGAGGTCACGATAGGAATGGATTAGGTGGAATTGTTCTTCAATTTGGGAATTTGGGAATTTGGGGATTTATTTTTGGTAAGATAGTTTGGGAATGGTTATAAACGTTTTATATTTTATTAATTATTTTTCAATTTTTAATTTTTTTATTTACATGGAGTCCAACTCAGTATGAAAAAATACCCCACAACTGCCTAAATGGCACTAAATAGATTTTTTTTTTTAACATATTGTTAACGATGAATATCTAGATGTTGTGTTTTGATAATTTATATATTTAGAATCGAATTTTCATAGTTAAGGTATGAATTTGAAATGACACTTATAATTTGAATCCTTTTATATAATTTTTCCTTATATATTTTGTGTTAGTTTTTAATTTTATATTGTGTTGATACCATATGAGTTCAAACTCAATGTGCCTAATATTTTTAGCCCAACACACTCTTATAAGTTCATAAGGGCCCAAAACCCACACTAATAAACAAACCCTAGTAAGGGCGGATCAGCATCTGACATGTGGACAAATCTCCTCCAACCATCGTCAGGACAAGTGTCAACTTCACAACAAATGAACATTCTCCCACATCGAAAGAACATATTTATTATCACTCTCATACTCATACAAAAGGAGTCATTTTCCCAATAAATGTAACTAAGCATTCACTATTTACATCTACTTATGAATTACTATTCACCACCCTTCTTATACACATAGACCCACACTGACTTGGGCACCAAAATACCCTTAGGCTACCACCATACTTGTGCCTACCTCTGACCGATGGCCAGTTACTTTCTTTTGACAGGTCAGTCTAAGGATACGTGGCTAAATAAGATTTCACACTAAAGTTGCCACATTTTGTGCATCAATAGTTTGGCACTGTCTGTGGAATTTTGATTAAGTCTGCCCACCACTCTACCGAGCTGAGTACCACTTTCTTATCATTTCACCAACATGCAAGATCACGTGGACGAAGAAATCACACCCACACCAGGGAGTCGGGGACCGAGGGACACCTCTCCTTATGTAGCCTAAGCGATAAAAAGGCTACAACGTGATATGGCTGAAATCAAGGCAAATAGAACTCAATAGTCTGGTAATCCACCTCTGGGCTTCCTCATGATCAGCCCCACCACTAAACGTAGTCGCCCCGAGCCGTTGGGCTCGCTCAATAGTAGCACTCTCCGTCTCTCTTGCTGCTTCTTCAGGTTGTGGAGAGGGTCTACGTCTCGGAGGCATCGTCAACCACACGCTGAAAGAGGCATAGAAGTAGTTAAACAACTAAAACACAACCTCACAAACCAACAGACCCAACAAACTCGACAAACCTATGCTCTGATACCAATTGTCAGGACCCACCCCGGTTTCGCCCCGAAATCCGAGGTAAATCCCGCTCCCATCTGACTCCCCGACACAACACCCAAGTAAAACTCACTCAAACCCAGTCAGACGCAGGAGTAATTAACCAAAATATCCCGAAGATATCGTTTACAGAGCATAGTACGAAAATACAAGGAACTAAAAAAAACGATAATTTACACGCACACGGAAGACTTTAAACTATTCTGGGATCCCTCACGTCACTTCTATGCCTCGGACACTGCCTCGACGTCAAGGCCCCGCGCTAGCTCCACAACCTGGAGGGCAAGTTAAAACAGAAGATGTGAGTGGACCATAATAATAAAATTCTTTCCGAAAACCATTTCATAATAAAACCAGGGTTTTAGCCCTCCGTTTTGAAAACTACATGCATAACCACCAGTTGTTAACACAGTTATAAATCAATGTTCACAAAACATCACAAAACATCATAAGAAATAGAAACACTATAAAACAGTATGGAAAACATGGCATGAGTATCAAAACCCGAAGCATAAACCATAAAACTCAAATCATCATTTCCCGATCAAACCTGCTGGACCTATCCGAGTCTTTAAACTCCCGAGTCTTTAAACTCAATCCAGGCTTTAATCATATCCGAGTCTTTAAACTCCCGAGCCTTTAAACTCAAGGCCTACGGGGGAAATCAATATATCCGAATCTTTAAACTCCCGAGTCTTTAAACTCAATCCGTGTCTTTAAACCCAATCCGGCCGGTCCCCCGTCACATATATTCGGGTCTTTAAACCCAATATCCAGATCCAGCAAATCCAATCCCAAAATCATTGAAAACCATTTACCAATCCACATCCAAACCCGAATCCGAAATCACTGGTCCGATACCCTTCCGGCATCCAGAATCGTCATTCCGAACCCAAATCCGGAATCCACTTTCCAATTTTACAATCAAATTCCGCTTTCCGAAAATCATTTAATCACCAAATCATATTTCAAAATCCCTTTGTAAACAATCAAACTAGTTATCCTTTAAAAATCCCAAAACCCTGGCATTTTACTCAGAAATCGACATTTCTCGTAAAACGTGCAATAACGTAAAACCAACCAAAACATATTCGATAAACATAGAATAATGATTAAAACCATAAAACAATTATAGAAAACAGTTATGCATGCTCGAGTTTAGAGAAGGGGTCCACTCACAGTACTGAGCCCTACTCGCGTCCCGAACGTCCAGCACGTTCCTCGGCTTCCTCGGGAAATCCCGATCCTGTTCATAATCATCAAAGTACGTCACTAACACGTTCACGAAAGTTCACCTAAATTCCCTCAAAATTCCCCGAATCCTAAACATAATAACCCGGGACCCTAAACCTTCACCCTCACGGAACTAAACTCAAACGACGTCCGCACAACCCGAAACCACTTCCATTGAACTCACCAGAACTCCTAGACCAAAAACTATGTTGACCGTTTTCCCCATCGCCGCCGCATGCGCCCCCACGCGCCGCCCAAAGTGGCTGCGCGTGGCCCTCACGCGCCTGCTACAGTGCACCGTCTTCCTCAGACGAACCCGGTTCGGCACAGTGGTCTGCAACTCAGACCGGCGTGCACGGTTCTCCTTCTTCCGTCCACCAAAACGGCTCCTTTCTTCACCAACATCATCGTCCAGGCCAACCCTATTGATTCCCCAACTCCGTTCACCTCGACACTGTCCCTAGCCCGTCGACTGAAGCTCGAAACCAGACGGTCAACTCCCCCTGTTTCACGATCCAGCCACCCAGTTCACCTCCCTTCACGGTGGCTTCACCAAACTTTTCCCTGGACCTCAATGAACCTGAACCAACCCTCCTAGACCTTCGACTCAGTCCCAAACTCGACGACTTTGGGTTCGAACATCACGGCAAAACAGAGCACCAGAGTGCCTGCAGTCGTCTGAGCTCCGCCGTGTACACCCCCGTCACGGCGACCATCCTAGTCGACGCCTAGGACCCTCCTGAACCTCGCCCTGACCTCCAATTCCCTCGACTCTCACCCTAGATCCACGACTTAGCTTCTAAACCCAAACGACAAAACAGAGCAAAGAAACGGGGGTGAGGATTTACCTGTCCTCCTGCCGCCGTCGTGAGCTCAGCCGTGAGGTAGTAGCTCCTCCTGTCTTCCTCCGTCCTCTGAGCACTTCCCTTGACCTCGAGTGATCGATCACGGCTGTACTACCACCCAACTTCTCTGTTTCCTCTGGTTGTCCCCGTGAGCTCTCAACTCACACACACCACGATTCCTCACCTCCCAACCTTCTCACTAGCTCCCTCTCACTCTCCCGTCCCTCACTCACTCACCAGAACTCAGCAACCACCACAATCAGCCTCGATCACCCCTTAATTTCCCTCACAATCTCCCTCTGTTTTCTGAACCATCACGAACACACAAACACGGGTGCACCCCAATTATTTGGGCCGAGCACACACTCGAACTCACCAGAAGCCACTCCACCTGAAACACGTGTCACCAATCCTCCTCACTCTCTCACCAAATGGCTCCATCCCAGCCGTCCATTTCCTTTCTCTGTGCACAAATCCCAATGTGCAGAAAGACCAAATTACCCTTCCTTTTAACTCATTTTTACGGTTTTGCCACTAACTTCCTAGACCCATATCTCACACCTCGTAAGTCTGATGAATACGTGCCGCCTGTCATCGAACTCAGGACGACAAGAACTATCTAACCATCCTAGGTCAACGTGCCAAAACCCGAGTCTACAAAAAGTCAACTATTCCCCCCTTTACGGTTAGGCTCTCAACCTTCCGAACATCACAACTTCCTCCTCGGAGGTCGGAATCAGGCGTGCCACTTGCCTATGGATTCGTGACATCCTAAACTACGTCCTAGTCACTGGTCAACACCCATTTGACCACCCGAACCAAAGTCAACATTTTGCCCGAACCGGGGGCAAAATCGTCATTCTACACTTACGGACCTATCGGGACCACCTAACCGCCGCTTAACCTCACTAATCCCACCTTAATCAGTCTACTAGTCCCGGCTCCTGGGACGGGTTGTTACACCTATTCTCAATCGAGGACTTGTTCCTTTTGAAACAAGGGGAGATCGAGGCACTACAGAAGTATGCCACTCAGTTCAGCCACGAATACTCTAGGTGCGCCGAGACGAATGACAAGGTAACTTTCACAGCCTTCAAAGGCTATCTGCGCTTGTCCCACTTCAGATACACAACACATACTCAAAGTTTGTCTACCTACAATGAACTTATGAAACCATCCCTGATTCACACTAAGACCGAGTTGCTAACCAACAAGGGAGACGCTACACTGGCCAACACATACCAGTCTAGCATTGGGAACTCGGTCAACACATACTAGTTGAGTAACTACAACACTTAGTCTCCCCCTCAGTAGCCGATCTCAGGCTACAATCACAACCCACACTCCCCGACTGAGAAAAGGAAGAACTACTTCAGCACTTATAGCCCAAGAAAGAAAAGGAAGAACCACGACCACCACAACAATCCCTAGGGCAATACCGACAAGATTATTGGTCCAACAATCCTAACATCGAGCGGCCACCCCACGGTCAAAGTATGAGAAGTACACCATCTTGAATACCTCATATGAGAACATGTTCATGAACGTCGAGAACATGATCCCCAAGCCAGCCTGGGCACTGGCCATTAGCCGGTTAGTGAAGAACAGTGGCGTGTATTGCTAGTATCACAAATACAATGGTCACAGTATTGACTAGTGTGTGGCATTCAGGGATCTAGTGAAAGCACTCGTTCGAGACGAGAAAATCAATCAGTTCTTACGGAATGCTCTTCAATAGCTCCATCACCCCCAAATCAACATAATCAGTGGCGACCCTTCCATCTCTCCACATTTGGCATCCAACTGAGTAAAGAAGAATTTTCTGCGCACTATACAGTACAACCAACAGGTTTTCCACATCGAGAAGGGTCAGGCCAGGAAAGTTGGGAAGAATGACTAGGAAACCATATCCTTCTTGGAGGAAGAAGAACAAGGGGTGATCTACCCATAAGATGACCCGATCGTCATTCGAGCACTCATTGCCAAATTCAATGTCTATAGGATCATGATTGACACAGGGTGCTCGATCAATGTGATCTTCATGAACACCTACAAACGGCTTAGTAACCCAGTGTCTGACCTAGACGGATCCCCAACCCCTCTCTTCGGCTTCACCGAGGACTCTATCGTACCGACCGACATTATGACTCCACCTCTTTCCATTAGAGAGAACCCCAAGTGTACTACCGTTCTAGCTTTTTTCCTGGTGGTCGACTGCCTGATCGCATATAACGTGATACTAGGACGAGGTCTGATCAACTAACTTTGAGCAGTCGTATCTGCTCGTCTACTGCTAATTAAGTTCCCAACCCCTATGGGTATCAGACAGCTCTGAGGAGACCAAATGGCAGCCCGGATTTGCAATTCCACCACTACCGCATGGAAAGCTATTACCCAGCTAAAGGAGACGATGGCAATCACCGAGTTCACTTTCGAAGCCAACCCGTCGATCCTTAGGTTGCTCGACACATCAAGGATGGACCGATCGAGGACCAACGTGACCACTCGACCACACCACATCCTCACCTCATCGAGGAGTTCGAGGAGGTCTTCGTCTTCCACAACTTCACCAACCAAAAAGTTAAAATCAGCACCACACTCAATATCAGGACCAGACCCTTCTCTGTTAGGTTCCGATTCATCTAGCACGATATTGTCCACTTTGGGCCTCCTCGTCCTCACGGTTTTGTTTTCGGGAGCTCACGGTGCAACTTCCCAGGGGGTCACCCATCATGGAATTACACCAGCCTCAACTCGCTTAACTTTGGGGTTCCAATCCCCCCCAAAGCCACTGAGCTCCTAAAAGGCCTCGTGCTAGATAGGTGTGTGCCTACACTTTTAAGGCACACCACCATTCCCTTCCCAGACCATTCCCCCCTCGCAGGAATGTGGGATTGTTCACCGTTCCCTCCAAGACACGGGTCTTACAATCGACCGCCATTAGTGCCCAGCGTCCTCGCTAGCACACTTCCCAATTGGGGTCTGGCTCTGATACCATTCTATTAGGGCTGGACCCTTCTCTGTCAGGTCCCAATTCATCTAGCACGATATTGTCCACTTTGGGCCTCCTCGCCCTCACGGTTTTGTTTTCGGGAGCTCACGGTGCAACTTCCCAAGGGGTCACCCATCATGGAATTACACCTTTCTCAACTCGCTTAACTTTGGGGTTCCAATCCCCCCGAAAGCCACTGAGCTCCCAAAGGCCTCGTGCTAGATAGGTTGTAACGACCCGTCCTGGAAATTAGGATTACGATCGTGGTTAAGGCGAGATTAGTGAGATTAATCGGGGGTTAGTTGGTGACGATAGGTTCGTGAAGGTGGAATGACGATTTTGCCCCTAGTTCGGGCAAAAAGTTGACTTTTAGTTTGGGCGGTCAATTGGGTATTGACCGATGACCAGGACGTAGTTTAGGACGTCACGAATCGGTAGACATGTGGCACGCCTGATTCTGACATCCAAGGAGGAAGGTATGATGTTCGGAAGGTTGAGGGCATAACCGTAAATTGGTTAAAATAGGGGGAAAAGTTGACTTTTCGTATGATCGGGTTTTGACACATTGACCTAGGATGGTTAGCAAGATCTCATCGTCCTGAGTTCGATGACAGGCGGCACGTGTGCATCGGACTTACGATGTGTGAATTACGGGTCTAGAAAAGGAGTGGCAAGATCGTAATTTTGGCTTAAAAGGAAGGGCATTTTGGTCTCTGTGCTCTGGGATTGGTGCAACAGAGAGGGACAAATGGAGGGCTGAGATTGAGACAGTTGTGAGAGAGAAGGGGAGGATTGTGACGTGTGGCAAGGGCCTAGTGGCTTCTAGGCGTGTGCACGGTCCAAATAATTGGGGGTGCCCGTGTGTTCGTGTTTGTTCTTCGACCCATAGAGAAAACAGAGACTGGGAATTTGGGGAGGAATCGATCAAGCTTGGTGAGGGTGTGAGTTTGTGAGTGTGTGAGGAGTGACCAGAGATCAAGAAGGAGACAGAGAGGAGGTTTGGAGGTGCGGTGGCTGTGTGTGGGTGAGAGGTGAGCCACGGGAAACCAGAGGGAAAACAGAGAACAGAGAGGAGTTGTGAGTGGTGGTGCGGTCGTGTTCGATCAATCGAAGCTGCTGGTGGTGGTCAGAGACGAGAGTAGAACCTTAGGAACCCAGTGGACACGGCGGAGCTCACGGTGGAGAGCAGGATTCAGGTAATTTCTTGTTTCCCTTTCGATGCTCTATTTTGCCGTCGATTTTCAAATTGAAAGTCGTGAAGTCTGGGGTTGAGTCGACGGATCTGGTGAGTTGGGTGAGACTCAGTGAGGTCCTAGGATTGGTTTAAGCTAGCTACCGTGACGGGGGAAGACCTGGGTGGCTGGGAAGGAAAATAGGGGCAGTGTTCGGGTTTCTGTTCGAGCTTGAGTTGACAGGTTTTAGGGTGAGTCGAGGTGTTTGGAGTAGGGGAATGGATAGTTTAAGACGGGATGAAGAGGATGGTGAATAAAGTAGTCGATTGGGTGGACGGACGACGGAGAACCGTCCTCGCCGGTTCGAGTTGCAGGGACTGTGTCGAACCGGGTCGACCAGAGGTTGCTGGTGACACTGTAGCTGGCGCGTGAGGGCCACGCGCAACCACTTTGGGTGGCGCGTGGGGGCGCGTGCGGCGGCGATTGGGGAAATGGTCAACATGGTTTTTGATCTAGGTGTTGTGACGAGTCTAATGGAATTGGTTTCGGGTTGTTCGGACGTCGATTCAAGGTAGTTCCGCGAGGGTGAAGGTTTCAGGTTCTTGTTCGTTACGTTTAGGACCCGGAGATTTTTGGGGAAAATTAGGAGAGTCTTAGTAGACGTGTTAGTAACGTACTTTGGTGGTTGTTGACAGGATCGGGGTTGCCCGAGGAAGTAGAGGAACCTACGAGACGTTCGGGACGCGATTGAGGGCTCGGTACTGTGAGTGGACCCTTTCCTTAAACTCGAGCATGCATAACTGTTTTTCTATAATTGTTTTGTGGTTTTATATATGATTTCTTGATTGTTGAATATGCTATGTTGGTTTTACATAATTGTACGGTTTTCGAGGAAAAAACATATTTGGCACGTTTTACGAGAAATGTCGATTTCTGAGAATAATGCCATGGTTTTGGGGTTTTCAAGTGATAACTGGTTTTCACTGGTTATAAATGGATTTTGGAACATGATTTCGATGATCAGGGATTTTTTGGTTTTTAAAATCGAATTTCAGATAACGAGATTTGGTTTTAAAGTTGGAAAGTGGAATTCCGGATTTGGGTTCGGAATAACGGTTTTGGACGCCGGAAGGGCATCAGACCGGTGATTTCGGATTCGAGTTTGGATTCGGAAATAGAAATGGTTTTCAAATGGTTTGGATTGGATTTGCTGGATCTGGTTATTGGGTTTAAAGACCCGGATATAGATTGACGGGGGACGGGCCCGGATTGGGTTTAAAGACCCGGATTGAGCTTAAAGACTCGGGAGTTTAAAGACTCGGATATATTGATATTTCCCCCGTAGGCCTGTTGAGTTTAAAGACTCGGGAGTTTAAAGACTCGGATATTATTGAGGTTTGAATTGAGTTTAAAGACTAGGGAGTTTAAAGACTCGGATAGGTCCAGCAGGTTTGATCGGTTGGTTGTGGCTTGATACTTATGTTTTCTGATACAGTTTTATGATGCTGATGATATGATTTCTACAACCTGTTTTATAGTGTTTCTGTTTTTATGATGAGGTTTATGTGATTTCTAACTGTTTTGATTACTAGGTTATGCATGTGGTTTCAAAACGGAGGGCCAAACCCGGTTTTCTTATAAATGCTTTTGGAAACTTTTCTGTTATTTATGGTCCACTCACACTTTTCTGTTTTAAATTGCCCTCCAGGTCGTGGAGCTAGAGCGGGGTTTCGGCGTCGAGGCAACGTCTGAGGCATAGAAGTCGCGGAGGGGATCCCGGAGTGTTTCAATTTTCCGTAGTGCGTGTACTCTTTGTATCGGTTCTTTTTCTTTTGTATATAGTACTATGCTCTGTAAAACTTGCCTTTGAGATGTGTTATAGTTTCTCATGCGTCTGACTGAGTACTTTGGTGGCTTCGAGTGAGTTTACTTTGGTTTTTGTGTCGCGGTGTCAGACGGGAGCAGGATTTACCTCGGTTTTCGGGGTGAAACCGGGGTGGGTCCTGACATAGGTGTGTGCCTACACCTTTAAGGCACACCACCATTCCCTTCCCAGACCATTCCCCCCCGTAGGAATGTGGGATTGTTCACCGTTCCCTCCAAGACACGGGTCTTACAATCCACCCCCCTTAGCGCCCAGCGTCCTCGCTGACACACTTCCCAGTTGGGGTCTGGCTTTGATACCATTCTATTAGGATCGGACCCTTCTCTGTCAGGTCCCGATTCATCTAGCACAATATTGTCCGCTTTGGGCCTCCTCGCCCTCACGGTTTTGTTTTCGGGAGCTCACGGTGCAACTTCCCAGGGGGTCACCCATCATGGAATTGCACCAGCCTCAACTCGCTTAACTTTGGGGTTCCAATCCCCCCGAAAGCCACTGAGCTCCCAAAAGGCCTCATGCTAGATAGGTGTGTGCCTACACCTTTAAGGCACACCATCATTCCCTTCCCAGACCATTCCCCCTCGCAGGAATGTGGGATTGTTCACTGTTCCCTTCAAGACACGGGTCTTACAATAACTGTTAGGACCGGTCCCAAATCCCCCTGGATTAACGTGGGACCCACCTGATCTCGTCTGACACGAAGTGTCAGACCAGGAAAAATTCCATCTCTAGCCCTCGCCGGGGCTATTAGAGTGCATCAGGATCGTAGGAAGAGGGGAATGATGTCTCGTCTCTGCTACAGCCCTCATCCGCGATCAACCTGAAGGGCATTAAAACACGAAAACTGTGAGTGGACAAAATAAAAATTTTATTAAAAACCTTTTCGCTTAAAGACCTTTATGCCCTTCATAAAAACATATGCATGCATTCAAAACCATTTATCAAATATTCATAAAAACTATTGTCAATCAATTCCAAAACCTTTCAAGGGTTCATGCTCGGCCCCATAAACCGTCATGACCCATAAATCCATTTGGGTCCTCGACCCAAAATCACAACTCAAAACCTTTCAACCATAACATGTGGGAACTCAGCCCAAATCAAAGTACATGGGTCTCAGCCCAAAACCATTCTCAGTGAAATACCAAAACAACGAATATGGGGTCTCGCCCCAAATTAGTTTCCGAATCATAAAACATGGAACACGGAGTCTCCTCCCCCAAATCACTTTCAAAAAACCTCATACGTATCAACATACGTATAACCCATCCTAGGCACTTCCGGGGAAGATGCCAACTTGGGGCACACAGCTCCTAGGGATCACATCCTCGATATAGTCACGATGTCAGCAATCTATCTAGTGTGCACACTTGTAACGACCCGTCCCGAATTCTGGGAATAGATTAGTTACTAATCTTGATTAGTGAGGTTGACCGGTGGTTAGTAGGGCGGAATCGGACAAAATGTGCAAAATGACCGTTTTGCCCTTGGTCGTGGGCAAAATGTTGTCTTTTTGATCGGGAGGTCAAACGGACTTTGACCGATGACCGTGACGTAGTTCGGGACGTCACGAGTTCATAGACAGGTGGCACGTTCGATTCCGACATCCGAGGAGAAAGTTATGATGTTCGGAAGTTGAGGGGTATTTTGGTAATTTTGGTCAATTGGGGTCAAATGTTGACTTTTTGACCAGGAGGTCTGATGGACGAGGGCCAAGGACCGTTACGTAGGTATCGTCGATACGAATCCAATGACAGGCGGCATGCCGAAATCGGAGATTCGACGACGAAGTTATGGTCACGGAAGTAATCGCGATTAACCGAACTAACCGAGACTCAGAATAAAATAATAATATAATAATAAAATCTGATTACCCTAATCCCAAACCAATCTGGACCCTTGATGTGTGACACATGTCATCATCCCCTTCATTCCCTAAATCAGGGATCTATGTTGGCCATGTAATTAATTAATTATTTCCTCTCCTCAAATCCTCACCCTTCATTTTGAACTCAAGATTGAATCCTGGCCATTGATCTCATCTGCTCTCTCTGTTTTTAAACCATCAGAATATCATCCTCACATTTTCATTTCTTTCAACCCGTGCACTCTCACTCTCTGCACGATCACTCCACCACCTCACAGCCCAGCCTCACACACCAGTCAGCCCCAGACGAACCCCAGCCACCTTCAGACGCCAGCCACCACCTCACGGCCGCCCTGCACGGCAGGAAACCTCCCAGACCCGAGAGGAACCCGATCAGCCCAAAACCATCCAACCATCCAAACATTGACATCTGGGCTTGAACAAACCTAGGACAAGGACCACTGGAACCTTAGGACAACTCAGACCATGACTGGACGGGCCACGGCGGCGACACGGCGGCGTTATGCTCGGAAACCCGAGAAGGTTTGATTTTCTTCCCTGTTTCAAACCACTGGTTTTTGACGTTGGGATTGTTTGCTTACTTCTGAAACATGTCCTAGGAACCTAGACGACCATTTTGGACCATGAACCACGGCTGGAAGTTCGATGACTCGCCGGAGAAGACAAATCAGAGCTGGCAGCCAGCTTTCCCGTCGAGTTCAGGTGGTTACTTCAACCTAAAAATGAGTTTGGATGTCACAGAACCGTAGAGGAGGTTATGACGAGTCCATAGGATCAAACCGCATCAAAAATGGTGGTCTGAAACTCGATCTGTGATCGGGTCAAGCCGTGGGTCGACGGCGACCCGGTTTCAGAACCCGGTTACTGTAGCATGACGTCATCAGTGTTGACCTGAGTGTTGACCTGGCGCGTGGGGGCGCGTGAAGGGTATTTTGGGAAAACTTCCAACATGACTTTTAATCTATTCGATGTAACGAACATTTTGGGATTGGTTTCGTGTCGATCGGACATCGTTTCGATATTGTTCGGGATGTCCGAAGGTTTTAAATCAAATTTAAAAATATATAAAAATTCGAAAAAATTACGGGACTTTGATAGGATGTTAATGTGGAGGTTAGTAACCCTCTAATGTGATTTGGATAGGATTGGGAGTCCCGGTGATAGTGGTGAGGCCCGGGAGGGCCGGTGGCACGCGTATCTAGGCATACCGTTAAAACGGTCTGTGAGTGGACTTTGGTTTTATAAATTCTATGCTTGCCTAACTGTTTTATATGGATTGTGATTGTGATTGTATGATGTTGATTTGGTTATTGGTAAATTGCACGGTTTCACGTATTTCGAGGCGATTTACGTGCTTGCACGTAAATCGAGGTTTCCGGTTTTACATGGATTTTTCATATTTATAACATGGATATAATGTGATGAAATGGTTTTGAAATTGGAAATATGAACTCGGGCTTGAGGCCCAATTATGTTGGAAATTTCGGACTTGGAGTCCATTTGAGAATCGGGACGGGGCCCCAGTTACTTTATGAAATCGGGCCAGGGGCCCAGTCGTTATGAAATCGGGCTGAGACCCATTTGAGTTATGTTATCGGGCCAGGGGCCCAGTTGATTTACGAATTCGGGCCGTGGGCCCAGTGGGTTTATAAAGTCGGGCTGCGGGCCCAGTTGGTTTACAAATCGGGCCGTGGGCCCAGTGGTTCATAAAATCGGGCATGAGGCCCAGTTGGATTATAAATATGATTTTGGGTCAGGGACCCTAAATGGAATTATGTTGTTTTATGGAAATTTCGGGCAGGGCCCATTGTAACGATGTGATAAATGGATTTAATAAAACTGTTTTCCATATACCATCTGGATACAAGGATATATGATGGTCTCCTCCAGATGTCTGGGACACTGGGGAAGTCACGGTGCATTGCCTGCGAGGGGTCATTATACGGAGCAGCCGGACCGTATGATGACTCAGGAGCAGGATTGCTATGATTGACGTCAGGGACGTCAGACATCAGGAATGTCAGATATATGGACCCGGAGAGACCCCAGGCAGCACGCGTAGCTTATTATACCGTGAGATATGACGTCAGGGACGTCAAGCGTCTGGGACGCTAAGCATCAGGGATGCTGGTGATGGTAATGGTAAATATGGATTAATGAATCTATGAAATGGTTTTTCGGTTGGATATGTGTTATGTGGTAAAAATGGATTATTGGTTATGAAATGGTATGTCGGGTCGGGGACCCTAAATGGTTTTGGATTTATGGATTTATATTTATGGCTTTGGGCGGTGGCCCACATGGTTTTAATATGTCTGGTGGTGGTATTCCACAGTTTTGGGTTGAGTTCCCACACTTGGTTTTTGGTTAACGGTTTTTGGGCTAAGGCCCTAATGGCTCGGCTGAGCAAACGTTTTGGTTACTGGTTTTCGTGGCATGCATACGTTTTTATTAGAGGGCATAAATATCTTATAACTGTATTTGATAAACTTATTGGTTTTTGTCCACTCACAGCTTTTGGTTTTGATGCCCTTCAGGTTGATTACGGATGCGATTGCAGTAGAGACTGGGACATTGCACACCTCCTCCATCGATCCCTGCGCACTCTGGATGCCCCGTTTGGGCAGTGGCTCTTGGTTATCCCTTGTCTGACACCCCTTGTTGGACGGGAGCAGGGCACATTCCACGGTAATCCCGGGGGGATTGGGATGGGTCCTGTCAACATTACTCGGGGTCTCAGTCCGAGTCTTCTCCAAGGAATCTCCATCTGGGAGGCTCGATCTCTGGATCTAGTCCGAGCTCTCTCTCTGGATCTAGTCCACACATCTCTCCGGAATCTGGTCCGGGACCACATCATATCTAGTAACCACCACTCCTAGAACGGGATCCCTATGGGGATACCCATTCTGGTCTGTGGATCGTGACTCTCCAGGTCGACGCTGGAGGAGACCATATAAATCATATGGAGGGTATAATTCATGTTCAAAACTCTTTCTTTCTTTCTTTCTCAAATCTATTTCAACTGGGTCTCATACCCGATTCATCTCAACAGGATTCCTCGAATCCGATTCAAATCCATTTCACAGGCCTCGGCCTAAATCCACAGTTCAACAGGGTCTCAAGCCCGAATACTCATTTCGTAGACTAAAACTGGGACTCAAGCCCGATGTTACAATCAACAGGGCCTCAAGCCCGGTACCACGACTAACTGGGCCCTAAGCCCGTAACCATAAAGCAATAGGGCTTCAATCCTGATATCCCAACCAACGGCGCCTTAAGCCCGATACCATAGTCAAAGGGGCCTCCAGCCCGATATTACAACCAAATAGGCCCCAAGCCCGGCTCATAAATCAATGGGACCCTTGGTCCAACCGTATAGCTCAAATGGACCCTCGGTCCTATTTCTCGTCAACTCAAATGGACTCCAAGTCCGAGATTTCGTTAATCAAATGGGTCTCGTGCCTGACTTCATATTTCCAAATCAAAAACCAATTTATGAAACCCTCATTGAAAACCTATCACGTATAAGCATCGTATAAAACTGGAAATCTCGAAATACGTGCAAATAGGTAAATCCTAGGCTACCACAAACAAATGCACTCATGGCATCACAAAACATATATTAAAATAATTATAAAACATTTATGCATGCATCAAGTTCGAAAGAAGGGTCAACTCACAGACCGTCCGAAGCCACGCCTCGATACGTGTGCCATAAGCGTCTCCCGGGTCAACCGTCGCCTCCGGGATTCCTGAACCTGTCCAAATTCATTTAAAGGGTTACTAACTACTTATATAACCCCTCACTAAAGTCCCGTAATTTTCCCGATTTTCTAACTATTTTTAAACTCGAACCTAAACCTTCGGACAGCCCGAACTATATCGGCCTAAATCCTCAGTTCAACTGGGTCTCATGCCCGAATACTTATTTCATAAACAAAACTGGGACTCAAGCTCGATGTCACAACCAACTGGGCCGTTAGCCCGAAACCATAAAGCAACAGGACCTCAAGTCCGATTTCACGACTAACGGGGCCTTAAGCTCGATGTCTCAACTAAATGGGTCTCAGGCCCGATATCATAAATCAACGGGGCATCAAGCCTGATAGTACCACTAACTGGGCCTCAAACCCGAATCGTAAACCAACTGGACCCTCGGTCCGATCGTATAGCTCAAATGGACCCTAGGTCCGATTCTTCGTCAAATCAAATGGACTCCAAGTCCGAGAGTTTATAAATCAATTGGTCCTCGTGCCCGATTTCATATTTCCAAATCCAAAACTAATTTATAAAACCCTTGTTGAAAACCTAGCACGTATAAGCATCATATAAAATCGTAAATCTCGAAATACGTGCAAATACGTAAATCCTAGGCTACCACAAACAAATGCACTCATGGCATCACAAAATATATTCTAAATCAATTATAAAACATTTATGCATGCATCGAATTCATAAAACATGTCCACTCACAGACCGTCCGAAGCCGCGCCTCGATACGCGTGCCATAATCGTCACCCGGGTCAAACGTCTCCTCCGGGATTCCTGAACCTGTCCAAATTCATTTAGAGGGTTACTAACTATTTATATAACCCCTCACTAAAGCCCCGTAATTTTTCGGAATTTCTAACTATTTTTAAACTCGAACCTAAACCTTCGGACAACCCGAACTATATCGAAACGGTGTCTGATTGACACAAAACCAGTCCCAAAATGTTCGTTACATCGAATAGATGATTTGACATATTGAAACCTTCCCCAACTTCCCCACCACGCGCTGCCACGTGCCGCCCAAAGGGCCCTGCGCGTGGGCTCACGCGCTAGTGAACAGTGATCGTCTTCAACCTCTTGGCCGGTTTAGACCGGCCGGTTCGGTCCGTTTCCTGCAACTGGACCGGCGTGACCGGTACAGGGTTCTACACTCCTCATTTTGGTCCGTTTTCAATCCAATTCAATCCCTAAATTCCTATTTTGATCCTAGGAGCTTGTTTGGATGATCAAATCCACCTAAAACTCCTAAAATCCGACCGGTCCAATTCTTCAATTCGGTTCAAGTTTTCCAAAACTTACCCCAGGGTTCCTTAACGTATAATCTCTCTCAAAACCTTCCTAATAGCTTCCTAACAACCTATTTACTTCATTAGAATCATTAAAAACGGCCCATAATCACAAGAATTGAAAATGGATGAAAATCGGTTAAACCGATTACCTCGATCGGTTTTCTCCACCGCCGTCCACGGCGGCTGCTGCCTGGGCCAGCCACCACGTCCTCAGATCTTCAGTCACTCTCTGTCATCTACATCATGGTCATATGGGGATGGGTTTTGGATTGGGGATGAAGGAGATCAAGTTTGGGTTTTGGTAGGAAGAAAATAGATGATCGATGAAGGGAGGGTGGATATGCATGAATGTGGGATGGTGGCCAGTGGATGGGTGACACTTGTCACTCATCCATTGGTCCCTGAAAAGTAACTGGGCCCAAAAAAGACAAAACTTCACTTTTTGTCTCGTGAAACGTGTCGTCGTAAATAGTTCCCCAGAACTTCCGTGAACCGTAACTTCTCCGTCGAAAGTCCGAATTCGACGTGCCGCCTGTCTACGAATTCATATCATCCCGATTTACGTAACGGTCTTTGGCCCTCGTCCATCGGACCTCTCGGGTCAAAAGTCAACTTTTTACTCCTATTCAACCAAATTACCAAAATGCCCTTGGGCTTCAGATCGTCATAACTTTTTCCACGAACGTCAGAATCGAGCATGCCACCTGTCTATGAACTCGCGACGTCACGAACTATGTCACAGTCATTGGCCAAAGTCCATTTGACTGCCTGAACAAAAAGTCAACGATTTGCCCATTCTAGGGGCAAAATCGTCATTTCGCACGAACGTCCGCTAATCCTCGTCTAATCTCTGATTAGTCTCGCTAATCCGTCATTAATTCTTAATTAATCCCGTTAATTTGGGACGGGTCGTCACACTCAACCTTTCCCTGCGCACGAACCTAAGACCAACCTGATTAGGTTCGTGCGCGACAACTTTAAAGTCTTTGCATGGTCATATGTCGACATGCCTGTCATCTTAACCGATGTCATATGTCACCTGACACAACCCATCCCAATCCCCCTAGGATTAATTCAGGATGTACCATGGTCCCATCTGATACTACGTGCCTAACAAGGGATAACCTAGACCTCAACCTTCTCAGGGCTTCTAGAGTGCGTCAGGATCAGTGGAGGAGTGTGATGTCTTGGTCTCTACTACAGCCCACATCCGTGATCAACCTGAAGGGTATTATAAATCATTAAAAGCTATGAGTAAACGAAAATAAACAGTTTAATAAAACACATTTCACGAAAAAGACAAGTATACCCTTCATTAAAAAGCATGCATGCATTCAAAAACTAGTTATTATAACCATTTACTTTAAACCAAATCATAGGTTTTCCAAATCCAAACTCAGTGAAAAATTCTTCTCAATCAAAACTATTTCGTTCCTCAAATCATTAGGGTCTTAGCCCAAAGCCGTAAAACCAAACCATGTGGGAACTCAGCCCAAAACAAATCATATGGGAACTCAGCCCAAAACCAAGTACGTGGGTCACAACCCAAATCCATTAATACCAAACAACCAATACAGTGAAATACAGTTTACCAATCATTGGAATCCCAGATGCCTGACATCCCAGATGTCATAATAATTTCACGGTCTAAGGCTACGCGTGCCGCTCGGGGTCTAAAATTGAGTCTTACCTCGAACCCAGTCCGGGGTATAACATCCCAGATGTTTAATAATAGCAATCCTAATCCTGAGTCTCTTATGGATGACCCCTCTCAGGTAATACTCCGTGACTACTCCAGTGTCCCTGACGACTGGAGGAGGCAATCCACTCATAAGGATGTTATATGGAAAACATTTCATACATAATTTCAAAACCTCTCAAAAGGCCCATGCCCGGAATATAGTTTCATCCATTCCGTTTCCATAAAACCAACGTAAATCCACAAATGGGTCTCATGCCCGAAGTATAACTTTCATAAACCATTTCCAATCCAAATCTCATTAGGGTCTCCAAACCCGAAATCACCTTTCATAAACCACAAATGAGACTCATGCACGATATCATAACCAACTGGGCCTCAAGTCCGATATCTCATTAAATCAAATAGACTTCAAGTCCGATATTTCATAAGTCAAATGGGTCTTAAGCCCGATTCCACATTTCCAAATTTGAAATCATTCCATAATCCACAATTGAAATACAAGCACGTATAAACACAATATAAAATCATAAATCTCGAAATACGTGCAAATACTTAAATATCAAATACCACAATCATATGCACTCAAAGCATTTCAAATAATAGATATAAAACATATAAAACAGTTATGCATGCATCATATTTAGAAAGCAAATATCCACTCACAGGCCATCCTTACTCCGCCTCAAAATTCACGTCGTAAACCTCTCTGGGCTAATTCACCTTCTTCAGAACATCTGGACCTGTCCAAATCACACCCGAAGGTCACTAACCATCTATACAAGTTAATAGCATAAATCCCCAAAACTCCCAGAAAAGTCAACGTGTCCCGAGACTAAAAATTTCAATTTAACTAACCTAACGATCTTCGATCGACCCGAAACCACCATCATTGGATTCGGATCATCGAAACCTTTAAAATGTTATTGATCATACCTCGAAATTGGTGACCACGCGCTCTCACACACAGGTCAAAGTCAAAATCAATGCAAGTCAAAGGTTAGGCCAACGATCAGTCAACGGTCAATGGTCGGTCAACACTGACGTCATTATGA
This sequence comes from Prinsepia uniflora, assembly GCA_032719365.1. Classification (NCBI taxonomy): domain Eukaryota; kingdom Viridiplantae; phylum Streptophyta; class Magnoliopsida; order Rosales; family Rosaceae; genus Prinsepia; species Prinsepia uniflora. The sequence continues at coordinate 11,312,161 of CM064862.1, read as the reverse complement.
CGTCATCTAACAGGTACCACGTGTCAGCAGCTGGTTGGCCCACGTCATTGACATGTCAGTGACACATGGCACCATCTGATTGGTCCACATCACTAACATGTCAGTGCTGACTGGGCACTGATAGTGACACATGTCGACTTCCTATTAGGCCACCTGGTTCTTAAACAGGGTGGCGCAGACCCGTGACCTTGACCTGGTTCTTAAACCTTCATTCATGCACCGTTTTGATCCCCGTTTCTTCCTATGACTTTGTCTAATCCCCGGCAATAGATCTATGTAATTACAAACACGAAAAACCAACTGGAAACTCACCTTGGATCAATGAACAGTAACTGGGAATTTCAAACTGGTTTCGGTCAACGCCGACCACTTCCTTCCTCGAAATCAAGCCCTACTGAGTCACCTTAGTCCTTAGAACACGTTAGGGTCCATCAAATCACTCGACAGACGTCCAAACATAGAGTTTCATTTTTAACCAAGAACGGGTTATAGGATTCTTACCTCCGCCGTGGGTCCCCGTTGTGCTCTGTCGTCCATTCAGTCTCTCAGCCACTTTTAGTCCCTTATTCTCAATCATTCAGTAACCATAGTAGAAGATGATCGATATCGTGGTGTGGGTGTTTGTGTTTGGGTTTGGGAGGGTTTCGGGTTAAGGGAGAACAAAAGAAGATGAAATAACAAATGTCTCAATTGATTGGATTTTGGGCCAATTAGGTGAGGAACAGGTGTCACTCACTGATTGGTCCACACAGATTTCCAATCCAATCCAAAAATGCCATTTGTCCACTTTTCTTGGTTTATGTGAATAGTACCATTTTCCTTCCGTGAACCATAATTTCCTCGTATGGCGTTCAATTTCAACGTGCCACCTATCTACAGACTCGTATCATTCCGATATACGTAATGCTCCTCGGTCCTCGTGTGTTTGACCACCCGAGTCAAAAGTCAACTTTTCACCCATTATTAGGGGCAAAATCGTCATTTTACACCGATCATCCGAAATCCCTCGACTAATTTTCGATTAGTCACGACAATCCTCAATTAATTAATAAATTAACCCCGCAACTCGGGACGGGTCGTTACATCACCAGCTCAGCTTTAGTCCGAGCTCAAGCCCGTCAAGTTGAAGAGGCGTATCCACAATGCCAAATGAACTGAAGCCTTGAAGGTAAAAATTTTCAAGCTCAGCACCATCCACTTTGTACAAGGCGGTCTACGTAGTCTAGGTAGCCAACGTGGTTTTGGTAAAAAAAAAAAAAATCCTCTGGCAACTGGCGCGTTTGCATTGACTTCACCAACTTGAACAAGGCTTACCCCAAGGACAGTTTTCCTCTACCCAAGATCGACCTATTGGTCGATGCCACAACCGTGCACGAGCTACTGAGCTTTATGTATGCTTACTCAGGATACAACTAGATATTCATGTGTCTAGCCGGCTAGATACATACCATCTTCCGTATCGACCAGGGCTTACACTGCTGATGTGCTAATTGCTAACACACAATTTAATACCCTGCAAAAGTTGTAGTATGTAGTATAGGATAAGTAAGGATCGTTTTTACGCTAGGGATTAGAGGGCTTGCTAACTAACATGAAGGAAAAAGAACTGAAAACCAAAGAAAATGATTTAATTGAGGAAGTTGTGAGATTTGGATGTAGTCTAACAAAACTAAAGTAATGAAAAATTAAGGTAAGGTAGAAATGTGAGACACTAGCTAAAGATTCAATCTCCACACACCAAACACATGCACATGAAATATACTTTAAGTGTTGAAATATCGGTTGAACCAAAACTTCAAAAAACGTATTGAAATATACTTAAAGTGTTTATCATGTTTGATGAATAAGATGTTTTTAAGATTTAAAATAATTTTTGAAATCAATCAACTGATCGAACCGTCCACATCTATTGCATGTACTCATAGGTCCCCTACCCAAGTAATAAGCCAATTCAAAATCTTGGGACTAAGTAATGATGCAAAGTAATTTGACGGTTACAAAAAGTTTTATGATGATAAGACGACTTTAACTCCTTAAAATATGGAAATTTTGAATGGATAAGACTAGGAACGTAAAACCATAAATTAAATGGTCCCGATCTTAAAAATTTTGTCGTTTGAATATTCGTTGAACCAAAAATTCAAAAAACGTATTGAAATTTGCTTAAAGTGTTTTGGATAAGTTGATTTTAAAATTTTAAATAATTTTCAAGGTCAATATTCCTATCTAACTGTGCAAATTTTTTATACGTACTTGTAGATCGCCTACTCAAAAAATGAGACAATTAATAAATCTCAAAATTGAGTAACGATGCAATACGATTTGACGGTTACGAAATATTTTTTGACGAACAAATTACTTTAACACGTCAAAATCGAGAGATTTTGGACATACAATGTCTAAGCACGTGAAACAATACAGTGAACGATCATGTTTTTGAAAATTTGATCGTCTAAAATATTGGTTGATCACCTATGCAAAAAATTAACCAATGTCGAAATTTCAAACTAAGTAACGAGACGACACGATTAACCAATTTTGTTTATTTTTTAAAAAAAAAATCATAATAAATGAAATAATATCCAAAAAATATTTCAAAAATAATAATTTAAACTCGTTATATATTTTGCTTCGATCTAAACCTTCAAATATGATTTTTATTTTTAAAAAATTGAATAGTAAAAATTAAATGGATTTAATAAAGAGAAGTATTAAGTGTTTTGAGGAAATAGTTATGTGTTAGGACCAAACATGTTTGATGATTTTTTTTAATGAATTAAACATGCTAATTTCAATATATAAAGTGAGGAGAGCGTTTTGAGAAGAGCATATAATTTTACGGTTTAATTTTTTATTATTTAGTTATAATTTTTTAAAAGAATTAAAATAGACAAACATTGATTTTAAAAACCATCTCAATCTATAAAGTGAGAAAAAAAATCTATAACGTGAGGATACGTTTGGAGAAGACCCTAAAATTTTACGGTTTATTTTCTTAGTTTTTTATTATTTACTTATAATTTAAAAATATTTATAATAGACAAACATTGATTTAAAAACTATTTAATCTCAAACTCATTAAAACCCAAAACTAATTAAGCCCAAATCCATTTAAACATTAAAATTTTAAGCCCAAGCCCTTTTAACCCCAAAGTAAACTCACATCCCATCTCTCTTCCTTCTCGTTAAGCACCTACGACTCTCACCCTCCCAAATTCTCTAGAATTCTCTTTAAATTCTCTCTCTCAGAATGAAACTGAAGAATAGACACCCACCACCCTCAAAATCCGGTGAACCACCCTCACCATCGATGCCACCTTCAGCGTAGTGACAAACCACTTCCTCACTTCTTCTTCATCTCTCTGTCACTCGTTCTCCATCTTGATTTATCCTCCCTCTTGGACTCAAGCAGAGACATCGAAACCTACCATCACACCCACCCTCGAAATTCGATGGAACTACCATCACTATGATCACCACTTTCATCATAGTGACAAGAGAAGTCCAGCGTAGCAAGTTTCCACTGTCGACAACTACTGTGGCATAAGAATCGAGGAGAAATTCAACAGCAGCACCGAGGGCCTTCGAAGAAATTTCAACTTATTAAGGTAAAATTGAAACTTGAAAGTTGTACCACTGAATTTGAGTAATTACATGCTCAATTTGGTAGGGGTTTGAGATGGAGCATGAGCCACACAAAGACAATAGAGAAGGAACCAAAGCAGAGCCACAACCACCACCCACGACCCAGTCCTTGCCACTTCACATCCCTTCATTTTCTGTTTTTTCAATGTAATAATAGTATTTCAATTTAATTTTTAATTGCTGAAATTGCTGTAAAAATCATAAACTAAATGATGGTGGAATTTGGAGTTTGGGTATTTCTTGAGGATGATAGATGATGGATGAATCGAGAAAGTAGTAGAGAGGAGAGGTTGATGGACCTTTAACCAGGAGAACACCTCTACTGGTTTTACATTTAGTTCTCAAATTTTTACAAAAGTGAAAATTAGTGTAAGAAAAAAAAAAGATAAAATTAGGGAGAGAACGAAAAACGTCATAGTCAATCTTGGAATGGTGATAATTCATATTATAATGTTTTAAAAAAATATACAATGATAATTATAATATTTAAAAATTCAAATATAAAAATTTCATAAATAAATTATATAATAATAAAATATAATTTACTCTAAAATATAAATTACTCTAAACTTAAAATAAATGTAGATATTACTAAATAATAGATCCCATATCAACTATAAGTCTATAACATCAAATTATAACATAACACTTAAAGATATCACATAACTGTAGTACAATTATTTAAGAATTTTTCCTACTTAGAGAAATTGGAATAGTCAACCAAATGTTGGGCTTAGCAATCCGTGATCGTCATTTAGGGTTGGCAATAGGACGTATCAAGTTGGATTCGTGTCGTGTTATGAATTTTGTTTTATTCAAATATACTCAATTCGAATCCGACTAGTTTAATAATCGTGTCAAAAATGTCTAACCCGAACCCAACCTATTAATGACCCAGGTAACTAGTGTAACTCGTATAACCCATTTAATAGAGAGGTCGTACTGGAAACTCAATTAACTTATGACCCGTTTGACTCATTTAACTTATTTAACATATTTAACATGTTTAAACTATAAGATTTAATAGATATTTTGGTAGGTAATTGTGTAGATATATGAGTTAATAATGACACGTTTATTAAACAGGTCAATATACAAGTTAACATGTTAACCCAAAATCTACTCATTTATTAAATGAATTAACATGTCATTACACAAGTACCCATTTATTAAATATGTCTTAAGGGATTGATCCAAAAATAACCAAGGTAAATCTCGTATAGATTAACTGAGATAAATCTCATGCGGATTAACCGAAATAAATCTGGTGTGAATTTCAAATTTTATATCAGGTAAAAAATTATGACTCTTTCACACTACAAGCGTGGCTTGAGTGCTAATCACGGTTGAAAATGTCGCCAATATCGGCGATATATCGCCCGATATATCGCATTTTCCGGCGACCGACAGCTAAGAAGGGGGTGAAGCCATATCTTCCTCCAAAATCGACTTTTTCGGCCAATATCGGCTAATATCGGCGATAATCGTCGATATTGGCCGAAATCGTCGATTTTGACCCAAAAAAACCTCAAAAGCATAAATTGAGGGCAAACGAACCGTGAAAAACCCTCCAAGCACTCTGATCTTTCGACGATGCTCTCTTGGTGTTCTTCCGGCTTCCGCCGCCGACCGGGATGTTTCTCAGAGCACTGTCTTTGGTCCAGTAGCGCTTACCGTTCTTGCAGAAGTGGCGGGGCTGCGAGAGGTTGTAGTTGTTGTAGTAGCAGAACTTGGTGTTTGAGGAATCGCAGCCTGGACATTTCAGCTGTTCTTGGACTTCTTGCTCAGGAAATTGGGGCTTCAGGAATTGAAACGTTGCTGGGTCTTGAATTTTGTAGAACCAAGTTTCAATCTTCGAAAAAATTCGCGGGGCTATGGAGGATTAGGTGAACTGGGTTTTATATTTCAGATAGGTTTTTTGAGCTATGGACTGAAAAATTGGTTCTTGGAGTCTGATTTGAGACCACAGGTGATGAATAACAAAATGAAGAGATTATAGATCGATCTGGGGAGGGTGGGGTTGGTTGAGTAAATAAATAACAAAATGAATGAAACAGCTGCGTTTCATTTTTCATTTGTTTTAATTTTTTTTACCCCATTTTTTATATGCTTAAACATACAATTATATTTTATCAAATTATGCTTAAACAACATATATTAGTAAATTTAATTTTTTTGTTACTTAACGGTTAAGCCTTAACTTTTTTTTTACCATATATTACCAAATATAAAAAAAATCAAACATATATTATTTGGTAAAATATGTTTTAGTATTTGGTAAATATCAAATATCAAACATATATTACCAATTTACCATATATTACCAAATATCAAAAAAATGTTAAGCCTTAAAACTTTTTTTGATAAAATTTCAAATTTATTATTTGGTAAAATATATTTTACTAATATATTTTAGTATAAAATATGGCTTAACTCATATGTTTGGTAATATATATTTTAATTTAGAATATATATTTTATTTTAGAATATATGTTTTATTTTAAAACATATGTTTTAATTTAGAATTATTATTATTATTTTATTTGTATTATTATTATTATTATTATATTTGTATTATTATTATTATTATTATTATTATTTGTCATTATCAAAGTCTAATTATTTTTCAGATAAATTAGACTTCGTAATATGGCTAGTGGAAGTGCGTGTAAAAATCGCCCAAGACCTGGTCGAATTGGCCAAATATGGAAATATGTCATTGCCAACGTCTGATTATTTTTCAGGTAAATTAGACTTCGTAATATATTTTATTATTATTAAGGTTTTATACTATTAATTATCGTCAGATCTATATTCTATCATATAATTCCTTATATATTTATTATATCAAGTCATTTTATAGTTTTTATTAGTCATATATAACTATAATTGTGTACTTAAGTTTTTCCTAAAATTTCATTCCAAAATTCCAACTTTTAGACTGAATTTTCGTTATTTTTGTTGACCGTAAACGATATCGATATCGATACTAATATTTAACGCGAGATATCCGTAAATTCGAGGGACCCACTGGCAGTGCTATGCATTCTTTCCACTAGGTTGGGATTTGTGATTAGTCGGTCGCCAAAACAAGCGGAAGCTTCAATTTCAATTTTACCATATTGTCTCACACTACAAAAGTAAAAGTTACCCATGACCATTTTCTTCTTCATATAAAACTGCGAAACAATGCCGGAAATGGAAATTTTCACAGCCTCTGTACTTCCGCTTCACCTCCCTCTTGGATCACACGCTTCAATTAGTACCCAAAATGCACCGCTGGATCCGCAAACTCCGCCCTCGTCTCCTTGCCTGGCTTCGCCGGTCTCGCTCCGGTACTTCAATTCTCTACCTTCTACTCTTTGCTTCAATTCGGAACTTTTTCCTTCTGTAATTGCCATGAACTTCGAATTTTGAGTTTGATGTTCTGGGGTTTGTTTGTGAACAATGCAGGGTTAATTATGATGTCATGTTCATTTAATTTGGTGTGATTAAAAAATATAATTGAACTGAATTTGGACTCGGAGTTGCTGAATTCTACATGGGTTCGTTTTATTTTTGCGGATGTTGATTGAATTATGTTGGTGCTGTGTTGGAGCTCTTAGCTATTCCTATTATCTGATTAAATATGACTAAAATTGCACCCTAATTTGCTAAATTCTGCATGGGTTTTTTTTCCTGCTGATATTAATTGAATTGTGTTGGAGCTCTTAGCATATACTCTGTTACTGTGGTTTGGTTTAAAGAAGTAGTTTATGTGCTTCATTCTGAAGGATCACGCCAGCCTAGAACATGAATTTTTTAGATTGTGGCAAGATTAGTCTTTAAAATTGGTGGGTTCTAATCAGATTTGCTGTTAAATTTGTCTAAGAATACTCCAAGAGATTTAGCTTATATGCTCTTTTGATTCGATTCTGATAATTTTTTGACGCATTATATCGAAATGAACTTTTAGAAATCTCTTTTCATTTTCAGGCCGTGTATTATTTATGAAGCATTTCCCATACAATGATATAAAGAGAGCAACAGATGGTTTTGAGAGGATAATATACACCAATTCTCATATAACGGCTTACAAGGCCAGATTTCAAGATGATGGAGTTGTGTTGATAAAAGAAATTAGAGATTACAATCAAGGAAAAGATGTCTTCTATAGAGAAGTGCAACTCTTGGGCCGCTTGCATCATCGACACCTTCTTGCTCTCAGGGGCTTCTCTAGTGGACATAGACGGTCTGATGCAGATCTCCTTTCACTCTGTCACTTTTTTCTTTAATTTTTGCCTGCCCATTGGTGATAAACTTCGTGTATTAGCCCTCTTGTCTTGAATTGTTAAGTTGGTTGTGCACATTGGTTTTTCAAATGCTAGTTAATTTTCTGAATCTATATGTTCTGTCAATAATGTCTGCAATGTATGAATAAGTATCCTTAGATGTTGTCCAACTAATTATTAGTAGTTCTTTATTTTTTATTTACAATGTACTTTGTTTTCTTAGGTTTCTAGTGTTCGGAAACATAGAAAGAGGGAGCTTGAAGGAGTATCTTAATGGTAACATTCTGAGCAGACAATTTTCTGTATGTGTACCCCTCTGTGCAAAACTTGATCTTCTCTTTATTGCTGGCAGATCCTATTAGAACTCCCTTGAATTGGAGGACGAGGCTACAAATAGCCATTGGTGTGGTAGCTGCACTGGTATGTGACCCAGAAGCAAGACTGAATTATCTTTAACTTACGGTCACAAAAAATTTCTACATAATTTGACCTTTATGAATCAAGTCATTACATTTTGTCATAATTTGATTTTAGCCATTGTTTTAATTTTCCTGTGATAAGGTAACAAAAGTTCTTTGTAAGATACTTTGCAAATGAAAAATTGGTGACATGAGCTGCATCCCTAGATATTTAAGAGTTTCTCCTCCATGCTCTGCTTGTGAAATTTGAATTACATATTTTTCTGTCTACATGCTTATGAATAGACTCTTCTTTTAAGCATACAATATATGTTTAACAAGTACTGGTAGTTGTATGGGCTTAACAGCTACCAGCTGTCATACACTGTAGCAGCTACCCCGTAAAATTCACAAGGCAACAGTTTACGAAACTAGTGTTGACAGATTTGTTTCATTGTATTTTACATTAAAGGCAGTATATCGTTGTATTTTCTGTCTACTTTCTTATGAATAGACTCTTCTTTTAAGCATACAATATATGTTTAACAAGTACTGGTAGTTATATGGGCTTAACAGCTACCAGCTGTCATATACTGTAGCAGCTCCCCTGTAAAATTCACAAGGCAACAGTTTACAAAACTAGTGTTGACAGATTTGTTTCGTTGTATTTTACGTTAAAGGCAGTATATTGTTTGAACTGTATTTAATCTTCTAGTTGTTAAGTGATTTGACACTAATGCATTCATTATGTCTATGAAATCTTCGTATATCTATAATTTTGAAGTTCCCCAGTGTGCTTAGCCGGCTATAGGAGTTCAGCTTTACAGTTCCTCAAATTTCAATGCAGGAATATTTGCTTCTGTTTAATGAACCTCCAATGTATCATGTCTCCGTCAACTCAAGTGGCATCATGCTAGATGAAAATTTCAATGCAAAGGTAAAGGCACCATTTGTCTTTGGATTCTGAGTACTTTGGCACATGTAATTTGTATTTTACCACTTGGGTCTCCCCGCTGTCATATACCATTGCCTTTGTCAAACTTCAAATGTCCTTTCTTTCCTGATCACAGCTTTCAGACGTCGGCCTTCAAAGTTCTGGTGAAAATTATGTCACAGCACCACATACCTCATGCCCAAAAGGTTGACTTTCTTTCCCATCATCCCAACCTATCTTGCAGATTACATGTCACGAAGATTTTGTTGTAATCATCATCCTTCCCTTTCTTGCAGATTGCATGGGTCAAGAATGCGGTAACATTATGTTCCAGCTAGGGGTGCTGATCCTGGAGCTCATCACCGGTCAATCTTCAGAAAACAGGGGTGCTGACCTGGTCCAGGGGATCCGCGAGTCTCGCTTCTGTAGCTCTGTTCACCAGATGCTAGATCCTGATCTAGGTAACAGCTATAATCATAGGGAGCTTAAAAGTCTTCTAGCTGTGGCAAAGTTATGTGTTAGATCTGGTGATAAGCCAAAGGTTTCTATTCAGCACTTACTTAGGTATCTCCATAAAACACTTGAAATTCCGCGAGATTAGTACTTGTAATAGATGTCACTTCAATGGGGAATTTTTTTGTTTATATTTTATGAAATCCAATCGATTTTCCGCTGGGAGTTTGTGCTCCTGGAACATCATCTGTGGTCACTGGTTCTAGATTCTCGATGTTGTGATTTGTTTCCTCTTTTTAGCATAACATGGTTCCAAATGGTAATGCAATGGGTTTATTATTTACATGTTAAGTTTCAAGTTGCTGTGTTTGGTTGATTATGTATCTCAAGTGTCTCTCAATTTGATCTTGTGGTCAAGTTGAATAGGCTAAAAACAAGCATATTCGCGTCCACTACAAGATCCTGCTCAGGAAAAGAAGAGTCAAAGAGAAACTGAAATGTTGCATAACATATGAAGAAGGAACATATACCGAGTTTGAAATGTTCCTTGGCATGTGAAGGACTATATGGAGAGCTTGAAATGGCGTATTCACTGAAGAAAGTGAAAACACGTCATTCTTAGGGAGAATTTCATCTTTCCATTTTTATTTAGATCTTGAAAAGAAATTTAATACAGTTTAAACAAGGAACCTTTCCGATTAATCCACATATAAAGAGGACGATAGATTGAAAAGAAAGTGAAGCGAAGAAGCTCCTCCAAAGAAGAGATGCAAGCATTCCTAAACAGCATTTGGTCCCAAAATAAAAGCTTCTACCCAAGTCATGAGCAATAACAAAAAAAGCAAAGATAAATTAAAAAGGTAGTAAGAATGATGGTCATTTCTGGGTAATTCAAGAATAACAGGTTCAAAATCATAGTCTTATAACACTGATCAAAATAGAGTTCCAAAACTCTCTTCTTCTGCTTCAACAACAATTTAAAACTTCTACGCATTTTAGATACTACGATCAGGGATACGAAGAGACTACAATCGCTCCTGTGCTCACTGCTGTGCGCACTGCACCCTCTGAGCACCACCAGGCATGTCATCATCTTCGTCATATGCCTCCGACTGAGTCTGCTGCTGCTTCCTCCTCATCTCCTCCTCCATGTTCACATCATGGAGAGTGGTTTCCTCACACTCATCCACCTCCATATCCGTGAGCTGAGACACACCCGGCTTTGAAGGAAGAACAGCTTCCAAAGCCTTGATCTGCTCGGGGTTCAGAGTCTCAGGGAACTCTACACTGAAATGAATGTACAGCTTGCCCTTCATGAATGGCCTCTGGTACAACGGCATGCCCTCGTCATTAATGGCCTTGAACGAATCTGCATTTTCATACAACCAAATTTAATTAACCGAGAAACAACAATCAACAAGACCTTACATTTTCTGATTCTATGTATTTTACTTACCAGGCTTGACTACTTCACCAGGGTTTGATTTGATAAGCAGCTGCCTACCATCCAAATGAGTCAAAACAAACTGAAACCCGCAGAGAGCCTCAGTGAGGGACAGAGAGTGCTCAACAAAAAGGTCCTCGCCCTTTCTCTTGAACTTTGGGTGCTCTTTTGCTTGAATGATAAACACTATATCGCCGGTGATTGTATCAGGCTGTAATGACGAAAAAGACAAAGAAAACCAATCAATCCCACATTCAGATAAACTTCAATAACAACAGCTAAAAATCAAAATTAATGAAGACTTTAAACATACAGATTCATCTGCTTCACCAGGGAATGTGATCTTCTGACCATTCTGCATACCCTTCTCCACATGAACCTCCAACACCTTCTTTTCATGAGCCACCTTCTCTCCTTTGCACTGCGTGCATCGGTCTTTGTCACTGATGGTTTCTCCGGTACCCTTGCACTCATTGCAAGCATGCTGCATTTGTTGAATCATGGAGGGTCCAAGATGCCTAATTGTGACCTTCATACCAGTTCCTTGACAGCCAGCACACTTCATCGAAGCTCCAGATTTTGACCCCTTCCTGGCATTGCAACAACATATTGGCATCCCATGTACGCACTTATAAATGTAAACCAGAAAAGGAAATTTTTTTCAAAGAATCAGATTAAAAATTGCTAATTTAGTAGTTACACACCCTTTGCACTTGCGGCATAACACATTCCGAGACAAAGAGAGTTTCTTTGAGGTCCCAAGATAGAGATCCTCCAAAGAGACCTTCAGTGAGTGAACCACATCTTCTCCGCGTCTCTGTCTTCGCCCTCTGCTACTACCACCTAATCATAGAAATATGCACAAAATCATGTCACCTTCCATTGTTCTTCAGAAAACAAGAACCCCTCGGTACCCACCACAAAAATTATGTCACTACATAGATTAGTCACAAGAGCCTCACCTCCAAAAGGGCTTCCACCACCACCAAAGAAGGATGAGAAGATGTCAAATGGGTCGTGGCCACCGCCACCACCTCCCATTCCTTCCTTGAGTGCATCCTCACCATATTGATCATAGATTTCACGCTTCTCAGGGTCACTCAGAACCTCATAAGCCTGAGCCAACTCTTTGAACTGTGCATAATATGTAAAAAAACTCATTAGGCTACAGTTTCAAATCGAAAAGATAACCCCGGCCCAGTTATAACACAATACACATTTCCACCAAAAATGAAGAATTCAAGATCAATTTTTAGGTCAGACCCTTGATTTTACCCCACAATTTATGGAAACACAATACTCAATCAAAATTCAATAAGAACAAAAGGAATTAACAGATATACAAAGCACAGCAAAAAAAGAATAATTTGAAACAACAACAACCCGGTTCTTAAAATCCAATTACATATACAAAATCAAGAAAATCTGACGAAAAGGGAAAGTTGGTACTCACCTTCTCAGGATCTCCACCCTTGTCAGGATGGTTTTTTATGGCGGCTTTCTTGTAAGCCTTCTTCAAATCATCAGGCGAAGCGGTCTGCGAAACTCCCAGAATCTCATAGTACCGAGTGTTATCGCTCTTCTTCGGCGCCCTCCCGAACATCTTCTTGGATCAATTCGATTCAACAAACAAAGCCCTAATCAATCAAAGTGATCTCACAGCTTCTCTGTTCCCAAAGAATCTGCTATTTTCTTGTTTCAAAAGCTAGAAGGAGACGGGCAACAGCAACCACGACCTAAAGAGTCAAGACAACTAGGTGAAGTGAACCCGCGGGTGAATTTATAGAGAGATCAGGTTACTATTCCAGAGAGTAGTAATGGACGGTGGAAATTGGATCTGCTTCTTAGGAAGGGTCTAGAATATCTTGCCTCTGTAGGATTTTGGTCCTTGTGAGTTGTGGGCCGTTGGATGGTTTGATGAGTCGATTATTTATTATTTATGATTTTAATTTGCAAATATAGAAAAGAAAAAAGGAAAATTAAAAGAGGAAAGGGTTTTGTTCTAGATGCTTCTTCCTTGAAAGCCTGCCTTCCCCGGCTTGTTAAGTTTTCGTGTACGTGTGTAGTGCTTCTTGTCGACCTCCCATTGGATTGGACTTTGTACAGTTTTTTCCATGAATCTTCTCCACGTAATAAAAAACAAATGTTAATAGCATAGCATTACGTTATGTTATTAGGTTATAGTAGCGGACAACCGGAAAGTCCCCGCGCGTTGCCGGGTTGGTTTGAGATGCTGAAAATAGAAGTTAGTAATTGCTCATGTAATTATGATTACTGTATATATAACTCAAATAGTTAGAATATTTCTTATCCAACTCAATAATATGAGCCCACGTGATGATGTGGGTGAGACTAACTACTTTAATGATGTTATAAGGGAGAGTGTAGGAGTCCGTTAAGTCTTTAAAATATTACATTATTCATTTCGATGATATATGAACAGTGATTAAAATATCGCCGATTTCGCCAATGTATCGCTCGATATATCAGTGAATTTGGCCGGCAGCATGTAAGAGAGGGGAAGAAATTGAGCAAAATATTGACATTTTTTCTTATTTTAAGCCCATCGATCTCTTTATTTCATCAAAACGATCGAGATAGTAATAAATTTCATGAAAATTGGACGTAAAACCATTGAGTTATAGTCGGGTCATGTCGCCGGGTCAAAAAACCCCAAATCTCAGACCCGCGCAATGTAGAAGATGACTATTTTTAGTCAGTATATGTACTTTATATATTTGTAGTTGAGTAAATTTTCAATTAGGTTTATTAGTTGAGTAAATTTTCAATTAGGTTTATTAGTTGAGTAAATTTTCAATTGGGTTTATTAGTTGAGTTGGTTGTGGCTGGCTTGTTTTCATTTAATAGCAGTTAAGCAACCTGAATTCAACCCCTCCAGGTGTGCTGCTGGCTTTTTTTTTTTTTTTTTTCATTTTTTCCTTATTTCTTTATTTTGAACTATATTTATTATTTTTCCTAATTTTAAATATATCAATACTTTTCAATTTCTGAACAAAGATTGACTCTATTTTTTTATCTTTTTTTCATATTTAAATATATTTACTCATTTTATAATTTTTCTTCCATTCAAAATTTTTTATATTTATTGTTATGTTTTTAATTATATTAACATTCAATTATAGTAATTCATTTCAATTTATGTTTATGTTTAGATTTTTATATTACTAGTAATCGGCAGAACCCTGTTGTATCATATTATTCATCATATATTTATTATATCAAAATCGTTTATATAGTTTTTATTAGTCCTATATAGCCATCATTGGGTATTTAAGTTTTACCTAAAATTTCATTCCAATTTTCCAACTTTTAGACCGAATTTCCGTCATTTTTGTTGACCGTAAACGATATCGATATCAATATTTGGGGCGAGATGTCCGTAAATTTGACTAACGATATATCCGTCGATATCGATGTTTCAATCCTTGTATATGAGTATGAACTAATTATTTACAATCTCCTTGGCTAGAAGCACCTGAATGAGTTTTAACAACTATTGCAAACACAACTATTTGGACCCCCAAAATGAAATATCTCAGTTATCAACTATTTTTCTTGTCAACATAGATCCTATACAATCTGCTCAAGTTAGGAGGAGTTGAACAACTTGAATGATATAAATTTAAAACATCGATGCTTATAAATATGTCAAGAACACGTTTACAAATTTAAAATGCTGTACATTTCAATGCAAATTTAAAAATCACCTAAAATTTTCATGAAAACTCAATAAAAACCAAAATTCTGATCATTAGAAGCAATCTAGAAATTCACCTTTCATATGGGTAGATGAAAGAATGAAGATAGTGTTACCTTGTCCAAAAGTAAGTAAAAACCCGGATAGTGTTGTGATTAAGGAAACTAACCTTCTTAATGACAACAAATCCATACACTACCAAACCAGCAGTGTAACGACCCGTCCCGAATTAGCGGGATTAATAAAGAATTAATGATGGATTAGCGAGACTAATCGGAGATTAGACGAGGATTAGCGGACGTTCGAGCGAAATGACGATTTTGCCCTTGGAATGGGCAAATCGTTGACTTTTCGTTCAGGCCGTCAAATGGACTTTGGCCGATTACTGTGACGTAGTTCTTGATGTCACGAGTTCATAGACAGGTAGCATGCTCGATTCCGACATTCGAGGCAGAAGTTATGATGTTCAGAAGTTCGAGGGCATTTTGGTAATTTAGTTGAAAAGGAGCCAAAAGTTGACTTTTGACCGGGGAGGTCCGATGGCCGAGGGCCAATGACCTTTACGTATATCGGGACGATACGAATCCGTAGACAGGCGGCACATCGAATTCAGATGTTCGACGAAGAAGTTATGGTTCACGGAAGTTCGAACGTACTATTGCATGTTTTACGAGACGAGGACTTTTGGCAGCAAGTGGGGCCCAGATATTTGTCCCAAGGCCCAATGGATGAGTGACAAGTGTCACTCATCCACTGGACATCATTTTCATTTATGCATCTCCCATTCCTTCATCATCGATCATTTCTTCATTTCCAAACCCACTAAACCCGATCCATCTTCCCACCCCAAAACCAAACCCTTCAACCTATTTGACCGTGAAGGAAACATAGAGGAGGAACTGAGGAGGTGGTGGATGGCCCAGGAAGAGCCGCCGTGCACGGCGGAGGAGGAAACCGTGCGAGGTAATCAGTTTAACCGATTTTCAATTCATTTTCCATTTCTTGTATTATGGACCCTTTTTAATGATTCTAATGAAGTAAATAAGTTGTTAGGAAGCTATTAGGAAGGTTTTGAGGGAGATTGGACGTTGAGAAACCTCTGGGGAGGTTTTGGAAAATCGAACCGTGAGAGGAAATGTTGGACCGGTCGGGTTTTGCGTGTTTTAGGGGTTCTAGTTTATTGGTTTAGGTTCCTAGGGTCGAGATAAGAAGAATAGGATTGATTAGAGAAGAAACGGACGAAGATTGGACCGTGTAGGGACCTGGACCAATCACGTCGGTCCAAGTTCCAGGAAAAACCGAACCGGACTGGTCGGACCGGTTCGTTGAAGGTAGGGGATGACACTGTGCATGGGCGCGTGAGGCCCACGCACAGTGCAATCCCATGACACATGATGGCGCGTGGCAAGGAATTTGGGAAAGTTTCCAACATGTCAAATCATCTATTCGATGTAACGAACATTTTGGGACTGGTTTCGTGTCAATCGGACATCGTTTCGATATAGTTCGGGTTGTCCGAAGGTTTAGATTCGCGTTTAAAAATAGTTAGAAATTTCGGAAAATTACGGGACTTTAGTGAGGGGTTATATAAGTAGTTAGTGACCCTCTAAATTAATTTGGACAGGTTCGGGAATCCCGGAGATGACGATTGACCCGGGAGACGATTATGACACGCGTATCGAGGCGAGGCTTCGGACAGTCCGTGAGTGGACCTTTGTTTCGAAATTAATCATGCATAAATGTTTTATAATTGTTTTAGAATATATTTTGTGATGCCATGAGTGCATTTGTTTGTGGTAACCTAGGATTTACGTATTTGCACGTATTTCGAGATTTACGATTTTATACGATGCTTATACGTGCTATGTTTTCAACGAGAGTTTAATAAATGGATTTTGGATTTGGAAATATGAAATCGGGCATGAGACCCATTTGATTTACGAACTCTCGGACGTGGAGTCCATTTGATTTGACTAGAAATCGAACTCTCGGACTTGTGAAAGAAAGAAAGAGATTTAAAAATGATTATAAACCCTCCACATGATTTATATGGTCTCCTCTAGACGTCGACCTGGAGAGTCACGATCCACATACCAGAATGGGTATCCCCATAGGGATCCCGTTCCAGGAGTGGGGGTTACGATTTATGATGTGGTCCTGGACCAGATTCCGGAGAGATGTGTGGACTAGATCCGGAGATAGAGCTTGGACTAGATCCAGAGATTGAGCCTCCCAGATGGAGAATTCCTGGGAGAAGACTCGGAGTGAGACCTCAAGTAGTGTGCACACTAGTATAGAGATGATATAGTGACATTAATCGGGGATGTGTTCCCTAGGGGTTGTGTGCCCCGAGTTGGCATCTTCTCGGAAGTGCCGCGGATGGGTTATACGTATATTGATACGTATGAGGTTTTACAGAAAGTAATTTGGGGGCGGAGACCCAGTGTTCCATGTTTTATATTTCGGAAAGTGATTTGGATGTTTTGGTATTTCACTGAGAATGGATTTGGGCTGAGTTCCCATGTATTGTTTTATGGTTTTAAGGTTGTGATTTCGAGCCGGGGACCCAAGTGGATTTATTGGTCATGACGGTTTATGGGAACCGGGCATGAACCCTTGAAAGGTTTTGAAGATGTTTGACAAAGGTTTTCACGAATGTTTGATAAATGTTTTTGAATACATGCGTATGTATTTATGAAGGGCATAAATGTTTTTATGCGAAAATGTTTTTAATAAAATATTATTTTGTCCATTCACAACTTTCGTGTTTTAATGCCCTTCAGATTGATCGCGGATGCGGGCTGTAGCAGAGACGAGACATCACTCCCCTCTTCCTACGATCCTGACATACTCTGATAGCCCCGACGAGGGCTAGAGATGGAATTTTCCCTGGTCTAACACTTTGTGTAAGACGGGATCAGGCGCATCCCACGTTAATCCCGAGGGATTTGGGACGAGTCCTAACAAAGTGGTATCGTAGCGTGGAGTACGCGCAGGTCGAGGATGTGATGTCTCTGAGGTCGTAACCGCCCGTCATCAACCTGAGAGTTTGGGTATTAGTACGGGGATTCGATAGAATCGATCCTAGTTCGTGTATGTTTGATTTTTGGTGCGATAGTTTGAGGTTCGATTGGCATTGAATACCACGTGTTTTGAGGTTGGATCCCAAGTTGGATCACTATTTTTGTGAATCTAACGGCTTGGAGCCGTAGTATCACTGGTGAGTAGGACCCAGTGGATCCGTAAATACCGTATGACGACTTGAGAGTCGTAACCGCACGACGGTAGGGTCATGTCTGATAGAGGTGTACGGATTAATACTAGTGGTGGTCAGAGGTCAGGGTCGCCCACTATACGATGACCTTGTACGACTACAGTCACGACGGTTGGGAATAGGAACGTGTGACCCTATTTTGCATGTGTTGCCATGTTTCGATGTGTCGAATCCAGGAGGGATGCCAAATGGCAGGAAATGTCGTAGTAGTTGTGGTGTGACACGATAGGATACGATTGCGATGTGTAGCACTTGTGCAGTATTGGACCCGGAGTACGACCAACTTCTTGTGAAGGACAGCGGCTGAAAGCCGTAGAGTGACGAGAGGACGAGATCCTCAAAGTGTAGTTATTGGCTGGTTTGGTACCAGTATTAGAGTACGACGACTCTTCAGAGTCGAGATCGAGGGATCGGTCAGGATGGTTGGGCTGCAGTGGGCAGCCGGGTTTGTGATAACCCTAGTAGGTGATTGATTGGACAAGTTACCAGGAGTGTGGTACTTGTGATTGGATCCAGAGGTGGACCGTTCGGTGGATGTTGCGTTCGGAGTGGTTGGTACCGGCAGTGAGACTACTGCATGGATTTGGAGTTTCGGTAGTAGAGTGTTTCTGAGGTTGGTCTGCACGAGGTTGTTGCAGACGCTGCTATCGATGGATGTAGTCGAGTCTTATCGAGTTGAATAAGATCAGATTAACGTGACGATTGTGATGATTGTGACGATGGGATTCGTTAGTCGTGACGATGATACGATGTGCGTGAGTGACGCACAGTATGAGCAGGGATTCTGGATTCAACTTGGTGACGGTTGAGTCCGACCGCATAATGAGATGCTAACATTGGGTGCTGGCACACTTGCTACGCTACCCGTGTGAAGATGGTTGTTAAGAGTGGGACAGAGAGGATCCCGAGTGGCTCAGTACGAGGTACGGGAGTACTTGGTATGGAGACCACTTTCCTCAGTGATAGAGATCAGTTTCCCCAGTGATGGAGATCAGTTTCCTCAGTGATGGAGACCAGTTTCCCAGTGATGGAGACCAGTTTCCTCAGTGATGGAGACCAGTTTCCCCTGTGACGGAGATCAGTTTCCCCAGTAATGGAGACTAGTTTCCCTAGTGCTGCGAGATTGAGTCGTGAGGGGGTACTCAGAAGTTGTAATTATTGAAGTGAAATGTGAGATCCAGATACGAATAGATGACGTAAGTGATGTCTTATGACGTATGGGTCGGTTTGTCGGATTTGGTAGTACTCAGAGATTTGGCTTCAGATCACGACAGATGTTGCAATCTGTTTAGCCTACCGACCGATGTCAGTGAATTCTGACCACCTCTTTAAGTTAGAATTGGATCGGGATTATTAAAGGTACGAGATGTGCATGATAGAGGTCGTTTATGCACAGTCGTAAATAGTATACAAGGTTTAACCTTGAGTCTAGTGAATTCCACTCGGAATGAGTGTACCTACCTAAACAGTAGTCACAGACACGTGTCCGGTTGAGCTGTGGACTTGAGAGTCCATTGCGGATTGGTTTTGGTTGACTACGGTTGACCATACCTCCGGAGTTGAGGACATGGCACTTGTTTTCCTATAAGATGCAGGAAATGCTCGTGTCATGAGTGAGCTCAGTAGTTGGAAAAGAAATATGTTTCCAACGTGATTGGAACTTCAGAATCAAGAGAAGTTGTGACTGAGACGTTGAGAGGAATACTTGATTCCGTATTAGTGATGAGTATTTCGAGGTCACCGAGTGTGACTCTTTAGTAGATAGTGTTGGGTGCCAGAGGATGACATAGGATGAAATTTGATGTCATCATCTTGGATTCTCCTTGATTCCTCCCTAGGTGGGACGACGAGGAGTGATATGACTGCTAGGAGTTCAAAGAGGGTGTAAGAACCGAACACCTAGGCTGTGAGTTAATTTGGTTGACTTGACAAGTAGGTGGTATTTAGCGTCACACTATGTGACGAGTGAGTGTCCGCGGCGATGGGTTGATGTTCGCCTGGTGACGGACGGTTGGGGTCCGGACCATGATTGATGTGCGGACAATAGTATGTGTTGCCAGAGTGCATTCCTTTAGTAGGTCAGGTGGCACCCCGATGTTCTTGTGATGTGGGTGCACCTGTGTGTTGTGCACGTTGGATGATGGGATTGACCACGGTCAATCGATATGTCTGGTTGAGAGTGTCCCGAGATTACGAGAATTTTGCAGATTAGATAGAGTCCTAGATGGATATGAGTGGCGATCGGATTAGATCCGATAGTGAAAGTTTGGAGACTCGAGGTGAGTCTAGACGTCAGCGGAGATCGCTGAGTGATGTGAGATACTGTAACGCCCCGGACGTTCTGCAAATGTAATATTTTAAAATATTGAATAAAATGACGTTTTTACCCCTGTGATTTGTGTGGTCAATTTGTTGACTTTTTGATTGGGAGGTCGAACGGACGTGGAGTGATGACCGTGACGTAGTTCGGGACGTCATGAGTTCATAGACAGGTGGCACGTTCGATTCGGACGAACAGGGTGAAAGTTATGATGTTCGGAAGTCCAGGGGCATTATCGTAATTTGGACGTTATATGGGAAAAGTTGACTTTTTGTTAGACACTTGATATCCAAATGAATCAAAGACCGTTAGGTTCGTCTCGAGGTCTCGAGTACAACGACAGGCGGCACGCGCGAAACGGACGTCGGATGACCGAGTTACGGGTCACGGATGTTGGAGGGCATTTTGGTAATTTTTGCCCTGAGGGCATTTTGGTCTTTTCACACGGGGTACTGTTCACCACCGTGGAAAAACAGGGTGTGCGGCCGTGGGTTGAGCGTGCAATTGTTTAAGGTTTGGTGGAGGGATCAGACACATTGTTTATGTTGTTTGAGGCATTGGAAGCACCCCATCGTGGTCTGTGCACGGGGAGTTTTAAAAATGGCCGTGGGCTCTGTGTGCGGGAAACAGTCTCCAGAGAGGTTCAGTTGATTCCCATGGGCTGTCTTCCATTCTGAGGGGTTTAGCTGAGTGTCACTGAGTCGGGGAACTCATTTCGATCATTTGGGCAGTCTGAGAGAGAGTTGAGCGAGTGTTCTGAGACGGGGAAGAGAAAAACGCAGAAATGGAGGGAAATTCAAAGGTTGGGTTTTGAGGTGAGTTGAGCCAAACTGAGGGTGGAATTAGTCTTCTGGGGCCACTACGAACACAACCGTGCAAGAATTGAAGGATGAGGAGGACAGGTTGGCCGGGAACCTGAGTCTCAGTTTCAGAGGAAAACCAGTGCTGAGGACGTCGACTTCCAGGTAACGGCGAGTTAAATTGTTTGTGCTATTGTGTTCGTATGGGTCCCTTTATGCTACTGGTGGAATTAATTTGGAAATGGAACCGTGTAGGGTGAGTTCCAGAAGTCGACTTGTTCGACTGTTTGAGCTTGAGTTGGGTCGATTTGGTGTCAGTCGAGGTTAGTCATCAACACAGATCTGAAATTAATGAGTTAGAGAAGATAATAGGATAAAAAACGAGAGGAATTGATTGAGAATTGAGCTTGAACTGGTCGGATTGAGTCGCGGGTAACAGACCCGTTTATCAGTCTATCCGGGTAAGAACGATGACACTGTAGCTTGGCGCGTGGCCTTCACGCGCAGCCACTTTGGGCGGCGCGTGACGGCGCGTGCGATGTCATCTCCGATCACGGTCAACATGGGAATTGTTCCTTTCAGTCTAATTAACATTTTCCCTTTAGGATTCGAGTTGTTCGGGAGTCGTTCGGGATAATCTCGGGGGCCCGGAAGTTAGGTCCTTAAGGTTTATTTCGCCGAAAAATCCGGGAAATTAGGGAAAAATCATACGAGCTATTTGAGGATGTTTGTAACCCTTCTTGTACATTTTTACAAGCCCGGACACTTCCGAAGCTACGGAGGAGCACGCGGGACGCGATTGACGCGTCCTAAAACCGTAAGTGGACCTTTTGATTTCTAAATTGTGCATGCATGACTATTTTGCTTATTTATCTCATGGTTTTACCTATGATTTTATGATGGTGATATGATATATCGGTTTTACATGTTTCCACGTTTTTCGAGATATTTATCGTATTTCACGCATTTCGAGATTTCGGTTTTTGCTTATGCATGCGTGATGATTTTGATGAAGTACCTGGATATGAATATGCGTGTTTCGGATTTATGATGTTTGATCACATTGTGAAGTAATTTTTGGAAATTGCATGTGTTGGAATTTGCATGTGAATTCGGACATAAGTCCTGTTATGATGAGAAATGTTTTCGGAATAATGTTGGAAAACGGTTTGTGATGAATCCTGGTTTATTGTGTTAAAAAAAACGGTTTGGGTTTAAAGACCCGGTTAATGGTTGGATCTGGTTTTGGGTTTAAAGACCCGGTATGTTGATGACGGGGGCGGGCCCGAAAATTGGGTTTAAAGACCCGAATTGAGTTTAAAGACTCGTGAGTTTAAAGACTCGATTATTATGATACCCCCGAGGCCTATTAATCATGTTTTGAGTTTAAAGACTCGTTGATATCCCGGGAAGGCCTAATATTGAGTTAAAAGACTCGGATGGATCCAACGGCATAATTGTGGTTATTGATTCACGTTTTACTTGATTTGTGCAATTAACGTTCAAAATGACGGTTTCTGAAAACTGGAATTATTAAATGGTTTTTACATGAATTATGGCGATCCTTTGTAACGTTTTTCACGTATTTCGGAAAAAGAGTTTTCAAAAGTTAATATGCAAAATTTGAATATTTGGTTATGCATGCGTGTTACAAAACTGGAGGGCGAACCCGATTTCGGAAAAACTGTTTTTTTTTCCTGTAAAACTTATGTTTCGGTCCACTCACACTTTGTTGTTTTAAATTCCCTCCAGGTCGTGGTACAAGTGCGGGGGCAAGCGCCGAGGCAGAGGCGGAGGCATAAAGTTTTCCGTTGCGGAGTAGCTAGTTCACAGAGTAGGACTTGTTTCTTTAACTTGTTTTGTAATATTGCTCTGTGAAACTGTGGACTTGACGTCCAGTCGGATGTATTTGTTTAATCTCCCTGGTCTGACAATGGGCGTGTTGTAATATTAATTAGTTTCCCGGTCTTTTGGATTCGATTGTCAGACGGGAGCAGGATGCTTCTCGATTATCGAGGTGATAATCGGGGTGAGTCCTGTCAGATACGATGCGAGGACTCGAGAGCGAGTCAAGATCAGAGTAGAGCAGCCAAGCGCAGTGGAGCCAGGAGTTGTTGGCTGGTCACGATGGTTGTGACCGGTGATAGTTACGGATTGATGGGTATCCAACGAGTTCAGATAGGTATGGATTGATGGGACTCTAAAGAGAGTCAGTTTTGAGTATAGGAATTGGAGAGAGTTGATTTGTACGGGTATCGAGAGTCAGTATGGACATAGGTTCGAGGATGACCTATGAGATGGGATTCGTGCCATTGTGATGGTAGGATCTAGAGGATGTCGTTTGATTGGATGCTGAGCAGGATGTCAGCTTCAATGTGTTAGTCCTTAGCGGGAATGCATTTTCAGTCTGACAACTGCAGGATGGAACGTGTCAAGGGTGTTAGATTGAAAAAAAAACCGTTATCAGTTTGGTATTGCTGACCTGTCAAAGTGAGTGACAGGCGTGATCGACGAGTATCGCCATGTTGTCTCGAGTGAGACATACGAGCAGGCGTGTAGTTCTCGAGAATGAATTTGAGCTTTAGGGGCTTCGGTGACGGTGCGTACCGTCGCGTACGAGGTGTGTGTCGAACGTGTACTGTTACACGGGTACCCTTGTGTGTGGGTGCAGCGATCTGATTCGAGGGATATGGTTGGATTCCACAATTTGGTTGTGGAATCGGGTCGATTTGAATTTCGAGGATGAAATTCTTTAAGGGGGGAGGGGGGAGATTATAACGACCCGTCCCGAATTAGCGGGATTAATTAGGAATTAATGATGGATTAGCGAGACTAATAGGATATTAGACGAGGATTAACGGACGTTTGGGCGAAATGACGATTTTGCCCTTGGAATGGGCAAATCGTTGACTTTTTGTTCAAGCGGTCAAATGGACTTTGGCCAATGATTGTGACGTAGTTCTTGACGTCACGAGTTCATAGACAGGTGGCACGCTCGATTCCGACATTCGAGGAAAAAGTTATGATGTTTGGAAGTTCGAGGGCATTTTGGTAATTTAGTTAAAAAGGAGACAAAAGTGGACTTTTGACCTGAGAGGTACGATGGCCGAAGGCCAAGGACCTTTACGTAGATTGGGACGATACAAATCCGTAGACAGGCGGCACGTCGAATTCGGACGTTTGACGGAGAAGTTACGGTTCACGGATGTTCAAACGTACTATTGCACGTTTTACGAGACGAGGACTTTTGGCAGCAAGTGGGGCCCAGATATTTGTCCCATTGCCCAATGGATGAGTGACAAGTGTCACTCATCCACTGGACATCATTTTCATTCTTGCATCTCTCATTCCTTTATCATCGATCATTTCTTCATTTCCAAACCGACCAAACCCGATCCATCTTCCCACCCCAAAACCAAACCCTTCAACCCATTTGACCTTGAAGGAAACAGAGAGGTGGAACTGAGGAGGTGGTGGCTGGCCCAGGTAGAGCCGCCGTGCACGGCGGAGGAGGAAACCGTGCGAGGTAATCGGTTTAACCAATTTTCAATTCCTTTTCCATTTCTTGTATTATGGACCGTTTTTAATGTTTCTAATGAAGTAAATAGGTTGTTAGGAAGCTATTAGGAAGGTTTTGAGGGAGATTGGACGTTGAGAAACCTCTGGGGAGGTTTTGGAAAATCGAACCGTGAGAGGAAATGTTGGACCGGTCGGGTTTTACGTGTTTTAGGGGTTCTAGTTTATTGGTTTAGGTTCCTATGGTCGAGATAAGAAGAATAGGATTGATTAGAGAAGAAACGGACAAAGATTGGACCGTGTAGGGACCTGAACCGGTCATGCCGGTCCAAGTTGCAGGAAAAACCGGATCGGACCGTCGGCTGAAGGTAAGGGATGACATTGTGCATTGGCGCGTGACGACGCGTGGCAAGGAATTTGGGAAAGTTTCCAACATGTCAAATCATCTATTCGATGTAACGAACATTTTGGGGCTGTTTTCGTGTCAATCGGACATCGTTTCGATATAGTTCGGGTTGTCCGAAGGTTTAGATTCGCATTTAAAAATAGTTAGAAATTCCGAAAAATTATGGGACTTTAGTGAGGGGTTATATAAGTAGTTAGTGACCCTCTAAATTAATTTGGACAGGTTCGGGAATCCCGGAGATGACGATTGACCCGGGAGACGATTATGACATGTGTATCGAGGGGCGGTTTCAGACGGTCTGTGAGTGGACCCTTATTTCGAAATTGATGCATGCATAAATGTTTTATAATTGTTTTAGAATATATTTTGTGATGCCATGAGTGCATTTGTTTGTGGTAGCCTAGGATTTACGTATTTGCACGTATTTCAAGATTTACGGTTTTATACGATACTTATACGTGCTACGTTTTCAACGAGGGTTTAATAAATGGATTTTGGATTTGGAAATATGAAATCGGGCACGAGACCCATTTGATTTACGAACTCTCGGACTTGGAGTCCATTTGATTTGACGAGAAATCGGACCAAGGGTCCATTTGCATTATATGATCGGACCGAGGGTCCCGTTGATTTATGATTCGGGCTTGAGGCCCAATTGGTTATAATCTCGACTTGGAGGCCCATTTGACTGTAGTATCGGGCTTGAGGCCCTGTTGGTTGTGAAATCGGACTTGAGGTCCCGTTGATTTATGGTTTCGGGCTTAGGGCCCAATTATTCGTGATATCGAGTGAGAGGCCTTGCTGATTGTAATATCGGGCTTGAGTCCCAGTTCAGTTTGTGAAAAGAAAATTTGGGCATGAGACCCTATTGAACTGTGGATTTAGGTCGAGGCCTATGATGGATTTGAATCGGATTCAAAGAATCGGGTTTGAGAGCCAGTTGAAATGTGTTTTGTGACAGAAAGAAAGGGATTTAAAAATGATTATGAACCCTTCACATGATTTATATGGTCTCCTCCAGACGTCGACTTGGAGAGTCACGATCCACAGACCAGAATGGGTATCCCCATAGGGATCCCGTTCCAGGAGTGGGGGTTACGATTTATGTTGTGGTCCCGGACCAGATTCCGGAGAGATGTGTGGACTAGATCCGGAGATAGAGCTCAAATTAGATCCAGAGATTGAGCCTCCCAGATGGAGAATTCCTGGGAGAAGACTCGAAGTGAGACCCCGAGTAGTGTGCACACTAGTATAGAGATGATATCATGACATTTATCGGGGATGTGTTCCCTAGGGACTGTGTGCCCCGAGTTGGCATCTTCTCGGAAGTGCCCTGGATGAGTTATACGTATATTGATACGTATGAGGTTTTACAGAAAGTAATTTGGGGGCAGAGACCCCGTGTTCCATGTTTTATATTTCGGAAAGTGATTTGTATGTTTTGGTATTTCACTGAGAATGGATTTGGGCCGAGTTCCCATGTATTGTTTTATGGTTTTAAGGTTGTGATTTCGGGTCGGGGACCCAAGTGGATTTATGGGTCATGACGGTTTATGGGAACCGGGCATGAACCCTTGAAAGGTTTTGAAGATGTTTGACAAAGGTTTTCACGAATGTTTGATAAATATTTTTGAATGCATGCGTATGTATTTATGAAGGACATAAATGTTTTTATGCGAAAATGTTTTTAATAAAATATTATTTTGTCTACTCACAACTTTCGTGTTTTAATGCCCTTCAGGTTGATCACAGATGCGGGCTGTAGCAGAGACGAGACATCACTCCCCTCCTCCTAATATCCTGACGTGCTCTGATAGTCCCGGGGGGGATTTGGGACGGGTCCTGACAAGCAGCACAATTTTCACTACTTCGTATTGAACCTCACAGGAAAATTGTAACCAAATAATACTGTCAGCAAATCAAAATTGTATCCTCAGCAGAACAAAGCTAATCCTCCTAAAGACAACAAATCCAAATTGAAACGAAATCATCAACATAGTTTTTGAAGGAGTTTATCAATACATATCCTGTAAATTTTGTTCGAGTTAGGAGGAGTTTATCAACAACTTTAATGAAATAGAGTGTGCTATTAGTTAAGAAAATCAATAGCTGGTGAGTGGTGCCTATAAATATGTGAACCAAATGTTTACGAATTCAAACCACTGCCTGAAAAGCTGCAAATTTTAATAGGAATTGAATATCCACCTATTTCATGACAACTCAAAACGAAACCTAAATTCCTATCATTAGAAAAAATATGAAGAATTGATTCTCATCTATGTAGATGTACTCATCGAGATTGAATATTAAAAAGAGAGAGCAAGCAAAATATAGATACAGTGGAAAGGAAGGAAAAAATCAAGGAAAAAGGTGTTACCTTGTCGAAAAATCGGCAAAAACCCAGATGGTGTTGTGATTAAGACAACAAATCTCCATAATGACAACAAATCCAAAGCAAAGTCAAATGTCAATACAAATATAACAGTTTTGTATGGAACCTCATAGGATAATTGTAACCAAACAAAAACTATCATGGAATTGAAAACTGTACCCTTTGCATAACCAAGCTAATCCTCCTAATGACTACAAATCCAAATTGAAACAAAATCATTATCACAATTTTATAAGCGGCGTACTCAATATCATAGATGAATTGTAAACAAACAAATTCTCTAATGGAATCAGAGGGAAAAGAAAATAACATTTGATCTCTAATGGAATAAGAGGGAAAAGAAAATAACATATAATCTTTAACCTACATAATCAAAGAACGACTAGGTCAAATATAAAATTAGAGTACATTTTTCAATAACCAAAATTTTTTTACGGGGAGGAAGCAATAACATCGAATGTCATAGCTACTGTAAGCCGAAAAACAAATTATGCTTGGAAACTAAAAGGTAAGTTGAGTCAGGCTTCATATCCAAATAATTTAGTTGGAATTATTGTAAAGTGTGTAAAGGCTCCGCAATGTAGTTGCTCATGCATTATAGAAAAAAATAGTAAGACTATTTAGTTACTAATGCATTATAACAAAAACAATGAGACTATTTAGTTACTAATAATGATAATACCCAGTGACGGTTCCTAAACTTAAATTTCGGATGGGTTAAATTTATATACTAAATTTTGAAGAAACTCCACGGTACAACTGAACTTCATTAATAAATATAAAAAGATACACCTAATCAGGGGGACGTAATAAGCCTTACCCTTAAATGCATCTACGTACATACGTAAATAAAAGTTTGATAGTAAAAAAACAAATTACAACAAAAACCTTAATTAAACATGCAATTCAAGTACAAATTATTACTTTCTAACTTTAAATTGTACCATTCGAGTCTTAATAGTATCAAAATCCTCAATTATCTCTTCATTGCCGATAGTATAAGTGAAGTCTCTTTCAATGCGGAGGGTCATGCAATCAGCAAGAAATTCATCACCTATTTTGTTTCGAAGTCAATTCTTTATAATTCTCATAGATGAAAAAGCCCGTTATGTTGTTGCAGTTGACATAGGAAGAGTCAATATCAACCGAACGAGCCTATATATCAAACTATAGTTATCTGCCAAAGTTGTTTCCACTAATGTTTGGCATAACTCAGGAAGATTGGTGATGTTCTTAAAGCAAGGCTGACGATGCATATCATTCTCAAAATATCTCAACTTTGTTCTCAAAGCTTTCAAATCACTTGGAAGGAAATCACTAGGATATTACTTCTCAGCAAGTTTACATATATCATCAACATTGAACGACTTGAATGAATTATGAGGATCCAATGATGTGCTAAGTATAAGAAGTTCAACTATATTCTCCGGAAATCTATCACTCAATTCACTAAACTGATGATCTACAACTTCATTAAAGACATCAATCCGATAATAGTGCTCAACTGTAATAAAATATGTTTGTTGACAAGAACGACATGTGCCCATCATATAACGGGCACTCATATCAGGCATATCAACATCATGTAGTTCACAAAATGATTTCTCACTTCCAAATATTTTATCCCAACCATGTTCCCTTAACTGTTGAAACTGAAGTTTTGAATTTGAAACAAAATTCAAAGCACTTACAATGTCTTGTGATTTTTTCTGAAAAACTTGGGAGAGAAAATCAATGATTCCCATAATTTTATCAAGCAAAATCAAAGAAAACACAAAATCAAAAGACATCATAGCAATATAGTTACTATCAGCATCACCATGAAATTGTTGTGTAGGTCCATGTTCTCTGATTTCCAAAAGAAGTAATTTTGTCTCTTTAAACAATTCTATCAAACTAGTAATAGAAGCATAATGAGAGCCCCAACGTGTAGATCCAGCTCGTTTCAAACAACGAGTTTGATTAAGCCACTTACTTGTTTCAAGTTCTCCACAATCCAACAATGCTTTAACTTCAGCTTCTCGAATAAATCTTAGCTCATTACGACGCTTGGCGGAAGAAATAACAAAATTGACAATATTAGTCAACATAAAAAAGAATCTCCAAATAATTCTCACATCTTTAGCTGCACCATTTAAAGCTAGTTGTAATCGATAAGCAAAGCAATGCACATAATATGCATATGGACAATCCTGAAGAAACAATGCTTGTAATCCTTTTCATACACCTCGTATATTACTTGCACCATCATAACCATGACCACGCATAATTTTCGCAAGAATATCATGTTTATCAAACACTTTACATATCTGTTCCTTAAGAGTTGATGCATTAGTATCTTCAACATTCACAATATCAAAAAAGAGCTCACGAACATATCCATCACAATCAATAAATCTAAGGAGAATGGCCATTTGTTCCTTACCGGATTCATCAAGTGATTCATCAACAAGAATACTGAATTTGCTCTGTCCCATTTCCTTCAAAATTTTCTTCCTCTCTTTGTTAGCAAAAATATGTAGTATCTCTTTTTGTATATCGTTTGAAATATACTTAGCAAATTGAGTAGCATTTTCTAAGACAACTTTCTCAACTTCTACATTCATTCTTGCATAACTCTTTATGAGCTCAACAAAATTTCCCCGATTAGATGAGCTAATGGATTCGTCATTACCTCGAAATGCCAATGATTGAGTTGCTAGATACCTCACACCCTCTATTGAGGTGATTAGTCGCAACCGATTTTCCATTACTTGTTTTGATGATTGCGCATTTACCTCCTTTTCAATATGAGAGGAAGGGACTTTTAAATTACTCCACCTTTGCATAGCAAGATGATGTGGTGAATTTAAACTACCCATATGATGTTGAAAAGTACAATACTTTCCCCCAACTCTCTTCCAACTTTGATACCCATCAATGATAAACGTTGGATGCAATTGACTATTGTAAAAAAAGAAGCATGGAAAACAAAATGCACTTTGAAATCGACGATATTGCTTTCCATCTAGTCTACTTAGGTATGTATCCAATTTAGGTTGACATGGTCCTAAAAGAACATATGCTCGTCGAACATTGTCATGTTCATTAACTGGATATTTGGATATTAGACGACGTAATCCGGGATCATGTTCAAGATAACTCATATTAAAATCTTATTCATCATTGGCTCTTTGAGACTCGACTCTCTCTACTTGAGGCTCGACAATAGGAGACTTAGGACAAGTTTCATCACAAATTGGAGTAGATAAAGACTCTGAAGGCTTGCTACTTTATGATGAATCATTTTTTATATATAATACGATAACAAACTCTCTAACTTTGATTTCTTGAGATTTCGATTGTGATCCATCATTATGAAAGAAAACCTATTGATGATGATTAAAATTCATATAAGTATACACATAACAAAATTTATCAACACAAATTGTTATAAGAATTCTCACAAACACAAAGCCACAAAGAAAAAACTAAGAACAAGAAGGCTAGCTATAAGTTCATCTACTAGCCAACTAATCAAGGAAAGAAAAATAAATCAATTTCACAATTACAACAATATACATTTAAAAAATAAACAATCTTTACCCAATTAAATCAAACATTCAATATCAACAATTAGGAAAAAAAAATTGATTTACTAACCTTGCTTCCCACAATAGCAACTAGTATGTGAATTGAATCCTCATAGCCATAATCTTCACTCAATGAGTCAATGTCTAAATTACTCCTACAAAAAACCCAATTTCAACATTCAAATTTCAAATTATCAAAACTAAAAAAAAATCTCTAATCCTCATATTCCCAAACCAAAACTCTATATTCAATTTAGATTTAAAACTAAAATTAGAGAGTAATACCTTATGCTTTGAATTTTTGAAAATGGAGAAACTCATACCCAATTTCTTTTGAAGAAAATAAGAAGAAGAAAGAATAATGGAAGGGAGGCAGAGAGCTTTTTCATGTTGGCATGCTGCTGTCTTTCTTTCCCGTGGGACCGGGGAATGCTGCACTATTGCTCCCTTTATAATTCAAGCAGCCTTTTTTTTTAATTTCAAATTAGGTAGGGCTTGTGTATTTTTTTTTGTTGGATACTTGGACTAGCCCATTAGTTACTAAAGGGAAACATTTGGTTCAGATGGGTTGGAGCCCTCCCAGCCCAACATTGGGCCCCGTCCTTGATAATACCATTGTGTGCGATACAATGGGAATTTTTTTTTTTATTATTATCAATTTTTTTCCTCGGAACAAATCATGAGAGAAATAGTTGTAGTTGATATGCAACTTCATGTATGTAGAAATGATCAAAGTAATGTACTGGAAACTTCATGTATATAGTCTCCAACGAGCGCGCAGTCGTAAGTAATGCCTCTGCCTCCGAAGTGGCCCTAACACCACCCACGACCTGGAGGGATTTTCAAAACAAACGGAAAAAAACCGTGAGTGGACAAAAATAACATTGAAAACACAATTTTCGAGGAAAATATAAACCACCCTCCAATTATAAACATGCATTCATAGCGAGTAAATATCCAAAAAACAAACTATATGAAACAAACCACGAGAATTTCAAATATAAAATTCAAATTAAAAATCGTGGACCCACAAAATGTAAACGCATAACATTTATGAAAATACATGTGGCCCACCAATACTTGAAAGTCCCGTTTATAAATCCATCTGGAAAACCCTGGACACAATTACCTATAATCCTGCCCGAAAAATCCTAAACTCCCCCTAGTCACCACACGTAAGTCGTGCTGATCAATTTCGAATAATCCAAAAAGTCGTAGTCACGAACTTCCTAAATGGAAACTCCATGCTACATGTAGACAACCCCCACGAGCTGGCAGAGACACACTCCAAATGTTAGTTCGGGAAAAGTAATCATTGTATGCCCGAAGATAGTCAACTATGGAAAACAGTTTGAATAGTAAAGCCCAACCTTGCTTTAAAATAAATCCTTGACTCCAAATCCAAGTCAAAATAATTTATTCGGGTTTGGGTCCTAAATATTGTTTCCACACAATTCCTAAAACATGTGTCCAGAATAACTGACCGAATAATTACTCTAAAACTGCAGAAAAAAGCCACATTGCGTAGAATAATTAATCAAACCATTTTTAATCCAGATAATATCATAAGATACGTAAAACAAATAAATATGTATGCCTCTCTTGACAGGACCCGTCCCCGAAGGACATAGATAACCGTGCCCGGTCCTGCTCCCGTCTGACAAGTGAACTGAAGTCTCGAAACTACCCTTCAGCACCTGTCAGACAAGGGATAACTGCACTGATTTCCTCTCATGCCTCCGCCTCTCGATCAGCCACGACCTAAAGGGTCATCAAAACAGGAAAGGTGTGAGTGGACAAAAATATTATCATTTAAAAGACATTTATCAAAATACATCATTTACCCTCCAGTTTATCAAACCATGCATGCATAGAATCAACATATGAAAAACATCACCTGCTTTCCAGCCAAATCACATGAAAACATCAAATCCCGGCTCTTGTGCCCAAATGCCATTTAAATCATTTTATAAAACCATTTTATCATACAATAAAGCATATAACTCGGGAATTACACATCCAAGGATCCTCTGGGAATTACACATCCAGAGTCGTCATCCTGCTGGGAATTACACATCCAGCCCTGCTGGGAATTACACATCCAGCCTCACCAGGAATTACACATATGGTCCCTTCGGGAATTACACATCTGGAGTCCCTCCGGGAATTACACATCCGGAGTCCCTCCGGGAATTATACATCCGGAATCACTTCGAGAATTACACATCCGAAATCTACCCAGGAATTACACATCTGGGGGCATCAAACATCAATACACAATCAAAATCATTATTAAAACCATGCCAAAACCATTTATCACATGGTCTCATGCCCAAATCTCATTTCTCATTTCTCGTAAATCCGTAAAATCATCAAATAATTCAATGCATGTAAATCCGTAAAATCATATCCAAAAATCATTCAATTCCATCAAATCATCTTTTTAACATCCCGGACCTAGCCCAAAATCATCAATTTCACGCAAATTCGTGCAATCGCAACCTCAGTTGCCTTTTTCACATAAATCTATAAAAATATCTCAAAAAGCATTATAAATCCACCAAATCAATTTTCCGACTCAAAATCAATCTCAAATCCCGGATTTTTGCCCAAAACAGTAATTTCACAATTTCTCGAAAAACGTGCCCAAAACACTGATTACAATAATCATTAAATCCCGTAAATAATCATATCAAATCATTGAAATTCAAATCATGCCATAAATCATGTAAAACATTTAACTATGCATGCATATCAGATTATAAAACAAATGTCCACTCACACACCGTCCAAACCGCTCGCTTTCCGAACTGCACGTGTTCCCGTAATTTCTGGTACTTTCCAGGAATCTCGAATCCTGTCCAAAATCATTACTCAGGGTCTTTTAGGACTTATTTAACATCATATCAATTCCCCATAATTTTCTGGGAATTAAATATTAATTAAACACGTAACATAAACCTTCGGACCCTCAAAACAATATCGAAACGGTGTCCGATTAACTCGAAACCAACGCCAAAATGTTCGTTACATTGCATAGAACAAAAGTCATGTTGAACTCACCTCGGGAATCGGGCCCACCTGCCCTCACGCGCCACCGTGAGTGGCTGTGCATGAAACTCACGCACATGCTACAGCAACCTGCACAGTTGTCGTCCCAACCCGTTTCTCTAGTAAACAGATCCTGCGACCCATGTACTAACTCGATTCAATGTCCATCAATCCTACATCATTTCTTTCAATTCAGTCATCTAACAGCATCGTTATGGACCCAATTAAAGTTCTGTGAATTCAATTACATGAACACTTACCTCAATCCATCAGTTCGAACTCGATTATTCGAAGAACTGCCGTACACTGTGCATCGTCTAATCTCCATCAATTGTCATTGTTTTCCTTTAATTGATGCATCTGGGATTCTCATAAACACATTTCCAAGTCCAATTTCATCTTTTAATCTCTCTAGAATCACGACTTAATCTCGAAAATTCAAGGTCCTCCCCTTCTCTGTTCTAGTTCAAAACGAGTCCAATTTCCGTCAAATTTAACTGGGTTCGACTCGTCTCAATCCCAGGAAGCTAAATTCAACATCAATTTCACTCATAAACGTCTAACAATTCGAATTCGACCCCTAGGTTCATCCATGGTTTTCGGGTTTCTAAGTTTAGGTTTTAGCTGGGTTCGAAGTTCATAACTCCCCTTATTCTTTTCTATAATTCCTCACGGTTTCACTCTCAATGACCTCAGTTCTCAATTGATTTTGGTTGCTGGTAAAATCGATCAAATGAGATCATGGTCTCTGTTTTTATCCTTTTGTACAAACGTATGTATCCATTAATTCAAACCTGATCTCCAATTGCCACTAACCCACATTTGATTGTGACAGATGTCACATAAATAATAAATCCTCATCCAAATAGGCTGAATCAGCCACTTAATTATCCAATTCACTCTGCTGTGGCAAATTACCATTTTTCCCTTCCTTGGTTAATTACCAAAATGCCCCTCACTGTTCGAGACTCATAACTTTTACGTCCGAACTCCGATTGACGCATGCTGCTTGTCTACAGATTCAGCGTCTCGAGACCTATCCAACAGTACTTCCCCAAAGTCCAAACAAGGTCCCGATCAAAAAGTCAACTTTTGGCCCTTATAACCAGGGGCAAAATCGTCATTTCCTTTCAATTTTTCCAATTTTTCCTTTTCGAATTTCCGGGTCGTCACAATCTCGATTAATAAAAACAAAATCCACTCACAGTATATCCAATCGAATTTCATCCCGAGTTGTACACTCCTCCAAAGTCTTTGGAGCTATGTAGTCTGGATTCCAAGTTATGAACTTCCAAATTCACGGGTTCCTTCCTCCTCTCACACCGATCGTGCCAACGTCGTTCTACCTTCAAACCTGGGATATTCGCAATCGTGAGAGTCACTAGAACGTGATTCTAACCTTGATTAAATTCAAAAACTTCCCTAAATCTAAATCCAAAAAAGAGAGAGAGAGATAGAGAGCGTGTGTGTGTGTGTGTGTGTGTGTGTTTGTTTGTTTGTTTGTTTTTGGTTGCATGGGGAGAGAAAAGAGAGAGATGAAATTGTGAGGATAAGGAGCATGTGGCTCTAAAAAACCTCCCAAAATATCCTAACTTCCTCCTTCCCAAAATGCGCTTCCCTAATTGCCCTTCCCCAAATAGAAAACCCAAGCCAAACACCCAAGGGCAAAATGATCCACCTAACTATACAAATCCCAAAAAATCCCCGTAATTTCCCCTAAAAACATAATTAATGGTCCAAGTCGTCACAATCTACCCACCTTAAAGAATTCCGTCCTTGAAATTCGCACTTACCCCTGCAAAAATTATGGAAACTAACCCTGCCTCAAAGGCTCGACTCCCACGTGGCCTCATCCACGTCACAATCCCTCCATAGAACAAATACAAATGGTAAAAGTCACATAATGTTACACCATATCTGTCTGATCCATTATCTAAATAGACTACTCACTAATCTCAAAATCCTATCCGAGTTCACCCGGTCGCTCCACCAACACGCGAGATGTGTCTAACACATACTCCCCATCATAAAATTGGAAACAACTACGAATCCCTAAGAGCTCTAGAGGTAAAACCAGCATGTACCCTATCTAGCCTATGACAAGACCCATCCCGAACCCCCTGGGACCACTCGGGGATGTGCCCTGCTCCCTCTGACAATCACTCTAAAATACTGAAACTACCCTTAGGGGGCATAAAGTTTTTCGAATTAAAATAAATAAAGTCAAACATACGAATTTAGAATTCAACACTATCAGACCAAGGATAGTACAAATACAAAATACGAGCACAAATGTCAGGTTACAAAATGGTGCTCAAACTACCCAACAGGGTGTACAGGTGCGCAACAACGAAATCTATTCCTCTAACTCCGGGTCCTCCTCCTCTACCTCGGTTGCATGGCCTGGAAGGGTCAATAAAATGATAAAGAGTGAGTGGGCCGAAAATAAACAATGTTTCCAAACCCATTTTAATAATAATATAATAATCATAAGGTTTTACCCCTCCATTTTCAAACTTTCATGCATTGAATCAAAATATAGGTAATCGTAATAGTATCATAAAATCATATAATCATATATAACTGAATAGGGAAGAACAATCATAATAGCAGTGCACTGTAAACCCAATCCAACATCCCTGATGTCTGGTATCTCAGATGCCTAACAATGTCACCGTCCTAAGGCTACGCGTGCCACTCGGGGTCTCAATCTCGAGTCTCCCCAGGGTTCACCTAGGTTAATGACCCTCCCTAGGGGTATCATCCATAACTGCACTCCTGATTGTGAGCTACCCCTCGGGTCAAGCCCTCTCAGTCAGTGCCCGTGACTACTCTAGGATACTACGAGACGTCTGGAAGAGACAGTAATCATAAGGTAGGTATACGCAATGCAATACTATTAAATTCCACAGAAATCCCTATTTGACTTCGAAAACAGATATATATATATATATATATATATATATATATCCAAACGGGTCTCATGCCTAAAACTTCATAATACATATAAAGCATCATCATATAATACCATGAATCGTCTAATCTCAATCGTAAAGTAAAACGGTAAAAACAGTTATGCATGCAATCATTTTGAAATAAAAAACCCACTCACACACGGTCCTTGCTGCTCAACGAACCGCCTAAACCTATCCAAACACATCCAAAAGTCACTAATGGGCCCTTTAAGTTCAAACATAAGACCCTAAAACAGTACCGGTCCGGGAAAGCCGCCTGAACACGCTTCCCGAGGCATTAAACCCAATTTTGACCAATTTAACGATCTCTGATCGATACAAAATCACCACTATTGAATACATATCGTTAAACCCTTGAAAATGGTGCTGGTCCCACCTCGAAACTCACCCTCACGTACCCCCACTCGTGGGTCAACTAAAAGTCAACGCTGGAAGTCAACGGTCAACACCTGCTGACATCATCATGAAGTCACTGTTGACGTCAGCATGACGTCACGATTGACGTCAGCATGATAGATGTCAGGTCTGATAGGTGTCAGACTCTGATAGGTGTAACGACCCGTCCCGAATTCCGGGATTAGTTTAGTGATTAATCTTGATTAGTGAGGTTGAACGGTGGTTAGTAGGGCGGAATCGGACAAAATGTGCAAAATGACCGTTTTGCCCCTGGTCGTGGGCAAAATGTTGACTTTTTGTTCGGGCGGTCAAATGGACTTTGACCGATGACCGTGACGTAGTTTTGGACGTCACGAGTTCATAGACAGGTGGCACGTTCGATTCCGACATTCGTAGAGAAAGTTATGGTGTTCAGAAGTTGAGGGGCATTTTGGTAATTTGGCATTTTAGGGGCCAAATGTTGACTTTCTGACCGGGAGGTCCGATGGGCGAGGGCCAAGGACCGTTACGTAGGTATCGTCGATACGAATCCAACGACAGGCGGCATGCCGAAATCGGAGATCCGACGACGACGTTATGGTCAAGGAAACGAACTAACGAACCGAGGCCGGGATTAAAATAATAATATAATAATGAATAGTGACCGTTGACTCAGCACACCTGGATGAGTGACAAGTGTCACTCATCCCTTGAAACCAGAATCCTTGTCTTAGGGGAAACATCATTATGATGTTTTATTATTAATTAAATTAATTAATATTTATTTTCTCCATTAATCTCCTTTGTTCTTCAAACCGTGCAAAATGGGGGAATCAAATTGGAGAGAGTTTGCTGCCTTCTCTAACTGGGTTTGAGGGCAAAATTGAGTACTTGTTGAGACTAACTCAACTGGGTAAACACGGGAGATTGAGGAAGGCTGAGGAACTGAAATTCGAAAATTTGGATTTTGGGGGGGGAATTCGGATTTTGAACTTGAGGCCGTGAGGATCGAAATTGAGCTCACCTTCAGCTTTCTGGGATCAACACGAATCGATCTGCAACAAGAACGAAGGTAATTGGGGTCGAATTGAGGAAGAACAGAAGGATGGAGGTCTCTGAAATTTCGAAGCTGAGTCGTGGAATTGGAGGCTTCGTTGGATGCAATTGAGGTGGGGAAACTGCTTCTCATGATCCCACGATGCTTCTGGGTTCATCAATTGAAGGAAAACGGGTGTAATCGACAGACTTCCATGGTTGCACAGTGACGGCCATCGAGTTTGAGTCGTGACGATTGAACACTGGATTGAAGCAATTGGGTTGGGGGAAATGATCTACGGAGTCCATGGAAGCTTCTGGTTGAATCAATTTCAGGATATCGATCGAAATGGATGGGGTTCGAAGGATGAACAACGGACGGGTGTTCTTGGTGTTCATCATCGAATCGTGGAATTGTAGGTAATGAATTGTGTAATCAATGTTACAGAACTTAAATTAAACTCAAAACGAAGCTAATGGAATGATCAATTGTTGTAATTAAGGCTGAATTGATAGGATTGGAACCGGGTCGTATCGCGGGCAAATTGGACCCGTTTACCAGACAAACGGGTTGGGCTGGTGACACTGTAGCAGGCGCGTGAGTTTCACGCGCAGCCACTCACGGCGGCGCGTGGCGGCGCGTGGGCACGAATCTCGAGGTGAGGTCAACATGACTTCTGTCCTATTTAATGTAACGGACATTTTGGAATTGGTTTCGTGTCGATCGGACACCGTCTCGATATTGTTCGGGATATCCGAAGGTTTTAAATTAAGTTTAAAAATAAGTAAAAATTCGGGAAAATTACGGGACTTTGATAGGATGTTAATGATGAGGTTAGTGACCTTCTAATGTGATTTGGACAGGATTGGGAGTCCCGGTGATAGTGGTGTGGCCCGGGAGGGCCGGTGGCACGCGTATCGAGGCACACGGTTAAAACGGTCTGTGAGTGGACTTTGGTTTTATAAATCCTATGCATGCTTAAATGTGTTATATGGTTTATATACATGATTTCTATGATGGTATTTGTGAGCATTGATTTTGGATATGTTGCACGTATTTCGAGGTGTTTTCCGTATTTCACGTATATCAGGATTAACGGTTTATTTGCGGTTTTGTGTGCTTGTGGTTAAATAAATAATATGATGAAATGGTTTTGAAATTGGAAATATGAACTCGGGCTTGAGGCCCACTTGTTTTGGAAATTTCGGACTTGGAGTCCATTTGAGAATCGGGCCGGGGGCCCAGTTGGTTAATGAAATCGGGCCAGGGGCCCAGTTGGTATGAAATCGGGCTGAGACCCATTTGAGTTACATTATCGGGCCAGGGGCCCAGTTGATTTACGAATTCGGGCCGTGGGCCCAGTGGTTCATAAAATCGGGCATGAGGCCCAGTTGGATTATAAAAGTGATTTTGGGTCAGGGACCCTATATTTAATAATTGTGATTTTGGGTCAGGGACCCTAAAGGGGATTACGTGGTTTTATGGAAATTTCGGGCAGGGTCCATTGTAATGATGTGATAAAAGGATTTAATAAAACTGTTTTCCATATACCATCTGGATACAAGGATATATGATGGTCTCCTCCAGATGTCTGGGACACTGGGGAAGTCACGGTGCATTGCCTGCGAGGGGTCATTATACGGAGCAGCCGGACCGTATGATGACTCAGGAGCAGGATTGCTATGATTGACGTCAGGGACGTCAGAAATCAGGGATGTCAGATATATGGACCCGGAGAGACCCCGGGCAGCACGCGTAGCTTATGAAACCGTGAGACATGACGTCAGGGACGTCTAGCATCAGGGATGCTGGTGATGGTAATGGTAAAATACGATTTAATGAAATGGCTTTCCGGGTGGATTTATGATTGTGTGATTTTAATGAATTAATGTTCATTTATGGTAGTGGGTGGTGACCCACATGGTCGTATATGTATGGTGGTGGTATTCCACGGTTTTGGGCTGAGTTCCCACACTTGGTTTTTGGTTAACGGTTTTTGGGCTAAGGCCCTAAGGGCTCGGTTGAGCAAACGTTTTGGTTACTGGTTTTTGTGGCATGCATACGTTTTTATTGGAGGGCATAAATGTCTTATAAATGTATTTGATGAACTTACTGGTTTTTGTCCACTCACAGCTTTTGGTTTTAATGCCCTTCAGGTTGATCACGGATGCGATTGCAGCAGAGACTGGGACATTGCACACCTCCTCCATCGGTCCTTGCGCACTCTGGATGCCCCGTTTGGGCAGTGATTCTTGGTTATCCCTTGTCTAACACCTCCTCCATCGGTCCTTGCGCACTCTGGATGCTCCATTGTAATGATGTGATAAAAGGATTTAATAAAACTGTTTTCCATATACCATCTGGACACAAGGATATATGATGGTCTCCTCCAGATGTCTGGGACACTGGGGAAGTCACGGTGCATTGCCTGCGAGGGGTCATTATACGGAGCAGCCGGACCGTATGATGACTCAGGAGCAGGA
The DNA here is from genome assembly GCA_032719365.1 of Prinsepia uniflora. Taxonomy (NCBI): domain Eukaryota; kingdom Viridiplantae; phylum Streptophyta; class Magnoliopsida; order Rosales; family Rosaceae; genus Prinsepia; species Prinsepia uniflora. The sequence continues at coordinate 11,271,098 of CM064862.1, read as the reverse complement.
TTGCTATGATTGACGTCTGGGACGTCAGACATCAGGGATGTCAGATTTATGGACCCGGAGAGACCCCGGGCAGCACGCGTAGCTTATGAAACCGTGAGATATGACGTCAGGGACGTCTAGCGTCTGGGACGCTAAGCATCTGGGATGCTGGTGATGGTAATGGTAAAATATGGATTAATGAATAAAATGGCTTATTGGTTGGATATGTGTTATGTGGTAAAAATGGATTATTGGTTATGAAATGGTATGTAGGGTCGGGGACCCTAAATGGTTTTGGATTTTTGAATTGATGTTCATTTATGGTTGTGGGTGGTGACCCACATGGTTTTAATATGTATGGTGGTGGTATTCCACGGTTTTGGGCTGAGTTCCCACACTTGGTTTTTGGTTAACGGTTTTTGGGCTAAGGCCCTAAGGGCTCGGTTGAGCAAACGTTTTGGTTACTGGTTTTGGTGGCATGCATATGTTTTTATTGGAGGGCATAAATGTCTTATAAATGTATTTGGTAAATTTATTGGTTTTTGTCCACTCACAGCTTTTGGTTTTAATGCCCTTGAGGTTGATCACGTATGCGATTGCAGCAGGGACTGGGACATTGCACACCTCCTCCATCGATCCTTGCGCACTCTGGATGCCCCGTTTGGGCAGTGGCTCTTGGTCATCCCTTGTCCGACACCCCTGGTTGGACGGGAGCAGGGCACATTCCATGGTAATCCCGGGGGGATTGGGATGGGTCTTGTCAATAGGTGTCAGGCTCTGATAGGTCAACGTGTCAACAGATGATTGGTCCACGTCACTGCCACATGCCAGACTCTGATAGTGCCACGTGTCAGCTCCTAGTTGGTCCATGTCACTAACATGTGAGTGACACGTGGCAGTCCCTGATTAGGCCTCGTCACTGACATGTCAGTGCACAGTCAATACTGACAAGTGACATGTGTCACTCATGGATTGGCTGCTGGTCTGACAGGTCTGACATGAGCTGACGTCATCATCCTCTACCTCTGGACGGGTCAACCCGTCAGTCTGTAATCGGGTCGCGCAGACCCCCGACTTGACCTGGTTCTAGAACTTTCATTCCTACACCATTTTGACCCGTTTTTCTTCCTACGTGTTCATCTAATCCTAACTAAGAGATCCATCTAGTTGAAAACATGAAAAGATCAATAAAATCTTACCCTCGATCGATAAACATCAACTGGTTTTCCCACCTTGTTCTCCGTCGACTCAAGCCACCAAAATCCTCCCAAACAGGCCCAACGTACTCGTCCTGGTCTCTAGAACAAAACCCAGACCATCCCTTTGATTAATAGACGTCAAATTCCAAGGTTCGAAATAAAGGGTTAAACGGGCATTAGGGTTTGGTTTTTCGATAGGTCGTTAATTAAGCATTATTTTATATTATTTTATATCCTTTATACTTAAATTTTAATATTAAAATAATAAATAATTAGAGAAAATAATATATTTTGTGGGATTTTTGTAGAAATAAATAAGTCTTGGAATTTGGAGCATTTTGACGAAAGAATCATCGCAATCGGAGTTCGAACGAAGAAATTATGGACAAAATAAGGGAAGCCACCGAAATTCTCAAGGGAATTCGATGGATTGCCATTGAACAGCCCAATCCAATAAAATTCAGAAGCCCAGCCCGCGCCAGTTATTCAGCCCATTTGCTTCAGCCCAATTTGGTGAAGCATGGAAACCAAGCCAGCGTCTTAGGCCCAGTCCACATGCAGCCCAACTCGCGTCACAAACCCAGCCATCCAGCCCAGATTTCGCGCCAGCAGCTTCCTACTAAAATGGGCCTTCCGCTTTCAGTGCACACATCCCGAAATGCAGCCCCTCAGCTCAACACGTGTGCACTGAGTACGTGTTCCCCTGACCCGCCTGTGTCGTTGATCTACCTGCCCCATTCCAGCAGCTTTAGGCAAGGATTGAAATATCAATATCGACGGATATATCGCTAGTCGAATTTATGGATATCTCACACCAAATATCGATATCGATATCGATATCATTTACGTTCAACAAAAATGACGCAAATTGGATCCAAAAGTTAGAACGAGCTCCCGAAATCAAAAACGATATCGATTCCAGCAGCACCATGAGCTCCCGAAAACAAAATCGTGAGGGCAAGGGCAAGGAGGCACAAAACGGACTATATCGTGCTAGATGAGTCGAGTCCTGACCAAGGAGGCTCGGGTCCTGAAAAAATGGTATTAGAGCCAAACCCCGACCGGGAAGTGTGCCAGCGAGGACGCTGGCTCCTAAGGGGGGTGGATTGTAAGGCCCGTGTCCTGGAGGGAATGGTGAACGATCCCACATTCCTACGAGGGGGAATGGTCTAGGAGGGGAATGGTGGTGTGCCTTAAAGGTATAGGCACACACCTATCTAGCACGAGGCCTTTTGGAAGCACAGTGGCTTTGGGTTCAGTTGGAACTCCAAAGTTAAGCGAGTTGAGGTTCCTGCAATTCCATGATGGGTGACCCCCTAGGAAGTTGCACCGTGAGCTCCTGAAAACTAAACCGTGAGGGCAAAGGCAAGGAGACCCAAAATTGACAATATCATGCTAGATGACTCGAGTCCTGACCGAGAAGGGTCGGGTCCTGACACCATAACCATGTGGCATTAGAGACATTATTGGGCATAGGTCTGAGGATGACCTACGAGATGTGATTCGGGCCATTGTGATGGCAGGATCCATAGAATGTTGTCCGACCCAATGCTGAGCACGACGCCAGCTTAGATGTGATAGCCCTTAGTGGGGATGCATTTTCAGCCTGACAACTGTCAGATGGAATGTGTCAGAGTGTCAGACTGAAAAGCCGTTTAGATGTCAGATTGGTATGGCTGACCTGTCAAGTGAGTGACAGGCGTGATCGACGAGTGTCGACATGTTGTCTCGAGTGAGACAAGCGAGCAGACGTGTATTTGTCGAAAATGAATTGGAGCTTTGGAGGCTCCGATGACGGTATGTACCGAGGATGATACCGATGAGTACGGTATGTGTGTTGACGTGTACTGCTACACGAGTATTCGCGTGTAAGTGCAGCGATCTGAGTCGAGGAACAAAGTTGGATTCCACAGTTTGGTTGTGGAATCGGGTCGATTTGAATTTCGAGGACGAAATTCTTTAAGGGGGGAAGTTTGTGACGACCAGTCCCAAATTAACGGGATTAATTAAGAATTAATGACGGATTAGTCTCGCTAATCGGAGATTAGACGAGGATTAGCGGACGTTCGGGCGAAATGATAATTTTGCCCCTAGAATGGGCAAAATGTTAACTTTTCGTTTGGACGGTCAAATGGACTTTGGCCAATGATTGTGACGTAGTTCGTGACGTCACAAGTTCATAGACAGGTGGCACGCTCGATTTCGACATTCGAGGAAGAAGTTATGACGTTCGGAAGTTCGAGGGCAATTTGGTAATTTGGATGAAAATGAGCAAAAAGTTGACTTTTGACCCGGGATGTCCGATGACAGGACCCATCCCAATCCCCCTGGGATTAGTGCGGGATGATCCTGCTCCCGTCTGACACGAAGTGTCAGACAAGGGATATTTCTGACCTTTTGCCCTCCCGGGCTATCAGAGTACGCCAGGATCCGGAGGAGGTATGTGATATCTCCGTCTCTGCTACAGTCCACATCCGATGTCAACCTGAAGGGCAATCAAAACATTAAAAGCTGTGAGTGGACAAAACAAGAGTTTATAAAACATTTCATAAGAAGACATTTGTACCCTTCACTAAAAAGCATGCATGCATTCGAAAACCATTTATCCAGAAAAACCATAATGAAATCAAGTACACGGGCCACTGCCCAAATCCATAAGGGACTCAGCCCAAATCATAAGAAACTAACCATACGGGCCACTGCCCAAAACCTGTGTAAACGCACATCATACATCATATCATATATCTCATATAGCATACATCATATATACATATAATTCACACAACCAATCCTGTCACGGTTACCAAAGCTACGCGCGTGCTACCCAGGTCTCAATCCGAGTCTTCTCAAAGTCAAGATCAATGTCCGCAGACTACTGACCCTACCCGAGGTAATAGTAATCATAGCCTTCCTGAGAGTAAGGAACCCAACTGGGGGGTGACTCCACTCAGTTGGTGTTCCGTGACTACTCCGGGGTCCACTCAGGCCAACGACCCTCCCCGGAGGAGATAATAGAAGTAAAGGAAGGTATATGAATACATATATATACATAACATAAACATTCATGCCCGGTTCCCTTGAACCATCATGATCCATAACATCCATAACCAAGGTAACATGCCGGTTCCCATAAACCGTCATGCACCGTAATGACCAACAAGGGTTCATGCCGGTTCCCATAAACCGTCATGAACCACGATACCATAACAAGGATTCATGCCGGTTCCCATAAACTGTCATGAACCGGGAAATCCATTTAAGGTTCCCTGACCTGAAATCAAAACCGTAAAGTACCTGGGTCTCGTGCCCGAACATAGGACATCAGCTGGGCACCGTGCCCGATATCTGAGGTCATATTCCCGAGACAAAACCAAATGGGTCTCATACCCGAGTTTAACCTTTTGAAATCCAAATCCAATTCATTAAAACCAATAAAGAATGACCGACCCGTATAGGCACCGTATAGGGTCGAAACCTCAAAATACGTGCCTATACGTAACCACATACAAATGCACCCATGGCATCATCAAACATTTAATAAAACATATAATAAACATTTATGCATGCACCAATTTAGAAAACAAGGTCCACTCACAGACCGTCCGAGCTACCACCTCGATTTGCGTGCCATAGGGCTCCCCGAGCCGATCAGCATCACCGGGACTCCCAAACCTATCCAAATTTTAATAGAAGATTGCAAACTACTTAATTAACCTCCTACCAAAGCCTCGTAATTTCCCACAACTTTTAACTATTTTTAAACCGACACTAAACCTTCCGACGCCCCGTAATCTATTGAAACAATGTCCGATTGACACGAAACCAGTCCCAAAATCTTCGTTACATTGAATAGAAGATTTCCCGTGTTAAACACTTTCCTAAATTATGTCCCACGTACCCTCACGCGCTCCTAGAAGTGCAAAATTACTATTCATCATCATCAACCTCAGGAAAACCGGTCTGAACCGGCTGTGCTGAACCGGCGGAACCAGTTCAGTGCTCTCCCGTCTTCATTTTCGGTCCGTTTGCTCCCATTTTAATTCCTAAATTCCTATTTCTTCATTTCCTATCTAACCCAATCCTTAAAACTAAGAAAAATTACCCGAAACCCCTTGGTTCGAAATGGACCTCACGGTCCTATTTTTCCTTTTCCTTCCCCACGGCTTCTCAGCCGTCAACCACCACCAAAACCGCCTTAAAACTGTCCTAGCAACCTAACTAACTCATCCTAATCGTCCAAAAGTAATCATAATATCAAAATCAATTAAAAGGGGAAAAATGGCCTTACCGTGCACCCGCACGGGTTCGTGGCTCCACCGCCCACGGCAGCGCCTTCTTGGGCTGGCCACCGCTTCCAACATCCTCCCCACTCTCTGGTCTCAGTCCTGGTCGAAATGGATGGGTTTTGGGTTGCACAGAGATGGAGAGAAATGGTGAGAAAATGAGATCGGGGAAGATGATTTTGAAATGGAGAAAAATGGAATGGAAGGCACGGTGCATGAATCAATTTGGGTGTCCATTGGATGGGTGACACTTGTCACTCATCCATTGGGCCTTGAGACAAATATCTGGGCCCACTAACTACCAAATGTTAAGTCGTCTCGTAATTCGTGCAATAGTGCACTTGAACTTCCGTGAACCGTAACTTCACCGTCGAACGTCCGAATTTGACGTGGCGCTTGTCTACAGATTCGTATTGTCGTGATCTACGTGACGGTCTTTGGCCCTCGGCCATCGGATCTCCAGGTCAAAAAGTCAACTTTTGACCTCCTATTCCCCCAAATTACCAAAATGCCCTTGGGCTTCCGAACGTCATAACTTCCTCCTCGGACGTCGGAATTGAACGTGCCAGCTGTCTATGAACTCGTGACGTCCTAAACTACGTCACGGTCCTCGGTCAAAGTCCATTTGACCTCCGATTGAAAAGTCAATGTTTTGCCACGCCTAGGGGTCAAACGGTCATTTCGCATCATTCGTTCGATTTCGCTCTACTAATCACGGATTAGCCTCACTAATCGTGATTAGTCACTAATCTAATCATAGAATTTGGGACAGGTCGTTACATCCGATGGCCGAGGGCCAAGGACCGTTACGTAGATCGAGACGATACGAATCCATAGACAGGCTGCACGTCGAATTCGAAAGTTCAACGTAAAAGTTACGGTTGACGGAAGTTTGAAAGTACTATTGCACGTTTTACGAGGCGAGGGACTTTTGGACTGAAGTGGGGCCCATATATTTATGTGCTGCTCAATGGATGAGTGCCAAGTGTCACCCATCCACTTCCCATTCCCTTACATTCATGCATCCTCCCCATTGCATCGATCATTCATTTTCTTTGTTCCCAAATGAAACCGATCAAACCAATCTCCCCAAAAACCCAACCCTAACCCCTGTGTCATGACCAGTGAGGACTAGAGAGTGAGGAGATGATTGATGGTGGTGGTGGCTGGCCAGGCCGGCCAGGTAGTACCCATAGTCGTGAGGTACGGGATCGTCGTTCGGTATGAACGGAGATCCAGGGTTGTTGTATTTGCACACGGTGTGCAAGTATGAATGTTTACGGGTTGGTACTTTTGGTGCTGATGCTAGTATGGATGCCTGTGTGCTGATACTAGTGTTGTTGATAGTGTGTTGGTGCTGGTACTAGCCCTGGTGCTAGTGTCGGTGATGGTGTTGACGATGAGCCACAAGTTGGGGTGTGACTCCGTCATGATGAACATATGTTCGATCTTTGAGATTCGGTAGTGGTTGAGTGATGGACTAGATGGGATCCAGTTAAGATTGTGATGTGTTAGGATAAGTCCCAATGGTGGTGAGATAACTAGTGATGAGTGGATTAAAAGGGTATAATTGAGACTTGAGTAATCTTGGGATGACGTCCCCTACGTCATGATAATTGGTGGATTTGGGGGAGTTGTTGGCAACTCCAAAATTTGTGTTATTTTATGTTTTTAAATATCCCTAAAATGTACACGGAAATGATTAAAACTGGAAAAGACAAGGAAAACTATTAGTGGTATAGATGTGGAAATTTGTAAGTGAGAACTTAGAAAACCGAGTGCTGAACCTGTAAAGGTTGGGATTTGCGAACGGAACAATAACGGATCGATTGTGAACACGTGGTTGTCCAAGTGAATTGAGGAGGTAGGAAGTCTGGTGGTTGGAACCTTAGTTTTGAGGAAAGTTGTGATTGGGGAACGAGAGTGGTGCTCGTTTTTGGTGATTGGTATTCCGAAGTCATTGGGGTTGACTTCTTGCTTTCTGCCCTGGCAGACATTGACTGTAGTTACCAGTACGTTGAGCGTGTATTGGTTGGTGGGCCCATGTGTGTTTTTGAGTCATTAGGAGGAGCTACGTATTCGAAATTAGGTAAACGAGATTTTTCATTTTCTGCTTGGTGGCAGACAATGTTGTGGTGTCACATGGCGTGGTGAGTACAGTGAGTTTTGTTGCATCCACGTAGGATGAGTTTTGGCGTCATCATTTTTGGATCATCCTTGGTTTTTCCTAGGTGGAATGACAAGGATCGATACGAACTTGGGTGTGTGAGTCGTAAACGGCGGGGTTGAACTTCTTTTCGAAGTGGAGCCCGTATGGTATCTTACTCGAGTGAGTAGGTTTCCGACTGGTCGGACTTTGTCAATCTTAGACGTGTGGAGGTTGGATTGGCTTCCCTATGAAGTCAATCAAGTGTATTGAATAGGTGACCGATAGGTTCGGTTTTGGGTGTGTCATGGTAAATGTGAACGAGATTTCGGGATTTGGAATCGAATTTCTGGGTGACGATTCAGGATTCGATTTTGGAACTTGAAAGTATATTTCTGGATTTGGGTACGGAATGATTATTCCAAATGCTAGCTTACGGAATAATGATTTCGGATTCGGATTTGGATATGAATTTAAATGTGATGTCTGGGTTTGGAACCGGGATTTCTTACGAAATTGCGGATTTGGATTCGGAATTAGAACTAGATGATGGGTGGAGTTTCATTTTGTCTCATGCTGGATTGGGCAAATGGTGCTCCATTGTTGAAACGTGTTTGGCTATGACCTAGGTGGTTGTAGTCTGGTCATTAGATAGATGTGTGTACTCCGTACATGGTTCGAGGTACAATACCTTGTAGACTTGTGATGTCTAGTTACGGTATACGGGATATACCCGAGGTGTGTCAGTGAACGTGTTGGTAGTCAGATTGGTTTCGATACCATGGAATTGAGCCGTGGACCAGACATTACTATGCAATGGGTCATGGTAATTCCGATGTGTTTAATTACACACAGATCGTGTGAAAGGTCGGTAAATGTTTACTAAGTCCAGTACGTTGGTGGCATGTGTAGCCACGAGTGAGTCTAGTGTCAGTTTTCGACTGACAACAACTGTGTGGTTAGTTTGTCAGGATGTGTCAACATAGATCGTTGAGTGGGGTCAGCTAACTCCTAGTGGGAGTGGGAAAGGAACCGTCGAGTTGTTGCGTCAACGAAAAGGTAGCTTGGACAAGTGGTGTCAAATTCGAAACAAGTAGTTTCAGTCATTCGACGGGGTCGAATGTAGTCGTTGCGTTTTGAGTATTAGTGGTACGTAGAGTACAGACAAGTTTTGTCTGGTTAGTTGGTGTACGGGTGTACACGTGTTGCGTGGTCGATTCCACTTTCCACGGGGTGTTTGTGGAATCAGGATAGTCGAGTTTCGAGAGCGAAACTTATTGAGGAGGGAAGTACGTTGAGTTTAGATCGGTTGGAATTTCGAGGACGAAATTTATTAAGGAGGGAAGATTGTAATCACCCGTCCCGAATTCCGGGATTAGATTAGTGACTAATCTTGATTAGTGAGGTTGAACGGTGGTTAGTAGGGCGGAATCGGACAAATTGTGCAAAATGACCGTTTTGCCCTTGGTCGTGGGCAAAATGTTGACTTTTTGATCGGACGGTCAAATGGACTTTGACCGATGACCGTGACGTAGTTCGGGACGTCACGAGTTCATAGACAGGTGGCACGATCGATTCCGATATTCGTAGAGAAAGTTATGGTGTTCGGAAGTTGAGGGGTATTTTGGTAATTTGGCATGTTAGGGGCCAAATGTTGACTTTTTGATCGGGAGGTCCGATGGACGAGGGCCAAGGACCGTTACGTAGGTATCGTCGATACGAATCCAACGACAGGCGGCATGCCGAAATCGGAGATTCGACGACAACGTTATGGTCAAGGAAACGAACTAACGATCCGAGGCTCGGATTAAAATAATAATATAATATTGAATAGTGACCGTTGACTCAGCACACCTGGATGAGTGACAAGTGTCACTCATCCCTTGAAACCAGAATCCTTGTCTTAGGGGAAACATCATTATGATGTTTTATTATTAATTAAATTAATTAATATTTATTTTCTCCATTAATCTCCTTTGTTCTTCAAACCGTGCAAAATGGGGGAATCAAATTGGAGAGAGTTTGCTGCCTTCTCTAACTGGGTTTGAGGGCAAAATCGAGTGCTTGTTGAGACTAACTCAACTGGGTAAACACGGGAGATTGAGGAAGGCTGAGGAACTGGAATTCGAAAATTTGGATTTTGGGGGGGAAGTTCGAATTTTAAACTTGGGGCTGTGAGGATCGAATTGGTGATTACTTCGAGCTTTCTGGGATCACAACGATCAGTTTTGTCGAAGGAACGAAGGGATTTGGCCACCAATTGGCTCTGATCACACTTGGTGACAAAGGAGGAATTTCGAAGTTGAGTCGTGGAATTGGAGGCTTCGTTGGAAGAAATTGAGGTGGGGAAACTGCTTCCCATGATCCCACGATGCTTCTGGGTTCATCAATTGAAAGAAAACGGTTGTGGTTGACAGAACTCCATTGTTGAACAGTGACGGTGCTCGAGCTTGAGTCGTGACGATTGAGCACAGGCTTGATGCAATTGATGTGGGGGAATTGTTCCTCAGGGTCCGTTGATGCTTCTGGAATCATCAATTGGATGAAACCTGCAGCAATTGACGGAATTCCATGAATGAACAGTGTTCGGAGTGTTCTTGGTGTTCATCATCGAATCGTGGGAATCTGGGTATGGATTTGTGTAATTGAGATTACAGACTTGTAATTGGACTTAAAACGAAACTAACTGAATGATTAATTGAAGGAATTAAGGCTGAATTGATGGACATTGAACCGGGTTGTGTCGCGGGTGAATTGGACCCGTTTACCAGACAAACGGGTTGGGCTGGTGACACTGTAGCAGGCACGTGAGTTTCACGCGCAGCCACTCACAGCGGCGCGTGACGGCGCGTGGGCACGAATCTCGAGGTGAGGTCAACATGACTTTTAATCCATTCGATGTAACGGACATTTTGAAATTGGTTTCGTGTCGATCGGACACCGTCTCGATATTGTTCGGGATATCCGAAGGTTTTAAATTAAGTTTAAAAATAAGTAAAAATTCGGGAAAATTACGGGACTTTGATAGGATGTTAATGATGAGGTTAGTGATCCTCTAATGTGATTTGGACAGGATTGGGAGTCCCGGTGATAGTGGTGTGGCCCGGGAGGGCCGGTGGCACACGACGTTATCGAGGCATACCGTTAAAACGGTCTGTGAGTGGACTTTGGTTTTATAAATTCTATGCATGCTTAAATGTTTTATATGGATTATGGTTGTGATTGTGTGATGTTGATTTGGTTGTTGGTAAATTGTACGGTTTCACGTATTTCGAGGCGATTTACGTGCTTGCACGTAAATCGAGGTTTCCGGTTTTACATGGATTTTCCATATTTATGACTTGGATATAATATGATGAAATGGTTTTGAAATTGGAAATATAAACTCGGGCTTGAGGCCCAATTATGTTGGAAATTTCGGACTTGGAGTCCATTTGAGAATCGGGCCAGGGGCCCAGTTGGTTAATGAAATCGGGCTGAGACCCATTTGAGTTATGTTCTCGGTCCAGGGGCCCAGTTGATTTGTGAATTCGAGCCGTGGGCCCAATGGGTTTATAAGTCGGGCTGCGGGCCCAGTTGGTTTACAAATCGGGCCGTGGGCCCAGTGGTTCATAAAATCGGGCATGAGGCCCAATTGGATTATAATGGTGATTTCGGGTCAGGGACCCTATATTTAATAATTGTGATTTTGGGTCAAGGACCCTAAATGGAATTATGTGGTTTTATGGAAATTTCGGGCAGGGCCCAATGGTAATGATGTGATAAAAGGATTTAATAAAACTGTTTTCCATATACCATCTGGATACAAGGATATATGATGGTCTCCTCCAGATGTCTGGGACACTGGGGAAGTCACGGTGCATTGCCTGCGAGGGGTCATTATACGGAGCAGCCGGACCGTATGATGACTCAGGAGCAGGATTGCTATGATTGACGCCAGGGACGTCAGACATCAGGGATGTCAGATATATGGACCCGGAGAGACCACGGGCAGCACGCGTAGCTTATGAAACCGTGAGATATGACGTCAGGGACGTCTAGCGTCTGGGACGCTAAGCATCTGGGTTGCTAAGCATCTGGGATGCTGGTGATGGTAATGGTAAAATATGGATTAATGAATAAAATGGCTTATTGGTTGGATATGTGTTATGTGGTAAAAATGGATTATTGGTTATGAAATGGTATGTAGGGTTGGGGACCCTAAATGGTTTTGGATTTTGAATTGATGTTCATTTATGGTCGTGGGTGGTGACCCACATGGTTTAATATGTATGGTGGTGGTATTCCACAGTTTTGGGCTGAGTTCCCACACTTGGTTTTTGGTTAACGGTTTTTGGGCAAAGGCCCTAATGGCTCGGTTGAGCAAACGTTTTGGTTACTGGTTTTTGTGGCATGCATACGTTTTTATTGGAGGGCATAAATGTCTTATAAATGTATTTGTGCAAACTTATTGGTTTTGTCCACTCACAACTTTTGGTTTTAATGCCCTTCAGGTTGATCACGGATGCGATTGCAGCAGGAACTGGGACATTGCACACCTCCTCCATCGATCCTTGCGCACTTTGGATGCCCCGTTTGGGCAGTGGCTCTTGGTCATCCCTTGTCTGACACTCCTGGTTGGACGGGAGCAGGGCACATTCCATGGTAATCCCGGGGGGATTGGGATGGGTCCTGTCAGGTGGTTCACGGCGGAGGAGGGCTGGGAAGTGTTTTGGAAAAACAGGACCGTGAGGTCCATTTTTGAACCAAGGGGATTCAGGTGTTTTTTCTTAGTTTTAGGGATTGGGTTAGATAGGTAATGAAGAAATAGGAATTTAGGGATTGAAATGGGACCAAACGGACCCCAAATCAGTCCAGAAATGGAAGAAAAACCCGAGATGAACAGTGTTTTGCTACAGTAACTGGTTCAGTTCTGAGGTTGATGCCGATGAACAGTATTTTTGACCTTCTAGGGGATCGTGAGGACGCGTGGGCCATAATTTGGGAAAGTGTTCAACACGGGAAATCTTCTATTCTATGTAACGAACATTTTGGGACTAGTTTCGTGTCAATCGGACACCGTCTCGATATGTTTCGGGGCATCAGAAGGTTTAGGGTCGGTTTAAAAATAGTTAAAAATTCGGGAAAATTACGGGGCTTTGGTAGGAGGTTAATTAAGTAGTTAGTAACCTTCAATTAAAATTTGGACAGGTTTGGGAGTCCCGGTGACAGTGATCGGCTCGGGAGAGCCTATGGCACGTAAATCGAGGCGGCAGCTCGGACGGTCTGTGAGTGGACCTTGTTTTCTAAATTGGTGCATGCATAAATCTTTATTATATGTTTTAAATACTTGTTTGTGATTCCATGAGTGCATTTGGATGTGTGGTTACGTATAGGCACGTATTTCGAGGTTTCAGCCCTGTACGGTTCCTATACGAGGCTGTATGTCTTTACTGGTCTAAATGAAATGGTTTTGGATTTCCAAATGGATTATGAATATGATTTTATGATGTTAATTTGGATGCTTGTGATTTATATGGTTTCACGTATTTCGAGGCGATTTACGTGCTTGCACATAAATCGAGATTTTTCGGTTTTACTCTGATTTTCCATTCTTATGGTTTTGGAAATAGTTTAATGAAATGGTTTTGGATTTGAAAAGGTAAACTCGGGTTCAAGGCCCATTTGCTTTACGAAATCGGGCTGGAGGCCCATTTGCTTTACGATTCGGTCTGGAGGTCCAGTTTCTATGTGGATTCGGGCCTAGCGCCCAATTATGTGTTACCAACGGTTTTTATGGTTCATGCGGTTTATGGGAACCAGCATGAATCCTTAAAATGGATTTACGGCTCATGACGGTTTATGGGAACCAGCATGAACCCATAAAAGGATTTTATGGTTCATGACGGCTTATGGGGGCCGAGCATGATTTCTTGAAAGATTTAAATAATGATTTCAAAAGGTTTTTCATATTCCATCCTTTATATATGATTGTCTCCTCCGGGGAGGGTCGTTGGCCTGGGTGGACCCCGGAGTAGTCACGGAGCACTGACTGAGTGGAGTCGCCCCCCAGTTGGGTTCCTTACTCTCAGGATGGGCATGGTTCGTTACCTCTAGGGAGGGTCATAGATCTACGGACTTTGACCTGGGTGGACCCTGGAGAGACTTGGGTTTGAGACCGTTGTTAGTACACGTGTAGCTCTATTTTACCGTGACAGGTTATGGATATGAAATATAATGGATAAACATGATTTCAATTGGTTTGGGAAATTGTGTTTATAATAATAAATGGATTTGGGTTGAGATCCCACGTATGTTTACTATACTATGGTTTTCTGTAAATGGTTTTGGGCAGGAGCCTGTGTGACTTGTATTTACCGAATTTGGGGCTGTGACCCTAATTATGGATGTTTTAACATATATGATTGGATAAATGGTTTTACTATGCATGCATGCCTTTTAGTGAAGGGTATAAAGGTCTTTGATGAAATGTTTTTATAAACTCTTTATTTTTGTCCACTCACAGTCTTTCTGTTTTTAATACCCTTCAGGTTGGATACGATGTGGACTGTAGCAGAGACCGAGATATCACATGCCTCCTCCGGATCCTGGCGTACTCTGATAGCCCGGGAGGGCAAAGGTCGGAAATATCCATTGTCTGACACTTCGTGTCAGACGGGAGCAGGGTCATCCCGCACTAATCCCGGGGGGATTGGGATGGGTCCTGTCATAAGGCCCCGTTGGTTTGGAAATCAGGATTGAAGCCCTATTGCTTTATGGTTTCGGGCTTAGGGCCCAGTTAGTCGTGTTACCGGGCTTGAGGCCCTGTTGATTGTAACATCGGGCTTGAGTCCCAGTTTTAGTTTACGAAATGAGTATTCGGGCTTGAGACCCTGTTGAACTGTGGATTTAGGCCGAGGCCTGTGAAATGGATTTGAATCGGATTCGAGGAATCCTGTTGAGATGAATCGGGTATGAGACCCAGTTGAAATACGATTTGAGAAAGAAAGAAAGAAAGAAAGAGTTTTGAACATGAATTATACCCTCTATATGATTTATATGGTCTCCTCCAGCGTCGACCTGGAGAATCACGATCCACAGACCAGAATGGGTATCCCCATAGGGATCCCGTTCCAGGAGTGGTGGTTACTAGATATGATGTGGTCCCGGACCAGTTTCCGGAGAGATGTGTGGACTAGATCCAGAGAGAGCTTGGACTAGATCCAGTGATTGAGCCTCCCAGATGGAGATGCCTGGGAGAAGACTCGGAGTGAGACCCCGAGTAGTGTGCACACTAGTATAGATTTGATATCGTGACTTATATTGGGGATGTGTTCCCTAGGGCTGTGTGCCCCGAGTTGGCATCTTCTCCGGAAGTGCCTAGGATGGGTTATACGTACGAGTACGTATGAGATTTACAGAAAGTTATTTGGGGGCAGAGACCCCGTGTTCCATGTTTAATGTTTTAGAAAGTGATTTGGGGCGGAGACCCCGGTATTTGAAGTTGTGAAAGTGATTTGGGGCGGAGACCCCGTTTGTGATATTTTGAGAAAGGTTTTGGGCTGAGACCCACTTTGATTTGGGTTGAGTCCCTATTAATTTGACCTACGGGTTTTGAATTGTGATTTCGGGTCAGGGACCCAAATGGATTTACGGGTCATGACGGTTTATGGGGCCGGGCATGAACCCTGGAAAGGTTTTGAATAAGTTTGACAAATGGTTTTACGAACGTTTTGATAAACGGTTTTTGAATGCATGCGTATGTATTTATGAAGGGCATAAATGTCTTTAAGCGAAAGTGTTTTTAAATGAAATGTTTATTTTTGTCCACTCATAGTTTTTGTGTTTTAATGCCCTTCAGGATGATCGCGGATGCGGGCTGTAGCAGAGACGAGACATCAATCCCCTCCTCCTACGATCCTGACGCACTCTGATAGCCCCGGCGAGGGCTAGAGATAGAATTACCCTGGTCTGACACTTCGTGTCAGACGGGATCAGGCAGGTCCCACGTTAATCCCGGGGGATTTGGGACCGGTCCTGACAACCTGTCTACGGATTCAGCGTCTTGAGACCTATCCAACGTTACTTATGGAAAGGCCAAACAAGGTCTTGGTCAAAAAGTCAACTTTCCGCCCTTATAACTAGGGGAAAAATCGTCATTTTCTTCAAATTTTCCAAATTTTCCTGTTTCAAATTTCCGGGTCGTTACACACTCGGGGCTTTAGAGAGCGTCAGGATCCGAATGAGGAGTGTGATGTCTCGATCTCTGTTGCAGCCTGCATCCGCGATCAACCTGAAGGGCATTCAAAACATTAAAAGCTGTGAGTGGACAAAACAAAGAATTTATAAAAATATTTTCACAAAAAGACATTTATACCCTTCACTAAAAAGCATGCATGCATTCGAAAATCAGTTATCAAACCATTAGGGTCTTGGCCCAAAATTGTAAATGAAACCAATCATACGGGCCAATGCCCAAATCCATGTGGGACTCAGCCCAAAACCAATATATACATCATATAACACATATAACCAATCCTGTCACGGTTTCCAAAGCTACGCGCGTGCTACCCGAGGTCTCAAATCCCAAGTCTCCCTAGGGTCCATCCAAGTCAATGTCCGTAGATCAATGACCCTCCCTGGGGGTTATAATCCATAAGCCTTCCTGAGAGTAAGGTACCCAACGGGGGCGATGACACGACCCATCCCAATCCCCCCGGGATTACCGTGGAATGTGTCATGCTCCCATCTGACACGAAGTGTCGGACAAGGGATAACTTGATGCCACTGCCCAAACGGGGCTTCCAGAGTGTGCAAGGATCGATGGAGGAGGTATGCGATGTCCCAGTCTCTGCTGCAGTCGCATCCGGAATCAACTTGAAGAGCATTAAAAACAAAAGCTGTGAGTGGACGAAAATAAATAAGTTCATTAACACATTTCATAAGACATTTATGTTCTCCAATAAAAACGTATGAATGCCACGAAAACCAGTAACCAAAACATTTACTTAACCAAGCCATTAGGGCCTTAGCCCAAAACCGTAAACCAAAACCAAGTGTGGGAACTCAGCCTAAAACTGTAGGATACCAAATCCGTAAATACAAAATCATGTGGGCCACCGCCCAAATCCATAACCATAAATCCAACCGAAAAACCATTTCATAGATCCAATAGTTCATATTTACCACATTACCATAACCGGCAACCAAGATGCCTAGCGTCCCAGACGCCTGACGTCCCAGACGTCACATTTACCACATTACCATAACCAGCATCCCAGATGCCTAGCGTCCTAGAAGCCTGACGTCCCAGACGTCATATTTACCACATTACCAAAACCGGCATCCCAGATGCCTAGCGTCCCAGACGCCTGACGTCCCAGATGTCATATCTCAAGGTATAACAGTAAGCAACGCGTGCTGCCCGGGGTCTCAATCCAGAGTCCAATCCCCCAACCCAGTCCGGGTACAGCATCCCAGATTCCTAGCGTCCCAGACGCTCGACGTCCCCACGTCCAATTATAGCAATCCTGCTCCTGAGTCACTATATGGTCCGGTAGCTCCGCACAATGACCCCTCGGAGGCAATGCACCGTGATTTCCCCAGTGTCCCAGACACCTGGAGGAGACTTTCACATATTCTCGTATCAAGATGGTATATGGAAAACAATTTTATTAAATCATTTCACAACATCTCAATGGGTCTCCATAAAACATCACAATTACATTTAGGGTCCCCGGCCCGAAATCACATTTATGAAACCAATTGGGCCTCATGCCCGATTCTGTAAATCACTGGGCCCACGGCCCAAATTCATACATCAAATGGGCCCTTGGCCCGATTTCGTAAATAACTGGGCCCCTGGTCCAATTTCGTAACTCAATTAGACTCCAAGTCCAAGGTTTGGAAAAAATTGGGCCTCATGCCCGAGTTTCTCTTTCCAATTTCAAAACCATTTCATGAAATCATATCCAAGGTCTTAAGTATGGAAAATCAATGTAAAATCGAAAAAACCTCGATTTACGTGCAAGCACATAAATCGCCTCGAAATGCATGAAACCATATAATTCACAATCATCCAAACCAATATCATAAAATCATATTCATAATCCATATAAAACAATTAGGCATGCACAGAATTTATAAAACCAAAGTCCACTCACAGACCGTCTAACGGTACGCCTCGATATGCGTGCCACAGGCCTTCCCGGGCCACACCACTATCACCGGGACTCCCGATCATGTCCAAATCACATTAGAGGGTCACTAACCTCCTATTAAAGTCCCGTAATTTTTCCGAATTTTTAACTATTTTTAAACTTGATTCAAAACCTTCGGATGTCCCGAACAATATCGAAACGGTGTACGATCGACACGAAACCAATCCTAAAATGTTCGTTACATTAGATAGGACAAAATTCATGTTGACCTCACCTCGAGATTCGTATCCACGCAGTATCACGCGCCCCGTGAGTGGCTGCGCGTGAAAGCCACGTGCCTGCTACAGTCATCGTCTTCGCCCGAACGACTGGTAAACGGGTCTGGTTGCCCGCGACCTGACCCGGCTAGATTCCTCCCAATTCCAACTCCTTTCCTTCAATTGATCCATCTGATAGCACTGTTAAAGACCCAATTAAGTTTCTGTAAACCTAATTGAACACATCAAACCTTAAATCCAACATTTCTCCCAAGATCAAACTCACCGTCATAACATTCGAAACTCACACAAATCAGTCTGGTTTTCAAATTAAAAGATACAGAAGCTTCATATGACCCAAACAAACATTAAACCTTAACCAATTTCATGAATCCTTACCCGTAGGTGGTCGTCCTCAAGCTCGAAATTTTCCAGAAACTGGAACATGTGATCTTGTCCAAACCGTGATCGATTCCCTTGCCAATCGATACGGTTGATCTCCAAATGGTCCCAGAAAACTATTTCAGTCCTTAGTTTCGTCCAATTCGTCTCACAATTTAAATTCCGATTTTCCCTCTAATTTTCCCAAGATTTTCCCGTTTATGTTTCTCTTGTATTCTTAGTGTTCCTTTGCCCCAAAATGACTCTCACACGACCCACCCTCATTCCCTTTAATCCATCAACCTTCAAAGTAACCCAAAGTATGTCTCAGTCTTCTGTGTAAAGGTTCCCTGCACTGACCCAAAACCAAATTAAAAATGGTGCCCGTGCTCTGCTCATCTGTTGCCAACCCAAATACATGTGCTTCCACTACCTCAAAGCTACCCCAATTCAGTTCTCCATGTTAACAAATCTGTGGACAGATTAAACAAGTCAACCACTCAGTTCAACAAGGCTCCACTCACGGCTGTTCAAAATTAACAGCCAAAATTACCATTTTTCCCTCACTTGGAAAATAACCAAAATGCCCCTCACGCATCAAGACCCGTAACTTGGTCATTCGAACTCCGATTGACGCATGCCGCCTATCTATGGACTCAAGGCATCGAGTGACAGGACCCATCCCAATCCCTCCAGGATTAGTACGGGATGACCCTGCTCCCGTCTGACACGAAGTGTCAAACAAGGGATATTTCCGACCTTTGCCCTCCCGGGCTATCAGAGTACGCCAGGGTCTGGAGGAGGTATGTGATATCTCGGTCTCTGCTACAGTCCACATCGTATCCAACCTAAAGGGTATTAAAAACAGAAAGACTGTGAGTGGACAAAAATAAAGAGTTTATAAAAACATTTCCATAAAAGACCTTTATACCCTTCACTAAAAAGCATGCATGCATTCGAAAACCATTTAACCAAATGGACCACATGTGGGAACTAAGCCCAAATCAGAAATAAACCAAGGTCAAAAGGACCACAATGAAATCGACCATACGGGCCACTGCCCAAATCCTGTGCACACCTGTGCACACCACATATCAAATCTCATATATCATATCATATATCATATATACATATAAGTCACACAACCAATCCTGTCACGGTATCCAAAGCTACGCGCGTGCTACCTAGGTCTCAATCCGAGTCTTCTCAAAGTCAAGATCAATCTCCGCAGACCACTGACCCTACCCGAGGTAATAGTAATCTTAGCCTTCCTGAGAGTAAGGAACCCAACTGGGAGGTGACTCCACTCAGTCGGTGCTCCGTGACTACTCCGGGGTCCACCCAGGCCAACGACCCTCCCCGGAGGAGACAATCATATATAAAGGATGGAATATGAAAAACCTTTTGAAATCATTCTTGAAATCTTTCAAGGATTCATGTCCGGCCCCCATAAGTCGTCATGAACCATAAAATCCTTTCATGGGTTCATGCCGGTTCCCATAAACCGTCATGACCCGTAAATCCATTTCAACGGTTCATGCCGGTTCCCATAAACCGTCATGACCCGTAAATCCATTTCAACGGTTCATGTCGGTTCCCATAAACCGTCATGAACCATAAAAACCATTGGAAACACATGATTGGGCGCTAGGCCCGAATCCAAATAAAAACTGGACCTCCGGTCCGAATCGTAAACCAAATGGGCCTCCGGCCCTATTCCGTAAAGCAAATAGGTCTCGAACCTGAGTTTACCTTTTCAAATCCAAAACCATTTCATTAAACTATTTCCAAAACCATAAGAATGGAAAATCAGAGTAGAACCGGAAAATCTCGATTTACGTGCAAGCACGTAAATCGCCTCGAAATACGTGAAACCATATAAATCACAAGCATCCAAATAAACATCATAAAATCATATTCATAATCCATTTGGAAATCCAAAACCATTTCATTTAGACCAGTAAAGACATACAGCCCCGTATAGGCACCGTATAGGGCCGAAACCTCGAAATACGTGCCTATACGTAACCACACATCCGAATGCACTCATGGCATCACAAACAAGTATTTAAAACATATAATAAACATTTATGCATGCACAAATTTAGAAAACAAGGTCCACTCACAGACCGTCCGAGCTGCCGCCTCGATTTGCATGCCATAGACTCTCCTGAGCCGATCACCATCACCGGGACTTCCAAACCTGTCCAAATTTTAATAAAAGGTTACTAGCTACTTAATTAACCTCCTACCAAAGCCCCGTAATTTTCCCAAACTTTTAACTATTTTTAAGCCAACCCTAAACATTCCGACACCCCAAAAACTATCGAAACGATGTCCGATTGACACGAGACCAGTCCCAATATCTTCGTTACATCGAATAGAAGATTTCCCGTGTTGAACACTTTCCCAAATTATGGACCACGCGTCCTCACGTGCCCCTAGAAGGTCAAAAACACTGTTCATCGGCACTAACCTCCAGCAGACCGGTTTTACTGTTCAGGGCCGGTTCACCTGGTTTGGCCCGTCCAACTGGACCGGCGTGACCGGTTCATAGCCCTAGACACCCCATTTTTCATCCTAGTTCTTCCTTTTTGGTTCCTTTCATCCTATTTTGGTGTTTTCTATCCATTCCAATCCTTAAAACAACCTAAAAACCGCCTAAACCCATGGTTCGATTTTGAACCAAACGGTTCAAAGTTCTAAAAACTCTCCCAAGGCTGCCAGCCATCCCAAGCTTCCTTAAACCTTCCTAACATGTCCCTAGCAACCTAATGGACTCATTAAAACCATTAAAAACCAACCATAACATCAAAAATGTAAAATTGGATCAAAATGGACTTACCGTGAACCTCACGGGTTCTTCCTCCTCTCGCCGCCGTGGACGGCGGTTCAGGCCACTTAGCAGCCTCCTTAGTCTCCCTGGTCCTCTGCCTGGTCATGGGTGAAGAGTGGATGGGTTTTGGGTTGCACGGATGGGAGGAAAATGGGTGAGATCGGGTGGGTGTTTTGTGTGTGTTTGAAATGGAGAAATGAAAATGCACGGGGAAAGGAAGATGCATGAAGAGAAATTGGTGTCCATTGGATGGGTGACACTTGTCACCCATCCATTGGGCCTCCATTAAATATCTGGGCCCCACTAAAGTCCAAAAGGTAAGTTATTTCGTAATTTGTGCAATAGTGCACTTGAACTTCCGTGAACCGTAACTTCGTCGTCGAACGTCCAAATTCGACGTGCCACCTGTCTATAGATTCGTATCGTCCTTATCTACGTAACGATCTTTGGCTCTCGGTCATCGGACCTCTCGGTCATCGGACCTCTCGGTAAAAAAGTCAACTATTTTGCCCTTTTAACCAAAATTACCAAAATGCCCCTAAACTTCCGAACGTCATAACTTCCTCCTCGAACGTCGGAATTGAACGTGCCACCTGTCTATGAACTCGTGACGTCACGAACTACATCACGGTCATCGGTTGAAGTTCATTTGACCCCCTGATCAAAAAGTCAACGTTTTGCCCACGCTAGGGGCAAAACGGTCATTTCGCATGGTTCGTCCGATTTCGCTCTACTAATCACGGATTATCCTCACTAATCGTGATTAGTCACTAATCTAATCTAGGAATTTGGGACGGGTCATAACATCGAGACCTTCCCAACGGTCCTCGGTCCTCGGCCATCGGGCCTCCCGATCAAAAAGTCAATATTTTCCCCCTTTTCGTCTAAATTACGAAAATGCCCTTGAATTTCCGAACGTCATAACTTTTTCCTCGAATATCGGAATCGAACGTGCCACCTGTCTATGAACTCGTGACGTCCCGAACTACGTCACGGCCATTGGTCAAAGTCCGTTTGACTGCCCAATCAAAAAGTCAACAGTTTGCCCACGCCTAGGGGCAAAACGGTCATTTTGCACAATTCGTCTGATTTACTCAACTAATCCCAGATTAGTCACTCTAAATCATAATTAAATAATATTAAATCCCAATACTCGGGACGGGTCGTTAAATGCGACTCCACTCAGTTAGTGCTCCATGACTACTCCGGGGTCCCCAGACCAACGACCCTCCTCGGAGAAGACAATCCATAAATAAATTATGGTATATGAAACTCCATTTCGAAAACATTCTTAAAACCTTTCACATGATTCATGCTCGGTCCCCATAAACCGTCATGAACCTAGAAATCCATCTATGGGTCTCCGACATGAAATCACAAACGTAAACCAACTGGGCATCAAGCCCCGAACTCAAAATCAACTGGGCATCGAGCCCAATACCTCAAGGTCAGTCACGATTCCAATCGTAGTGATGCGTGCAACCATCCGTCCAGGATCGCTCCCAATCCTGGCATGTCACCTTGAACATATCAACCGACGCGACCACCTCTAAATCATGGTACACACATCACCGATCGATCTCCTAAACCGTCAGCACTCCGAAGTTGAGCCTTCAGTGACTACTCGACAACAGGACGTGCATCGTGACCTCTCTGGAAGGAACATATCCCTAGTCTAGAGGTGAGCATCGTATCGTCCGTTGAAGTTGTAACGACCCGTCCCAAATCCCTAGATTAGATTAGTGACTAATCATGATTAGTGAGGTTAATCGGTGATTAGTATAGCGAAATCGGACGAAATGCAAAATGACCGTTTTGCCCTTGATTGTGGCAAAATGTTGACTTTTCATTCGGGCTATCAAATGGACTTTGATTGATGACCGTGACGTAGTTCGCGACGTCACGAGTACATAGACAGGTGGCACGTTCAATTTCGACGTTCGAGGAAGAAGTTATGACGTTTAGAAGTTTAGGGGCATTTTGGTAATTTTGGTTAAAAAGGGTCAAATGTTGACTTTTTGACCAGGAGATCTGATGACCGATGGCCAAAGACCATTACGTAGATAAGGACGATACGAATCCATAGACAGGTGGCACGTCGAATTCGGACGATCGACGACGAAGTTACGGTTCCCGGAAGTTCAAGTGCACTATTGCACGAATTACTAAACGAGTTAACTTTTGGACTTTAGTGGGGCCCAGATATTTAATGGAGGCCCAATGGATGAGTGACAAGTGTCACCCATCCAATGGACACCCAAATTGATTCATGCACCGTGCATTCCATTCCATTTCTTCATTCAAACACACACACCCCTCCCATTACTCGATCTCACCCAAACCATTCACCCAAAACCCATCCCACCTTAACCCATGACCAGCCGTGAAGACCAGAGAGATTGAGGGAGCTGAGGTGGCCGGCCTGGAGGCCTGGACCGCCGCCCACGGTGGCGAGAGGAGGAGAAAGCCGCAAGGTACCCGGTTAGCCCATTTTGATCCATTTTTCCATTTTTGTTGTTATGGTTGGGTTTTAATGGTTTTAATGAGTCCATTAGGTTGCTAGGGACATGTTAGGAAGGTTTTAGGAAGCTTGGGATGGCTGGACAGCCATGGGAGAGTTTTAGGAACTTTGAACCGTTTGGTTCAAAATCGATCCATAGGATTTAGGCGTGTTTAGGTTGTTTTAAGGATTGTAATGGCTAGAAAACATCAAAATAGGAAGAAAGGAACCAAAAAGGAAGAAATAGGATGAAAAATGGGGTGTCTAGGGCTGTGAACCGGTCACGCCGGTCCAGTTGGACCAGCCAAACCAGGTGAACCGGTCTAGCACAGTGAAACCGGTCTGCTGGAGCTTGCTGATGATGAACAGTAACTAGTGTATTCTAGGGGCGCGTGAGGGCGCGTGGCCCATAATTTAGGGAAGTGTTCAACATATAAAATCTTCTATTCGATGTAACGAAGATTTTGGGACTGGTCTCATGTCAATCAGACATCGTTTCGATAGTTTTCGGGGTGTCGGAATGTTTAGGGTTGGTTTAAAAATAGTTAAAAGTTCGGAAAAATTACGGGGCTCTGATGGGAGGTTAATTAAGTAGTTATTAACCTTCTATTAAAATTTGGACAGGTTTGGGAGTCCCGGTGATGGTGATCGGCTCGGGGAGCCGAATGGCACGCAAATCGAGGCAGCAGCTCGGACGGTCTGTGAGTGGACCTTGTTTTCTAAATTGGTGCATGCATAAATGTTTATTATATGTTTTATTACATGTTTGATGATGCCATGGGTGCATTTGTATGTGGTTACGTATAGGCACATATTTCGAGGTTTCGGCCCTATACGGTGCCTATACAGGTCGGTATTTCTTTATTGGTTTTAATGAAATGGTTTTGGATTTCAAAAGAATAAACTCGGGTATAAGACCCATTTGGTTTTGTCTCGGGCATATGACGCTATTTATGACCTTCGGGTCTAAATCATGGTCGCAGCGGGTGCTATGTGCACGGCGATTGACGATACGACGCTCGCCTCCGGATTGGGATGTGTTCCTTCCGGAGAGGTCACGATGCACGATTCGTGGTCGGGCAGCCTGGGGAGGCTCGACTTCGGAGTGCTGACGGTTCAGGATAGCGATCGGTGATGAGTGCACCATGATCTTGTGGTAGTCGCGTCGGTTGATTCATTCACGGTGACATACCAGGATTGAGGGCGGTCCTGGATGGATGGTTGCACGCATCACTATGATCGGAGTCGTGACTGACCCTTAGATATCGGGCACGGTGCCAAGTTGAGTCATATGTTCGGGCACGAGACCCAGTTGTTTTATACTGATGCTTTCGGGTCAGGGACCCTAGATGGATTCCCAAGTTCATGACGGTTTATGGGAACCGGCATGAACTCTGGAAAGGTCATTGTGGTTCATGACGGTTTATGGGAACCGGCATGAACCTTTGTCAGGTTATTCTGGTTCATGACGGTTTATGGAAACTGGCATGAACCCTGGTTAATGGATGTTATGGATCATGACGGTTCAAGGGAACCGGGCATGAATGTTATGTTATGTATATATATATATGTATTCATATACCTTCCTTTACTTGTTCTATTATCTCCTCCCGGGAGGGTCGTTGGCCTGGGTGGACTTCGGAGTAGTCATGGAGCACCGACTGAGTGGAGTCACCCCCCCCCCGTTGGGTTCCTTACTCTCAGGAAGGCTATGATTACTATTACCTCGGGTAGGGTCAGTGGTCTGCGGACATTGATCTTGACCTTGAGAAGACTAGGATTGAGACCTGGGTAGCACGCGCGTAGCTCTGGAAACCGTGACAGGATTGGTTGTGTGAATTATATGTGTATGTGATATAAATATGATATATATGATTGTGATATGTGGTATGCACAGGTGTGCACAGGATTTGGGCAGTGGCCCGTATGGTCGTTTTCATTATGGTTATTTCATTATGGTTTTGGGCTTAGTCCCACTGACGATTCTTTCGGATAAATGGTTTTCGAATGCATGCATGCTTTTTAGTGAAGGGTACAAATGTCTTTCGATAAACTGTTTTTATAAACTCTTGTTTTGTCCACTCACAGCTTTTAATGTTTTGACTGCCCTTCAGGTTGACATCGGATGTGGACTGTAGCAGAGACCGAGATATCACATACCTCCTCCGGATCCTGGCGTACTCTGATAGCCCGAGAGGGCAAAGGTCAGAAATATCCCTTGTCTGACACTTCGTGTCAGACGGGAGCAGGGTCATCCCGCACTAATCCCGGGGGGATTGGGATGGGTCTTGTCAGAGGTGCACACAACACTCATCGCGACCACGACTTAGACCCGTAGGTCATCAATAGGGCCACATGCCCGAGACAAAATCAAATGGGTCTCATGCCCGATTTCACCTTTTCAAACCCAAATTCATTTCATTAAAACCGAAACCACAAACACGTATAAGTACCTTATAAAACAGAAAACCTCGAAATACATGCAAATACGTAAACAAACACAAATGCACTCATGGCATCACAAAACAAGTTTATAAAAACATATAAAACATTTATGAATGCATCAATTTAGAAAACAAGGTCCACTCACAAACCGCCCGAGTTGCCGCCTCGATACGCCCCCCAAACGCCTCTCTCGGGCCAATCACCGTCACCGGGACTCTCGAACCGGTACAAATAACTTTAGAGGGTTACTAACTACTTAAATAACCCCTCATTAAAGCCCCCTAATTTTCTGGGATTTTTAGCTATTTTTAAAGTCGATCTTAAACCTTTGGACATCCCGAACTATATTGAAACGGTGTCCAATCGACTCAAAACATGACCCAAAATGTTCGTTACATCGAATAGATGATTTCACATGTTGGAACCATCCCCAAAAAGTGGGCCATGCGCCCACACACACCGACAACAGCCCCAGCGCGTGGGAGCCACGCGCCCAGCTACAGGGTCATCTTCCTCCTCGCGATGGCCGGTCCAACCGCTTCACTGGTTCGGCCGGTCCAATTGGACCGGCGTGACTGGTCTGACCCTCTCCTTCATTTCTCGTCCGTTTTCACCCAATCCAATTTCTTTGGTTTCCTTTCTTCATTTCCTACCTATCTATGTCCTTAAATCCAAGAAACAAAACCTAAAACCCATTGGTTATGAAAACCATTTTATCCCAAAACTTCCATTCTATGTTCAGGGCATAACCAAGGGTCCAAACTCATTCGTAAGGGTCCCATTTAGCTTCTAGGAACCTTAAAAATAGGTTGGGAGGATCGATTTGTGTTAACTTGGCCGGAAATCAATTTCGGTGGACAGCCACCAAATTTCTCCTGGCTGCCATTCTGCGATGCACAGCCGTCCTCAGCCACCATTTTCTATGCTACACGTCTTACATAACCCCCACAAGCCTTAACTAAGCCCTAGACAACCTCCCTAACGTCTAAAACCCACAATTCGAAATTTGAAAATACAGGTGTTACAGGTTTACCTTTTTTCGTGCATTCCACCGCCGCCTAAGGCGGTCCAGCAGCCTCCCACCGCCTCCCTTGGTCCATCACTCACCCTCAACCCCTCTCCTGGCCTCAGATTCAAAAATGGGAAGGGTTGATGTTTGGGGTTATCGGGGTGGTTGTTCGATGGGGTTCGGGTTTGGTTTGAACGAACACAGACAAGGGAGGTGCATGTGTCTGTGTAATGGGAGCAATGGATGGGTGACACTTGTCACTCATCCATTGGGCCTAGGGAAAAGATTTGGGCCCCACTCAGGACAAAAGTCTAATTTTGCCTCGTAAAACGTACCAATGTGAATAGTACCTTAGAACTTCCTTGAATCGTAACTTTTTCGTCAAATATCCGATTTTGACTTGCCGCCTGTCTACGAATTCGTATCGACCCGATCTACGTAACGGTCCTTGGCCCTCGGTCAACGGACCTTCCGGGTCAAAAGTTAACCATTTACCTTCGTTTAGAGGTAAAATCGTAATTTCGCCCTGAACGTCCGTTAATTCTTGGCTAATCGGGGATTAGTCATGTTAATCCATCATTAGTCTTAATTAATCCCTAAAATTAGGGACGGGTCGTTACAACCTCCCCTCTTTAAAGAATTTCATCCTCGAAATTCAACCCGACCCAATTCCACAACCAAATTTTGGAATCCAATCATGTCCCCGCACACGGGCACTCTCGTGTAAAAGTACACGTCCAACACAGCCACACTTCAGCTCGTAAGTCTCCCTCGAGACGTCGACACTCATCGATCTCGCCTATCGCTCACTCTGACAGATCGGTTACACTAAGTGGTCGTCAAATTGGCTTTTCAGTCTACCACTCTAACACGTCCCATCCTATAACCACCGGGCTGGAAAACGTAATTTCACTAAGGACTATCACATCCAAGCTGGCATCCAGCGCAGCATCCAATCAGACAACATCCTCCAGGTCCTGCCATCACCATGGCACGAATCCCATCTCGCAAGTCATCCTCAAACTTGCGGCATCTATCGACCTCGGTACCCATACTGACTCCCTCAGCGATCTCTGCTGACTCCAGTGAGAGTCACATCAATCCATACCACTCTGAACGTAAACGGATACCGATTAATCCATTACCACGATATGTCACGATCTTCGTGACCAGCCGACAACTCCTGGCTCCACTGCGCTACTCTGATCTTGACTCGCTCTCGAGTACTCAATTGTCGTACTACTCGTCCTGTTGACACACAATCGACCTCTCACCCATCCGAGGTGTATCTAGATCCTAAATCGAATACTTGTATCAGCAAAGAAAACATTATGCACTGAAGGATTCCCTTAGTCATCCACGACTTAAGCCCCCGTTCACATCAATCACTGAACCCTACCAATCTACTTTACTCGAGTACACAGTATTCAACATCTAGTCAACCCATCACCATGTCGGAATGCATCCGAACATAATCCTCGTTGAACCGTCATTATCAGATCAAATCTAATCGCCATCTCACGTCCAACACCTATAATTTCTCACTCCGACTATGGTTCGTCACGAGCTAGCCTCCATCTATCACAATCTTTATCGTCAAGTCCAACTCGAGGCATCGGCTACTCATCTCTTCCTGATCGATATCTACGTATTTTCCCCGTCTCACACTCATTCCATATCTAATCCATGTCTTGTCATCTCACCAACTATGCTAAGGGATCTTTCAACAGTCTTACAGCATGGTCCTCCTCTGCTCCTAGCTTAGCATAATCAGCAAGGCAAATCACTTCAATGAAGACTAGACCTCAGTCTACTCGCCTCACGGTCGCCGCAATCACCTCAGTCATCGCGATCGTCCTCACACTACTCAACCTGACTCACCTCGGGCTCTCACACACCACATCCGGTGACGCCAACCACTGTTTGACACAGAGTTGAAAATGACCATTTCCTTTACTGACTTCCGAATCGAGAGTATTTTCAACCATGTTGGAAGTATACCTAACTTTTCCATTACTGAGCTAGTGGAAAAAGCGAAGTCCTCCTCCAACTAGGAGTATTCTCTGATAATTACTATAATGATTAGTCTTTTCCTTCCGAACTAAACACTTCCATAGATTCTCTTCAGCTTCTTCAATCACTGTTCACGTCAGCCTACTGGTTCGCACGTCCCAACCCTTATGGGATCAATTTCCAGCACCGAACACTCGTGCTAATCGTCCACAAAGAACTAGGGTACCGAGCACCATTCTAGGTATAGGGTATACCTCGCACTGCACTACTCGGGATCCTCTTAGTCCTGCTCAGTGCCCAACGAACTCACAGGTTTACCACTCTAGGGCACGTCTACCAACTCGGTCATAATCCAAGCCCTCAACTCACTCAGACATCAACCATGTGTCTGTAACAATCCAATTCGCCTATCCGTTTCCGACCATTTATGTAGGTACATTCATTCCACTTGGGATTTACTCGACTCAAGCTTAAACCTTGTATATCCCCCGTATACTGTTGTTGGATGTACATAAACGGCCTTCAACACGTCTCTGACAAATCCCAAGAATTTACACTAACCGACGAATCCTCCAAGTCGTGTTGTGGTAGAACTAACCATGAGCACGTCACGACTGAGACACCCTCAGCTCGTGGCTCGTCGTCTCTCCTCGTTATCGTTATCGTATCACTGCCACACGGAGTGCAAATCAAAACAATCCTGGAACTCTGCTCATACTGAGCGATCGTCACTTATCTCTGCTCGAGTCGGAGGGGCTCTGCCTCCCTCGTACTCCACGACTCTAGGTACGACCATTCCGACAATCCATACTAGAAGTTGAACGTTCCCCGAACGTCCCCCAATTCTCAACAACCATCAACAAAGCCACCCTCGATGGTGGTACCTACCACGAGCTCGTACAGACACAACCCACGTACAACACAACCGAGACTTCGAACCTAAGCGGTCAACTCACCGATGGCACCAACCGTTCAACACACAATATCCACTGATCGGTCCACCTCAGGATCCGGTCGACAAGTACTACTCTCCTGGTCACTCGCCCGATCAATCACCAACTAGGATCAACATTCCTATTCCAACCAGCTTCAACTATGGTCATCGTGCGTCAGACTACTCTTAACGACACAATCTCTGTTTTGCAATTCTATCATGGATGACCCTAACGTCCAACCTCGACTGATTCCACATTGCTTCATTCCATGTCTGTCATGACTACTCGACGGTCCCGACTCTCAGGTCGTCATATGGTGTCTACTAGTCCACTAGGTCCTATCTCCAGTAACTATGCGGCTTTAAGCTGTTAGATTTGCACGAATACCGATCTTACTCGGGATCTACCTTCTCAAAACACGCGATATCCTATTCCAAAAAGAACTCTAAACCACCGCACCTCATACCAAACGAAATCTAACCAGGATTTGATTCCATTGAATCCTCCTACTCTTACCCTAACTATCAGGTTGATGACGAACTGCAACCCTTAGAGACATCACAACCTCGACCTGTGCGCACCACAAAAACAAACCTGCTCTGATGCTACTTGTCAGGACCCATCCCAAATCCCCACTGGATTAACGCGGGACGCGTCTGATCCCATATAACACGGAGTGTCAGATAAGGGAAAATTCTGACTATAGCCCACTAGGGGCTTCAGAGAGCGCCAGGATTCGGAGGAGGAGTGTGATGTCTCGGTCTCGGCTACAACTCGCATCCGCGATCAACCTAGCATTCAAAACATTAAAAGCTATGAGTGGAGAAAACAAAGAATTTATAAAAACATTTTCACAAAAATACATTTATACCCTTCACTAAAAAGCATGCATGCATTCGAAAATTAGTTATCAAACCATTAGAGCCTTGACCCAAAATCGTAAATGAAACCAATCATACGGGCCACTGCCCAAATCCATGTGGGACTCAGCCCAAAACTAGTATATATCATATAACACATATAACCAATCCTATCGAAGTTTCTAAAGCTACGAGCACGCTACCCGGGGCTCAAATCCCAAGTCTCCCCAAGGTCCACCCAGGTCAATGTCCACAGATCAATGACCCTCCTTGGGGGTTATAATCCATAAGCCTTTTTGAGAGTAAGGTACCCAACGGGGGTGACTCCACTCAGTTAGTGCTCCGTGACTACTCCGGGGTCCACGTAGTCCAACGACCCTCCCCGGAGGAGACAATCCTTAAATAAAGGATGGTATATGAAATTCCATTTCGAAAACATTCTTAAAACCTTTCACATGATTCATGCTCAGTCCCCATACGGGCCCTTGCCCAAAACCATTTTCAGAAAACCATAACATAGTAAACATATGTGGGATCTCAGCCCAAATCCATTTATCATCATAAAACACAATTTCGCAAATCCATGAAATCATGTTTATCAATATCATATAACCAATCATGTCATGGTATCTAGAGCTACACGCGTGCTACCCGGGGTCTTAAAGCCCAAGTCTCCCCAGGGTCCACATAGGTCAATGTTTGTAGATCAATGACCCTCCCTGGAGGTTATAATCCATAGCCTTTCTAAAAGTAAGGAATCCAACAGGGGAGACTCTAATCAGTTAGTGCTCCGTGACTACTCCGGGGTCCACCCAAGCCAACGACCCTCCCTAGAGGAGATAATCCATATATAAAAGATGGTATACAAAAAACCATTTGAAATCATTCTTAAAACCTTTCAAGAGTTCATACCCGGTCCCCATAAACCGTCATGAACCATAAAAACCTTTCAAGGGTTCATGCTGGTCCCCATAAACTGTCATGAACCATAAATCCATTTATGGGTCCCCGACCCGAAATCATAATCTTAAAACATAACAGGGCCCTAAGCCCGAATCCACATACAAACTGGGCCTCCGGCCCAACTCGTAAACCAACTAGGCCTCGTGCCCGATTTCGTAAACCAAATAGGCCTATGGCCGATACGTAAATGGACCATTGACTCATTCCCGAGTCATCACATTATTTTCCAATCCATGACTCAACAACCCGAGTCCAACCATTATTTTCAATCAATTTTAATCCCAGACTCACAAACCAAGTCCAAACATCATTTTTGCCAAATTTCGTAATTTCTCGAAAATCGCCCAAAATAATAATATAATAATCATAAAACCGAGAAATTACCGGATTGAAACATAAATCATGCCAAAGCATATAAAATAATATAATAACGCATTTAAATCATATATGCATGCATCATGGTTAGAAAACAAAGTCCACTCACACACACCGTCCAAAACGGTCCGTTTCCGAGCTGCACGTTTTTCCGTAAAATCTGGAAATCACAACTCCTGTCCAAAATCATTATAGAGGGTTACTAACATCTCAAAATACAACATATAATTTTCCCCAATTTTTCCGGGATTTAAATACGTATTTTTAACGTAATACAAAACTTCGGATACGCGGAACATTAACGAAACAATATCCGATTTCATCGAAATCAACGTCAAAATGTTCGTTACACTGAGAGGATCAAAAGTCATGTTGACCTCACCTTAAGACTAGGCCGGACGCGCCCCCACGCGCCGCCGTGAGTGGCTGCGCGTGAAATCCACGCGCCAGCTACAGTGTCACCAGCCTAACCCGTATCTCTGGTAAACGGGTCCAATTTGCCCGCGAGATGACCCGGTTCCAATCCTATCAATTCAGCCTTAATTACATCAATTGATCATTCCATTAGCTTCGTTTTAAGTTCAATTTAAGTTCTGTAACATTAATTACACAAGACCTTACCTACAATCCCACGATTCGATGATGAACACCAAGAACACCCAGGTGCTGTTCATTCATGGAATTCCTTCCATGGCTGCAGGTTTCTTCAAATTGATGCATCCAGAAGCATCACTGGACCATGAGAGACAGTTCCCCTCCATCAATTTCGTCGTTTGATCACACAATGATCACGACACAAGCTCGATAGCCGTACACTGTGCAACCATGGAGCTTCATCAATCTCCAGCGTTTTCCTTCCATTGATCCTTCCAGAAGTATCGTGGGATCCTCAGGAAGATAATCCCCAGCTCAATTTCATCAATCCATTGCTCAATCTCCACGACTCAAGCTTGAAGTTCCTCACTGTTACCAAACCCGTTCAGAGCCAATTGGGCATGAATTCATCTCGTTTTTTATTTGAAACAACTCGTCTCAACCTCGGGAAGCTGAATGTGAGCTTCAATTTGATCCTCACTATAACGACCCGTCCCAGATTCCTAGATTAGATTAGTGACTAATCACGATTAGTGAGGCTAATCCGTGATTAGTAGAGCGAAATCGGACGAACGGTGCGAAATGACCGTTTTGCCCCTGATGGTGGCAAAACGTTGACTTTTTAATCGGGCAGTCAAATGGACTTTGACCGATGACCGTGACGTAGTTCGTAACGTCACGAGTTCATAGACAGGTGGCACGTTCAATTCCGACGTTCGAGGAAGAAGTTATGACGTTCGGAAGTTTAGGGGCATTTTGGTAATTTGGGTGAATAGGGGGTCAAAAGTTGACTTTTTGACCGGGAGGTCCGATGGCCGAGGGCCGAAGATCGTTACGTAGATAAGGACGATACGAATCCATAGGCAGGCGGCACACTGAAATCGGACTTCGAACGGGAGAGTTATGGGTCACGGAAGTTCGATTTCACTATGCACGAATTTCGAGACGGGGACGATTGGGCGAAATCTGATTGGGCAGATATTTTAGTGGGCCCCATGGATGAGTGACAAGTGTCATTCATCCCATTGCTTTGATCCCCAAAATGTGGATCTATATAATTAATTAATATTATTTAATTATTTTTATAAACCAAACCCACCCACCATTTAATCTTAACCATCCATTCCAAATTCATTTTAAATCCTCACCCTCCATCTCTCATTCCCTCATCTGATCACCTCTCTTCTCTTCCACGGCACCATCACCATTTTTCATTTCATTTTCCTCATTTTCCTCACAAACCCGAAACTCCCATTAACCCATATTCTTCATTTTCTTCAAAACACAGCCAACACCACACTCCCTCATCATCTGCGACTGAGACCAGAGAGATAAGGTGAGGATGTGACGATGAAGGACTAAAGGACACGGCGGCTGAAGACGACGGAGGACCACGGCGGGAGGAAACTCGAAAAAGGTAGGTTTTGGGGTTTGAATTTGAAACTTGAGTTTTATTGGGTTTGAATCGAAACTAATAATTAGGTTGTGATTCTGGGGACTTGAGGAGGCTAACAGGATCGAATGAAGTGGCGGGGGACGACGGTGCAGCCCAGAAGGACGGCCGGAAACTGGGCGACTGTTCTTGGCACCGTAGGTTGAGAGGAGTAGAATGGGACAAACGGGAGGAAAAATGGTGGCCGGAGCAGGGAGAACCGGCCGGGTCAAGCCGCGGGTCACGGCGACCCCGGTTGCAGGGTTCGGGTCGACCCGTCGAGCGGTTGAAGGTGGTGGACGTGGCATGATGACGTGGCACCTGTCAGGTTGTCAGGTGACGTGGAGCACTCATCAGCCGACACGTGTCACATGTCAGTGCACAGTCAGCACTGACATGTCAGTGACGTGGCCCAATCAGGGGCTGACACGTGGCACTAGACGTGGACCAGTGCCGTGATGACACGTGGCACATGTCAGACTGCCACGTGGCACTGATAGCACAGTGACGTGGACCAATGGGAGCATGACACGTGGCACCTGTCAGAGTCTGACATGTCAGACCTGACAGCTGTCAGATGACGTCATGCTGACGTCAGCGATGACGTCTAGCAGGTACTGTAGCAGGCGCGTGAAGCCCACGCGCAGCACTTCAGGCGGCGCGTGAGGGCGCGTGGCAGGGAATCTGGGGAAGGTTCCAACATACGAAATCTTCTATTCGATGTAACGAACATTTTGAGACTAGTTTCGTGTCGACCGGACACCGTCTCGATATGTTTCGGGGCATCGGAAGGTTTAGGTTCGGGATTAAAAATAGTTAAAAATACGGGAAAATTACGGGGCTTTAGTGGGAGGTTAATTAAGTAGTTAGTAACCTTCTATTACGATTTGGACAGGTTTGGGAGTCCCGTATGGCACGCAAATCGAGGCGGCAGCTCGGACGGTCTGTGAGTGGACCTTGTTTTCTAAATTGGTGCATGCATAAATGTTTATTATATGTTTTATTACTTGTTTGATGATGCCATGGGTGCATTTCTATGTAGTTACGTATAAGCACTATTTCGAGGTTTCGGCCTTATACGGTGCTTATACGGGTCTGTATTTCTTTATTGATTTAAATGAAATGGTGTTGGATTTCTAAAAGGCTAAACTCGGGTATGAAACCCATTTGGTTTTGTCTCGGGCATATGACCTCAGATTCCGGGCACGGTGCCCAGTTGGTGTCCTATGTTCGGGTACGAGACCCAGTCACTTTACGGTTTTGATCTCAGGTCAGGGAACCTTAAATGGATTCCCAGGTTCATGACGGTTTATGGGAACCGGTATGAACCCTTGTTGTGGTATCGTGGTTCATGACGGTTTATGGGAACCAGCATGAACCCTTGTTATGTTATTACGGTACATGACGGTTTATGGGAACCGGCATGTTACCTGATTATGGATATTATGGATCATGACGGTTCAGGGGAACCGGTCATGAATGTTTATGTTATGTATATATATGTTCGTCTACCTTCCTTTACTTCTATTATCTCCTCCGGGGAGGGTCGTTGGCCTGGGTGGACCCCGGAGTAGTCACGGAGCACCGACTGAGTGGAGTCACCCCCCAGTTGGGTTCCTTACTCTCAGGAAGGCTATGATTACTATTACCTCGGGTAGGGTCAGTGGTCTGCGGACATTGATCTTGACTTTGAGATGACTCGGATTGTGTTGATACCATATCGACCGACCACCCTAGCACAGGTCCCACCAGGACAGGAAGGCCGCCGACCGATCGCCTGATCGGCACCCTCACGGCCCATGGCCCGCCGACCGGCACCGTACTGCAGACCCGCCATTCGGCACCTGACAGTGAACAGACGACAGCTGGCTGCGACAGTCACCTAACCAACTCTGCCACACCAACTCCCTGACGGAGGCAGGTCGGGACTCCAGCTGGCGCCTCCTCCGGATATCCAGGGCTTGTCAGACGGCTCCCAGCCACCAAGCACCACCTGCTCCCGTAACAGTAGCCCACCTACCGCAGTTATGGCTACTATAAATACCCCGAAACCCTTCACAAAGGTAGGACACTAAGAACCGATCCAGAGCACTGTATTTACTTGCCTCTCGGCACTCAGATACTAACTTAGGCATCGGAGCCCCTTCGGCCGGCACCACACCGGTGTCTAGTCCTTGCAGGATACTCGCCGAACGGCCACGCCCCAGCGGACCCGAAACACCACGCGGCTGGTCCCAGAACCCCCAGCGGGTCTCATCGTGTTGGTCATTTCAGGATCAAACATTGGCGCCGTCTGTGGGAAAGAATTGTAAACACCCACTCACTCACATACCGTTGCTCAACCCGCTGCCAACGAACAATGTCTGCCGAACGGGATGACGGTGAGCTCAACAACACACCCCAGGGAGATCGCAACCGAACCCGAGCCGGCCTACCTTCCGACGACATGCTCGAGATGCTGAGAACCCTCCAGTCGGAGGTTGCCGAACTCAGGAAGAGCAATGCTGCCATCGAAAGCAGGAACCACGTGTGGGGGGAGCAACACGGAAGCACCCTGGCCATCCTGCAATCTACACGCGAAGAATTGGAGGAACAGCGGGAGGCAACCAAACGGGCCTTGGCCGCTGCGTCGCGTCGCGTCGGCGGGGTTTCGACGCCTGCCGGGTCGAGATCAGCGACACCTGCCGGCCGGAGGCCTCCGGGCGCTTGCTCTTCCACCAGACCGACCTGCCTGGCCCCTCGGGAACGCGGATCTACCGTGACGCTCGCGAACTGCTCGACAAGAGACAGACACAGGCCCCGGCTAATCTCCTGACTTACCCGACTCACGACCCCCGCATCCAGGCGCAACCGCCCCTTCCCGTGCTATCCCAGGGTGCCTGGTCATGATCTGGATCGGCACGCCGACCCACGCAGCCCCCGCCGCTCTCCCCTCAGCCCCAGGGTAATCCCTCCTCGCCGATCGGCAGGCACCAGCCGGAAGACAACGCCAGCTCAACCACGGCCTCGTCCGGGCGGCGACCGGTACAACCCGAGAAGCCCAGAGGCGGCAGCGCAAATCATCCAATTGGCGACCACCCGATTGGGGCAGATCGACCCGACCAATCAAACGAGGTGATTCGGGAACTCCTCCAGCGCGTACGGGAATTGGAGGCCGCCAGACCCAAGGTTGGGACACTGCCCAGACCCCGGCCCAACATTGGTCCCTTCACGGACCGCATCATGCGGTACCGCCATGAGACGGAGGTCAAGCCCCTGAAAATTGCTCCATATAATGGACAAGGCGACCCAGACACCCATATCAACAATTACAACTCAGCGCTCGCCTTCAGGAATCTCTCTGACGAGGCGCAGTGCTTGATTTTTAGCTCTACCCTCACTGGGGCCGCACTCAATTGGTTCTATCGCCTGGAACCACAGTCTATCGACTCGTTCGACCGCCTACACACGGTCTTCCTGAACCAGTTCATGATCCAGA
Organism: Prinsepia uniflora; assembly: GCA_032719365.1. Taxonomy (NCBI): domain Eukaryota; kingdom Viridiplantae; phylum Streptophyta; class Magnoliopsida; order Rosales; family Rosaceae; genus Prinsepia; species Prinsepia uniflora. Next base: position 11,233,274 of record CM064862.1, on the reverse strand, counting down.
CGGATCGACTGCTCACAACCGAAGACTTGGGAACCCTCCGGCAGGGAGATAGCAAGCCCCTGCGCCAATACGCCGCTCGTTTCAGCCTGGAATACTCCAAATGCCACGAGACGGACGACAAGGCCGCCTACCGCGCTTTCCGCAACGGGCTGCGGGAGTCCACCTTCAAGTACCATGCCTTTACCCAGGGCTGGGACGATTACAACAAACTCATGCGACAGGCAGCAATACACGCCAAAGCGGAGCACTTCAACTCTCCCCAGGTCGCATCCCGGCCTGACGTAAATGGCTCGCGCCCTCCACCTCCCAGTAACCGGCAGGCACGGTCGCCTCCGCCGACCAATAACGCACATACAGATCCCCGATCTGACTCACACTCCGGTAAGCGAAAAGGGACGTACAACAATGACCATCGTGGGAGGGACAAGTACCACAACAAGGGGCAGGGATCAGGCCACCACCAAGCAGGCAAACCCTACACGGGGCCAGCCTCAAAGTACGAAACCTATTCAATCCTGAACACCTCCCTCGAGAACGTCTTGATGAGCATCGAGGACACCATCCCCAAGCCACGGGCACGACCACCCGGCCCCCGCCCGGGCGTCCAATCCAACTTGTACTGCCAGTACCACAAGTTCAATGGCCATACCATCGACGAGTGCGTGGCTTTCCGCGACATTGTGGAAGCACTCATAAGGGAGGGGAAGATCAACCAGTTCCTCCAACACGCACGCCCCGGACAGGGACTGCCACAGATCAACACGATCAGCGGGGGCCCTACCATCTCTTCCTCCTGCACCTCCAATCGGGCTAAGAAGAACTTCTTGCGCGCCACGACATCCAACCACCAGATATTCAACATCACGGATGGACGCGCGGCCAAGATCGCCCGGGCAGGATGGACGCCCATCACTTTCTCCGAGGAAGAAGAGCGGGGAGTTATCTTTCCCCACGATGACCCATTGATCATCCGCGCTCAGATTGCCAATTTCGATGTTGGGCGGATCCTGGTGGACACGGGTAGCTCTGTGAACGTCCTCTTCATGGACACTTTCAACCAGTTGGGCATAAACTCCACGGACCTCACCCATGCTGGTTCCCCGCTACTCGGCTTCTCGGGCGATTCCGTCATGCCCCTTGGCACCATCTCCCTGCCTATCTCCCTGGGGAGCGCACCCAAGATCGCAACCGCCATCACCACCTTCCTGGTAGTCGACTGCCCCACTGCTTATAGCGTCATTTTGGGAAGAGGACTCCTCAACCAGCTCAGTGCCGTCATCTCCACCCGGGCCCTTCTCATGAAGTTTCCGACCGTCATGGGCACTGGCCAAGTCCGCGGTAACCAACAATCCGCCCGCTCCTGCTATCAGACCGCCCTGACAAAGCTCAACCCATACAACAAGCGGGAGACCATGACCGTCACCGAGGCTGCTTACGAGGCCGACCCTGTCGACTCCGAGCTCCTTGAACAAATGCGGGCAGGTCCCCCCGAGGACCCGCGCGACCTATCCACTGTCTCGCAGCCGCAACCCGTGGAGGATACGGAGCTGATCACCCTTTGCCCGCATAACCCCGAGCGGCAAGTGAAGATTGGAAGCACCCTCGCTCCCGAAATCAGGACACAACTCATCCAATTCCTCCGGGACAACAGCGAGGTCTTTGCTTGGTCCTACGCCGACATGCCTGGCATCTCCACGGATGTCATCTGCCACAGGCTTAACATCAGCCCCTCCTTCAAACCAGTCACCCAGAAGCAGCGGACTTATGACGCAGAACGACAGCTGGCCATGCAAGAAGAAATCGTTCGGCTCAGCACCATTCACTTCGTGCGCAAGGCCATTTACGCCACATGGGTCGCAAACGTCGTACTCGTCAAGAAACCCTCCGGAGCCTGGCGGATGTGCATCGACTTCACGGATCTCAACAAAGCCTGCCCGAAGGATAGCTTCCCGCTTCCTAAGATCGATCTTTTGGTCGACGCCACAGCTGGCCATGAACTTCTCAGCTTCATGGATGCGTACTCTGGCTACAACCAAATCCGGATGCACCCCGACGACCAGATCCACACCAGTTTCCGCACCAATCTAGGAGTCTACTGCTACAATGTTATGCCCTTCGGGCTCAAGAACGCCGGTGCCACCTACCAACGGCTTGTTAACTTCATGTTCGCGGATCAGATTGGCAAAACCATGGAGGTGTACGTAGATGATATGCTCGTCAAGAGCCAGACAGCCGACCAGCACGTACCTAACCTCCACAGGATGTTCCAGGTCCTGAAGCAATACAAGATGCGGCTCAACCCCGCCAAGTGCGTCTTCGGTGTCCGCTCTGGAAAATTCCTCGGCTACATGATCAGCCAGCGGGGAATCGAGGCTAACCCCGAAAAAATCAAGGCCATCCTGGACATGAAGCCCCCGCGCACACTCAAGGAAGTCCAAACCCTTACTGGCCGGATCGCCGCTCTCACCCGGTTCATCTCTCGGGCGACAGACAAGTGTCTACCATTCTTCAAGGTCATGAAGACCCAGGGCCGGCACATCAACTGGGACGCGACGTGCGACGCTGCCTTCGACGCTCTCAAAACTTACATGAGCACCGCGCCCCTACTTACCCGACCTACCACCGGGGAATGGCTCACCGTCTATCTTTCTGTCTCCACATCCGCTGTCAGCTCCGTCCTCGTCACCAGTCGGGACGGCGCGGAGTTCCCAGTGTACTATGTCAGCAAGGCGTTCCAGGACGCAGAAACCCGGTACAACGACCTGGAGAAGTTGGCCTTTGCCCTCATTGTGACGGCCCGGCGCCTCCGCCCATACTTTCAAGCACATCCCATGTTAGTCCTCACCAACAAACCCCTTCGCCAGGTGCTCCAAAAGCCAGACACTTCGGGGCGGCTCATCAAGTGGGCGGTAGAGCTTAGTGAGTTCGATATCACTTTCGCCCCGCGACCGGCTGTCAAAGGACAGGTCATCGCCGACTTCCTTTCCGAGTTCACTTACAACACAACGCAGCACATGCCTGACACTTCGGACCTCAACATCGCGGCACCCGCCGCTCCTATCTGCAAGTCGTCAACCCCGTCCACTTTGGACCCCGCCAAACCGATATGGACTCTCTACGTGGACGGGTCCTCCTGCCATACCGGCTCCGGCGCCGGCCTCGTCCTCAGCACGCCTACCCACGGACGGCTGGAGTACGCGTTGCGTTTTGGGTTCCAGGCCTCCAACAACGAAGCTGAGTACGAAGCCCTCCTTGCTGGCCTCCGTTTGGCCACCGACCTCCAAGCACAACAGCTGCAGATTTACAGCGACTCCCAGCTCGTTGTCCGACAGATCAACAGCCTCTATGATGCCAAAGACGCCTCCATGACCCGATACTTGGCAAAAGTGCGGTCCCTACTCCGCCACTTCCGCGGCTACGAGATCATCCAAGTACCACGGTCGGAAAACAGCCACGCCGATGCCCTGGCCCGCCTGTCCTCCTCCATCGACGACAAGATAGGCCGCCGTGTTCCCGTCAAATTTTTGGCATCCCCAAGCACAAACGAGCAACCGGTCCTGGCCGCAACACAGGAAGCCTCTTGGATGGACCCCATTGTCCGGTACCTCACCATGGCCGAACTCCCGCCCAACCGCAACGAGGCCCGACGCATCCAACGCCAATCCGCACGATACACCATGGCGCATGGCCACCTATACCGACGGGGATTCGACACCCCCCTCCTCAAGTGCCTCCCTACGGACCGGGGCATTGCGGTGCTCCGAGAAATTCACCAGGGAATCTGCGGTAACCACTCCGGACCCAGGTCCCTCGCACATAAAGCCTTCCGGCAGGGATACTATTGGCCCACAATGCGCGCCGACTCTATAGCCATCACCCAACGGTGCGTCCCATGCCAACGGTGCGCCCCTGTACCTCATTCTCCTGCTGAGCGCCTTACTCCCATGCTCAGCCCCTGGCCCTTCTCTCAATGGGGTCTGGATCTCATCGGCCCCATGCCGCGAGGAAAGGGCGGCGTCGAACACGCAATCGTTGCAGTGGATTATTTCACTAAATGGGCCGAGGCAAAGCCTCTCAAAACAATCACGGCCGCCCAGGTCGAGAGCTTTGTTTACCATAACATCATCTGTCGCTTTGGTATCCCCCACACGATCGTCACGGACAACGGCACTCAGTTCGACTCTGCCCGTTTCCGACACTTTTGCGACACCTATGGCATCCAGCTCTGCTTCGCCTCGGTGGCACATCCACAGGCTAACGGACAGGTGGAAGCCGTAAACAAGCTCATCAAACACAACCTCAAGGCTCGACTCCACGACACCCCGAAAGGCCAATGGTCCAACCTCCTATCCGATGTCCTTTGGTCCTACCGGACATCCTACAGGACATCGACACAGGAGACACCCTTCGCCTTGACTTTCGGGACGGAAGCCGTCGTCCCCGTGGAAATCGGAGAGACCTCTTATCGAGTCCTATCCTATGATCCACAGGAGAATGCGGAGCTCCTCACACAAAATCTCAACTTTATTGAGGAAAGCCGCGACCAAGCCAACCTCCGCAACCTGGCACACAAACAGCGAGTTGCTCGCTACTACAACTCTCGCGTTCACGAACGCGGTTTCCAGGTCGGTGACTAGGTCCTTCGCAAGGTCAGCTTGGCCACTAAGGAGCGTGCTGACGGGACACTCGGGCCCACATGGGAGGGCCCCTACCTCGTGACCCGAATTTGTCGACCAGGCACCTATGAGCTTCAGACTGCAGATGGACGTCTGCTTACACACCCGTGGCACGCGGATCATCTCAAGTTATTTCATAATTAGAACACACCCCATGTACATTACGTTATGCCTTACTGTAATTCGACTTGGCTATCTCCAGTCGAACTTGCCTTTCCGGCACAATGTTCTTTTATAAATCCAAGTGTTAGCCTCATACTCAACTACAACGCGGCATATTCACCATTGCCGATCGGCACTCCCGGTGACCAACGCGGCACCTACTTTGCATACCGCCGCAAAACATTCATTACAATTTTATTCGGTGGTTACGACCAGTACGGTCTGGGTTTATGGTCATGACCGTGGATCGGCATGCCTACACATATGCCAACAATGCCAAGTACTCGCCTATCGGCAGTCCTCATTTCAAAAAAAAAAATGCCCAGTGTGATACATATCAACTTCGCCAAGAACAATTTTATTACTCTTTAAACATCCGAACTACATGCTACACGGGGCATCCCCCGGATTACAACAAAAAAAAAAACCATACAAAACCTATCTACACGGCCCTCGGCCTCAAACCACCACCACCACCACCACCTCCTCGTCTGCCGCCTCAGCCTGGTCGGCAGTGGACGCCTCTGCCGCTTTCTCCGCGCCGGTCGGCCGCTCGCCCTCAGTATTCGACGGTTGCCCGTCCAGCGAGAAAGTCTTGGTCAGCACGGGGGGCTCATCCAGCCACGGGAAGTTGAGCGGGACCCCTGGATTGCATTACAACACCCGCTGTACGCAATCATCTTCCACCTCGGCAAGCGCCAGGTCGAGATGATTCGCATACACCGGGTCCGCCATGAAGTCCTCCAGGGTCTTCTGCCGATCGGCAGATAGCAGCACGCGCAGCCGCTCCACTTCCCCCTGCAGCTCCCCCATGGTTTTCTCCTGCTCGTTCAGCAGCTGGGAGAAGGCGTGCACCGTTTCCTCCCGGTCCGCAATTCCCCTCTCGGCCGCCTCTGCCCGGGCCTTCTCCCGCTGGAGTTCCTTCTCCAGCTCTGCAACCCGCCTCCGCGCAGCATGACCCTCCTTCTCCCGGGCACGCAACCTCTCCTCCCTCTGCCGCGCGACGTCCAGCTCCGCCTCCATCCTCTGCATGTGCCGGGAGGCCCTCTGCAGGGCCACGTAGGTCTGCCCAAAGCACTGCCGAACCATGCACACTTGTCAGCAAACATATATCCAATCAATACAAACCAAAACCAAAGCCAACTCACACAACTACTCACATGGGCTTGCTCGGCGAGCAGGGCCGCGAACCGACCCGGGTGGGAGCCGGTACCGATCTGCTCCATCTCTGCCGGCGTCACCTGGGAGCCGAGCACAAAAGCATTGACAACCGGCGCCAATGACCTGTGCACCTGCTGTGTGACCGGCACCCACGCCTCCCCGGGCCTTGCCGACCTCACAACCTCCCCCGTCTCCACGGGATCCATGAAGACGGCCGCAATGCCGGGTACGCTGTTCGGCACCCTTTCCTTGGCCGGCGGCGGCATCTCCACCCTGGCCTCCTTGGTTTTTTCCATCGGCGCCTCGGGAGCCTTGAGGGCCGCCTCCCTCTTGCGTCGACGGTCGGAGCCCTCTCCCTCCGACACCCCTGCCGCCGGAGGAGACTGCCTAAGCCGCGCCGTCTTCAGCTTCCTCTGGTGCTCCCTGGCTTGGTCCAGCCCGCCAATGAGGGGCCGCTTCAGTCCCAGGACGGGACTCTTCGCCTGCTCGGCACCTTGCCGCGGATCAGGCCTCGTCGGCTTCGGCGGCCCATTTGGCCGAACACCCATACTGGACCCCGACGGGGGCTCCTCTCGGCCAGCACCCCTGGGCTTCAACGCCACGGTCTTTTGCCTCCGCGGCTGTGGGGGGGTTGCCTCCGGCTCCTTGCCCTTTCCCTCGGCAGCCGAGCCATGCTTTGCCGCTGCCTCACTCATCTTCTTCTGAGCGGCTTGTTCAACTTGCGGGTGCACTGCAAAACTAAACTGTTAGTGCCCCGGCATGCCTACATACTATAACTTCAGCACTACTTGCTTACCAGGTGGCGAGATGAGACCCACGGCAACCAGGTTCGACGGCAGCTTCAGGACACACCGGCTGCGTTCCAGGTCGAACAGCTTCTCCCGCACCAGGTTACACGCCTCCCAATCCTCTGCTGTTACCGTCGCCTTGGACGGAACTGCACACACAACAACACCATCAGTCTCCGCCTCGGTAGCCACAATTGACGCCTTACGCCTACTAGCCGAACGGTAGACCAACAACCTCCGGACTGGAAGTAACTGGGAATCCTCGCGCGGACCCCACTGATGTCCCCTTCCCACGGCCCCGCTACCCAGCAGAACCGATGCCTCCAACTCTTCTGCGACGTTGGCACATCAGTGATGAACGCCCCCCGCGCACTCTTGTGCAGGCACTCCATCTGGTACCACCCCGACCGGTAGGTCTGCCGCTTGAAGCGGTACAGGGCGCACAGTTGCCCCCAGGTCGGCTCCGGCAGTCCCGCCAATCGGAATGCCGTGTACAGGCTAATCAGGATGATCCAGCCGTTGGCGTTCAGCTGCCCCAAGGCCAGGTTCGCCCTCGCCATCATGTCCTGGAGCCACGGGTGCAGAGGCAGCCTCACTCCGTGTTCAAAGCAATCGACGTAAATAATGTCGACCCTTCCGGCGGACTGCTCGGCTTCTTGCTGTGCGGGGGTACCGTCATCTTAATCTCCGCCGGCACGTTGTACAACTCCCGGAACCGGTCCAGGTCGGACTGCCGAATGGTGTTCATCTCGTAGTCCACGGCATACTCCACCTTCACCACGCCATCGGCATCTAGTTCCATCGGCGAGCTCGTCTCCGTACCGCTACCTTCCGCCTCGGAATCGACGGTGGCGATGGGGGGCGTACGGGGAGACGTCCTCCTCTCACTTGGCCGATCGGCACCCGACGTGCTGCACCCGCCCTGCTGCCTCACCTCCTTCCGCGGCAACCTGAGAGCCTCATCCAGGCTGTCACCACTGCTGGACGACGACGTGCCGCTAGTGGACCCACTAGTGGACGTTGACCCACTGCGCCCGCTCGGCCCGTCGGTTGCCGAACTGGACGGTGTTTCCCCGCCAAAAGCTTGAGGGGACCTAACCCCAGATCCACTGTTTGACTCTGACTCTGACATCTACAAATTACCAAAAGAAAAGAAGCTACAACTAAGCACCTACGCTACGGAACACATGCTGAGCACAGATGCCGAACGGCAGGAATTATACCTTTCCACGTTTTGCTCGGTCGAATTGGTTCCACGTGCGTCCTCTTCTTGATCGGCAGTCTCCAATTCAGTCGGCACTCGCAATTATTCCACTGATGCTCTGAGTCAAAAAGTGAAAAAGACAGAAAGCTTTCGCCCCTTTTATAGGCCCCTGTGCCCTCCTCGAGATGCTCGCTTCCGATCTGACGGTCACCAGGCCGATACGGCCACCTTTCGGCTACGAATACCTTGTACTATATACCCATCGGTATCGTACATTTTCAACTACATACGTACATACATACGTCGCTCACCGGTATGCATTCATACCGCCTGCCGACCGGAGCCTCTCGGCCCCTTTCCCGACGGCACGCCTCCCCTCCTCGTCGGCAAGCACACTGCTACCGACGTCTCCCCGCCATTCCCCACGGCCGCCTCTCCACGATCTTTCGGTCTTTACGGTGGGCTGCTTCCGGAACTCGGCAACGGGGCTCCTTTGCTAATCGGACATACGGTGCACTTCCTCGCTCCATGACTTGGGGGGCTACTAGGGATGCAGGGCGCACCGCCCAGGTCGGTCGACAGGTACCGGCCGTCATATCAAGTCCTCGACCGAGGAACCCCACCTCAGTCAAAGACTTAGGGGACTTATGTTGATACCATATCGACCGACCACCCTAGCACAGGTCCCACCCGGACAGGAAGGCCGCCGACCGATCGCCTGATCGGCACCCTCACGGCCCACGGCCCGCCGACCGGCACCGTACTGCAGACCCGCCATTCGGCACCTGACAGTGAACAGACGACAGCTGGCTGCGACAGTAACCTAACCAACTCTGCCACACCAACTCCCTGACGGAGGCAGGTCGGGACTCCAGCTGGCGCCTCCTCCGGATATCCAGGGCTTGTCAGACGGCTCCCAGCCACCAAGCACCACCTGCTCCCGTAACAGTAGCCTACCTACCGCAGTTATGGCTACTATAAATACCCCGAAACCCTTCACAAAGGTAAGACATTAAGAACCGATCCAGAGCACTGTATTTACTTGCCTCTCGGCACTCAGATACTAACTTAGGCATTGGAGCCCCTTCGGCTGGCACCACACCGGTGTCTAGTCCTTGCAGGATACTCGCCGAACGGCCACGCCCCAGCGGACCCGAAACACCACGCGGCTGGTCCCAGAACCCCCAGCGGGTCTCATCGTGTTGGTCATTTCAGGATCAAACAGATTGAGACCCGGGTAGCGCGCGCGTGGCTTTGGATACCGTGACAGGATTGGTTGTGTGACTTATATATATGTATGTGATGGATATATGTTATATGATATGTGGTGTGTACAGGTGTGCACAGGATTTGAGCAGTAGCTCGTGTACTTGGTTTCTTTATGGTTTGGGGCCGAGTCCCTTATGGATTTGGGCAGTGGCCCGTATGGTCGTTTTCATTGTGGTCCTTTCGACCTTGGTTTATATCTGCTTTGGGCTTAGTCCCACATATGGTTGTTTTGGATAAATGGTTTTCGAATGCATGCATGCTTTTTAGTGGAGGGTACAAATGTCTTCCTTATGAAATGTTTTTATAAACTCTTTGTTTTGTCCACTCACAGTTTTTAATGTTTTGACTGCCCTTCAGGTTGACATCGGATGTGGACTGTAGCAGAGATCGAGATATCACATGCCTCCTCCGGATCCTGGCGTACTCTGATAGCCCGGGAGGGCAAAGGTCGGAAATATCCCTTGTCTGACACTTCGTGTCAGACGGGAGCAGGGTCATCCCGCACTAATCCCAGGGGGATTGGGATGGGTCCTGTCACTCACGGCCCCTCACTCGACATTTGAATTTCCCCCCCAATTTTCTAAATTTTCGATTCTCTGTCTCCAGCCTTCAATTAATCCCCAGTGTTTTCCCAGTTTAATCCACTCTCATAACTCTCAAATTCCCCTCGAAACTGGTTGTGAAAGGGAGCTCAATCCTCCCCAATTTTGATGCCCAAAGTCCACGGTTTAGAAAAACAAAGAAGAGGAAATTAAGGAGAAAATGGAGGAAATGATGAAGGATAAATGATGATGTTGTAATGATGGTGTTGGGAGGGAAACATGGATCAGATTTCAGGGGATGGGTGACACTTGTCACTCATCCGGATGTGCACAGTCACTGGGTACTGTTCATATTAAAATATTATTTTATTCCCGGTTCGTTCGGTTAATCGAGCCCGATTCCGTGACCATAACTTCGTCGTCGAATCTCCGATTTCGGCATGCCGCCTGTCGTTGGATTCGTATCGACAAGACCTACGTAACGGTCCTTGGCCCTTGTCTATCGGACCTCCCGATAAAAAAGTCAACATTTGGCCCCTAACATACCAAATTACCAAAATACCCCTCAACTTCCGAACATCATAACTTTCTCTACGAATGTCGGAATCGAACGTGCCACCTGTCTATGAACTCGTGACGTCCCGAACTACGTCACAGTCATCGGCCAAAGTCCATTTGACCGCCCGAACTAAAAGTCAACATTTTGCCCACACTAGGGGCAAAACGGTCATTTTGCACGTTTCGTCCGATTTCACTCAACTAATCCCCGATTAGTCATTCTAAATCATAATTAATTAATATTCAATCCCGATATTCGGGACGGGTCATTACATCATCCAAGTGAGTTGGCATAATCCATGCTTGAAGTGGATCAACTTCATGACCTTCCACGTGTTGACTAGCAATTTCCAAAAGGTCAACGTAGTCTTCTTCCACAACTTTACTATATTCAGTTTTTTCATCTCTTAACTTGAGGTTCATGTTATAATAACAGAAAACAAGTTGTTCTAACTTTGAATATGCGAGATTATTTCTTTGCTTTGTATGAATTAAAGAAAATGTACTCCAATTTCTCTCACATGCCGAAGATGAAGTTGTTTGTGATAATATACGAACTGCAATTTTTTGCAAGACCAGAAAAGCTTGGCCATATAGTTCCCACCACTCCGCTGTCAATATCAAGTTTAATGTAAGAGGCATCATAAAGTGCTAATTCGTACAATATCAAGTTAAATGCAAGCATATACCTAGGGGCATTGTCGTTCGTGATTGTACAGCCATAGGTGAACGAAATGTTTTCCAACCATCTCTAAAGTTAATCAACTACAGTAAGAATGGTGTTAATATCATGTCATAGATGTACAGATTCCAAAATATCAAGGTTCATATATGGTAATGAACTTACGTCTATTCCAAAATTTTGTAAATCCAATTGCCCATTTGTATTCAGTTTGAGAAATACTTGTTGAACTGATTAGACGAGGTAGGAGTCATGCCCAACACCTGCTTGATATTGATATCGGGGATTCAAGTAATATGTTGCAAATCATGAATGAAATTTTCTTTGTAAACAACAATAAAATAAAATATTAACAAGTTCAATAAGATAGAAATATATCAGTGGCATGTAAGGCATGCACTAATTCTTTTTCCCATCACTCCTGTATGATTTTGAGGACCCACTTCTTTCCTTTAAGATGGGTTATCCTTTCTTTCATTCGATTGAACATATCTTACAGGATTGGCATGGTTGGGACTACCTCTGTATCAACAATTCAAAGGATGTTGTATAAAGGTTCATATATTGACTGCATCATCTCTAAGGACTCCCAAAATCTTTGGTCGAGGATATGAGCCTCAACCCTCTTGCCTTCCACTTTCCTACTCAGTGGGCTACCATGCCATTGATCACTGGTAAACAATCTTCTAAGGCCAACTTTATGCTTAACTATGCTGTTTATACAAATATAGTTGGTTGCGAACCTTGTTGCATCAAGACGAACCAAGTCTCCTTGATAGAATTCATGCATCTGAGCTAGTAACCATAGATGATTATAAATGTAGTTAGTTACCTGCCTAGCATTTTTTATGATGAGTGTCATTGTCTCATTCTTCCCAATATCTTCAAATATTAGGTCGATGCAATGGGCTGCACAAGGAGTCCAATAGATCGGATACGTCTTCATCAGTTCTTTTCCAGCCTTCTTGAAGTTCGACTCATTATCAGTTACGATATGTACAACATTTTGTACTCCAACCTCCTGAACAACTTCCTTCAACAAATTTTGTATGTACAAATAGTCTTTATGACTTTTGGAAGAATCAACTGACCTGAGAAATACAGTTGAACCCTTACTATATACCATGAAGTTAATTATGGATAACTTCGTTGGAACGGTCTAACCATCACGCATTATGGTACATCCATAAGTTTCCCATTGTTGCTTTTGTTGCTGCACATACGCCGTCATATCTTCATACTCCATAGGAAGATATGTAACGCCCCGGAAACTCAAAGAACGTAAATTTGTAAAATAATATGTAAAATGACGTTTTTACCCTTGTAAATAGTGTGGTCAAAGTTGACTTTTTACATGACGTGTGTTTTTCACGTAATTCAATGACCATTAGGTAGGTCTCGATTCCCTGAGTCCGTCGACAGGAAGCACGCTGAAATCAGACTTCGGATGAATAAGTTATGATTCTAGAACGAGGAAGGGCATTTTGGTAATTATGTGAAGGAATGGTAAATTAGTAAATTTGGCGGTGAAAGCTTAATCAGCTAAAGTAGGATGTTTGATTTAGCTAATTAATTCTTTGAGTGACACATGTCACTAGGGAGAACAAATGAGTGGCATCGGTTGTGCGTGAGTGTGTGCACAGGTGTGGCTGTTTGGAGAAACAGAGCACCGTTTGCAATTGTAATCAATCATCTCTGATTGAATTAAGTTAATCAAATTACCTTGAGGAATAGGAGAAACAGAGAGACACTGAAGAGACTTGAGAGATCGAAATAGAAAGAAAACCAAGTACAAAGAGAGAAAGAGACCCAGAAATCGTGAAACTTAGAAAACTTGGGTGAGAATTCGAATGTTAATTTTTGAGTGAAGACGATCCAAACGGAGATTAAAAACGACCTTCTGGGCTTATTTCGACTTCAACCACATAAAAATTGAAGGAGTTTGATCGTGTTTCGACCAAGAATTGGAGTTCCAATTTATGGAAAAATTGGAAGTTGAGTACGAGTACTTACAGGTAAGGAATTGTGTAAATGATTATCTCAAAACGTTCATTACAACCTCATGATGCTTCTGTATCAATTAATTAGAAAAATAAGACGAATTGAGTGAGATTAGAAATTGAAAACCGTTTGAACATTCATTGGAGAAATGATAGATTAAGAGTTTTTTATTTGTGTAATTAATGATGGAGAACTTAAATTGAGATAGAACAGATGGAATTCGGTGGAAGAATTGAAAGAAATAAGGTTGAATTGAAGGAAAACGAACCGGATCGTGGCCCAGGTTTGTAACCCGTTTAGCAGGAAAACCAGTGAAGCAGACGACACTGTAGCACTACTGTACAGGGCGCGTGACTTTCACGTGCAGCCCCATTGGGCGGCGCGTGAGGCAGTATCTCCGGTCAAGGTCAACATGTAATTTTATCCTTTCAATGTAACAAACATTTTGAGACAAGCTTCGAGTCGATCGGACGCCGTTTCGGGATAGTTTTGAGTGTTCGAAGGTTTAGGATTTTAATATAATTACGTTGAAAAATCATGAAAAATTTGGGAAATTAATGTAAGCTTAATGAAAGTATTTGTGACCCGAAATTATGATCTTTGGCAGGCCAGAACATTCCTGAGGAGTCCGGGGAGCATGCAGGACACGATTGACGCATTTGGACTTCGTGAGTCGACTTTTGTTTTCTAATCGAGCATGCATAACTGTTTTTACTTACTCGTTTCATGTTTCCATATATGATTTCATGCTTATGATTATGATATTCCTGCTTTACGTGATTGCACGCTTTTCGATATGATTTATCGCATTTTACGTATTTCGAGACTATGGTTTCTCCTATGCTTTGAGGGTGGTTTGATGAATGATTTTATATGATTTGTGTGTATCATGTTTTGATGATGTTTTGATTATGATTTGTGAGTATGATTTGGGATTTGAACGTGAAATTCGGACATGAGTCCCATTTCTATTAAATATGATTTCGGATTTGGTTTTGGAATTTGAATTACGATGGATTCTGAATTTGCTATAAATTACACATGGTTTTCGGTTTAAAGACCCGGTACTATTGCTGGATCTGGTTTTGGGTTTAAAGATCTGGTTTTGGGTTTAAAGACCCGGTTGATTGATGACGAGGGAGGGCCCTTGATTGAGATATGTTGAGTTTAAAGACTCGGTTACTGTGATATCTCCCGAGACCTATTGATTGTGTTTTGAGTTTAAAGACTCGTTGATATTCCGGAAAGGCCTGATATATGTTACTTGAGTTTAAAAACTCGGATAGATCCAACAGGTTTGATTCGTTGATGTTACATTCGGCTTTACATGATTTTATAATTGTTTTCTGTAACGGTTTCCATACGGTTCATGTAATTGTTTTCGGATACTTAGTTATGCATGTGTGTTTTGAAAATGGAGGGTGAACCCAGATTTCACTAAAATTGTTTTCTATAACTACTTATTTTTGTCCACTCACACTTTTATGTTTTAATACCCTCCGGGTCGTGGTGCGAGTTTTGGGGCTAACCCCGAGGCAGAGGTAGAGGCATAAAGTTTTCCCGTTGAGTGTGTAGTTAGCCCACAGAGTAGGGTTTTATCCTTATCATGTACTGTTCACTATGCTTTATGATACTGTTGACTTGTTGTATAGTATGTTGTATCGTACGTCCTCCCTGATCTGACAAAGTATGTGATGTAATTATTATGGTTATTTTGGTCATTTATGTTCGGTTGTCAAACGGTTCTTCCCGATTATCGAGGTGATAATCGGGGTGGGTCCTGACAAGATATTTATTTTTCACTTCATATGGAGAAGGAGTGGACACGTCTTCACCTGCAAACCAAAATATAAGTTAGCATTTAATTCTATTTCATAAGCTAAATAAAAATGTATCATAAATAAATTTATTAAATACCTGCTCGTTGGGCTTCAATAATCATATTCTTAAAATGATAAGAGTTGGCTTTATCTGGAGTCACACCTTCATATATAAAAAAATTTCTTATGTATCGACCCAACTTCTCTTTCGTCCCTTTCCACATCGATTTTACAGTCTTCTGTTGACTTCGTGCCGGTTTTGTAGAGTTTTGGTTCTAGAGGAATTGAAAATGGATCACACAAACTTTGTGACCGACGCATCTGTTGAGGTTATTGACGACTACTACTGCCTTCTTGAGCACCATGTATGGTACCAACTCCATAAGTGTCAACACTTCGCTGTACCTCATCCCTCGATGCATTTACAACAAAGCGATATGTAGCTCTCTCAGATCTATGCAAATCTGGTGGATAAGCAAATCCATCATCATCCTCTTCATCATCGCTATCATTAATCTGAATGCTCTGTTGAGTGTCCAGTGGATCTCCTCTCAAGCCAGCTCGTATGTTCTCACCAATCATATTCTTATTCTGTTTAGCAGTATTTTTACTTTTGATCCATGCTCTAACCTCATCTCTAATAGCTTTAGATACATCTTTGCATTTTTTGAACATTTTTTTTCGGTTCAAAACCAGCTAGATGAAACTTTAATTGCGTTATGCCTCCACTCTGGAATTGATGTTGACAAAACGAACATATGACACCGTTTTTATTTCCAGGAATCATAATGGCATATTTCTATGCTGGGTCAATTCGTCCAGGTCTTGGGCGGCTTTCACTTGCACTTGCACTTCCACTAGCCATTTTATGAAATCTAAGTTATATGAAAAATAATTAGAATTTGATAATGACAAATAATAATAATAATAATAATAATAATAATAATAATAATAATAATAATAATAATAATAATAATAATAATAATAATAATAATAATACAAATAATGATAAAATTATTTCAATTAGAACATATATTCTAAGTTAAACTTTGATGATGATAAAAAAATTAAGGAGCAAAAACATATATATATTCATAATTTTAAGATATATTCTAAAATAAAACATATATTATAAATTAAAACAAATATTACCAAATATATAAATTACCCCATATTTCATATTAAAACATACATTACTAAAACATATTTTAGTAATAAATGATAAATTTATTAATAATAAATTATTACCAAATATTACCAAATATATGAATTAAGTCATATTATTTACATGAAAAATAATTAGAATTTGATAATGATAAATAATAATAAAATTATTTCAATTATAACATATATTCTAAGTTTGACTTTGATGATGATAAAAAAATAAAGGAGCAAAAAAACATATATTCATAATTTTAATATATATTCTAAAATAAAACATATATTAAAAATTAAAAAAAAATATTGCCAAATATATGAATTACCCCATATTTTATATTAAAACATACATTACTAAAACATATTGTACCTAATAATACATTTTGAATTTTGAAAAAATTATGGCTTCATTTGTTTAATACATATTCATAATTAAGGAACAAAAACACATATATTCATAATTTTAATACATATTCTAAATTAAAACAAATATTACCAAATATATGAATTAAGCCATATTTTATATTAAAACATACATTACTAAAACATATTTTAGTAATAAATGATAAATTTATTATTAATAAATGATTACCAAATATATTACCAGATATTATTAAATATATGAATTATGCCATATTATTTACTTAATATAAATTTTGAATTTTGAAAAAAAAAGTTTAAGGCTTAATCTATTTTTGATATTTGGGGTTAAAAAAAAGTAAATAATAAATGATATAATTTAATTTGATAAATAATTAAATAATATATGTAAATAATTAAAAAAAAAGTTAACAAATGAATTGAAACGAAACGCTGCGTTTCGTTTCAATTCTTCTTTACTCAACAGATCCAATCGAATCGATCGATTAGCAGTTTAGCACTTTGGGGAAGTCGTGAATTCATAAGGGTCAGGGGCAGCGTGAGGCGGAGAGGGGCGAGGCGACTAAGAGCGACCGTGCCAGTGAGTGAGGTGAGTCGACCGTGCAGGTGAAGGCGAGACGGCGCGAGCGACGAACGAGACGAGCGGTGGTTCGAGCAAAGGTGGTTTGAGCAGAGGTGGTACGAGCGATTTCGGCCTAGGAGCGAAGAACCGGAGATGCAGACAGCGTCGAGAGATCAGGAGTGGGCTGGGACTGCTGGGTTCGAGGTGACTGGTGAGTCCGTGAATAATTTTTTTTTGTTTTTTTTCCAAATTCTGTTCGTCCGTGCCAATTAAATGATTTCCTTTTTGAATTTGTGAATCCTTATGATTGATTGAAATTGAATTGAGTTGCCCAAATTATGTTCAGTGTGTGAATCAATTTGTGATTCCTTCTGTTCAGTCTGTGGGTTCGATGGGTTGGGGTCCAAATGTCGGGAAATTCGGACAATATCGACCGAAATCATCGATATGTATCGATATTGGACGATTTCACCGATATTGGAGGAAGATAGACCTTCACCCCCTTGTTATCTTCCGGTGGCCAAAAATCCCGATATATCGAACGATATATCGGTGATTTCGAAGATATTTCAAACATTGGCTTTAGGCCAACTCCCTGTAGTCAGCCTTGCCCTGCAGATTGCACCTGCTCTCCCTCTTCAGTCATTTTTCCATGACAAAATTGCATCAAACCTATTCTTTTGGGCAGGTTTTCCAGCATACCTACCCTAATTATTAGCCTAAACTCATAAACTCATCATTTGCAATTTATTTTTTTAATTGTAATTTTTTTATGTGTTTTTTATTTTAATTATTTAGGCTTTTTTAGTAGTTTCTCCCCTATAAATAGGGGTTCATTTCTCTTGTGTAAGGAGAATTTTTTTCTAGAGAGCTCCTAAACAAAAGTTGTATGTTTCCTTTAGAAATACCAATGCTAAGTATTTTCGTTGTAATTCTAGAGTTTAAGTTCGCATTCTCGTGTTTATTTCTCCATCTTCATAAGGTTTCTTCTGCTGTCAAAAAATCTCGTGAATAATATTTTATTGTTTCCATCCACTTTCGGAATCACAATCTGTTCTTGAGTTCCGAAAGTGTAAACTGTTTCTCCCTTGCTTAAACTCTTATTATTGTTTTGGTTTTATTTTTAATTCAATATTTATGTTGGTATTTTCTTTCTAACTTTTGTAGACATGAATATAATTATCATGTGTTTTACTTTCCAAACTTCATTTGCTTCATACATTTGAGTGCTTAAGCTTCAATTTTATGTTAAGTGTTTATGATCGTTATTCAGTGCATTTATAATATTGAAAAATGTATGCATGTGATTAAGATGGCGAAAGTAGAATTTCGTAATATGTTCAAATTATGCAAATGTTAGAGTGTTGGTAGAATTTGTGTTTGAAGAAAGTCTACTTGTACAAATGTTAAAGTAGGAGTAGAATTAATTTCATATTTGTTTTATTTGTTTTATTGTCTATATTATGATTACAATCCCTCAAAACCCCCCATTTAGTTCTTTATTCTTTTATTTTTTTAATTCTTTATTCTTTTATTAATTTATTCTTTATCACATTTATTCTTTAATTAATTTATTATTGATTCCTTTATTCATTAATCCATTAACTATTTTATTATTTGATTACTCATTATTCTTTCTCACTAACATATTATTAATATTCCCTAATTTCTCCGATTAAGAACAATCTCTATTTACCAATACTAACATGACACAAAAAAGGTTTAAAATATGTATATACTTGAATTACGGATTTATTTTAATGCGTATTTTAAGCGTATCAGTTTTTCTCACCTCCGTCGTGTCTCTGCCATGCTCAGCCTCACCGTCGTCCACGTCTGCTCCTTTGGGTCTCACTCTCAATCCCCACAAAAATTAGGAAGTGGTGATAGTGAGATGATGATATGGTTATAAGGGAGGGGGTGGTTTTGGTTGTTCACGGCTAGTGAAGATGAAAGGTGATGAAGATGATTGATGTTGAAGATGATTCATGGTGAGGATGAGAGATGTGAGGGATGAGTGAATTAAATAAACAAAAACAACCAATGGACATAGATCCACAATTTAGGGAATTCTAGCCATGGGACTTGTCACTCATCTAAGGGTCCCACATCAATGATTCACCCAATCAAAATTAAGGGTTAATTTCAAATCACGATAATGTAAAAATAAATTGATTTCGAGTCCGTGACCATATCTTTTCTGTCCAACGTCCGATTTCGACGTGCCGCCTGTTTATGGACTCGTGACGTCCTGATCTACGTCACGGTCATAAGTCAATGTCCAAAAAGAATTTCGGTCCAAAAGTTAACTTTTTCCCCACCAGATTTTGCATTAATTAATAGAATTTACAATAAAATAATGTTCGTGTCGTTACATCCTATCCTCCCGGTCAACCCCAAAGGTTAACTAACCTACATCTGCCAAAACGTGCAAAGCAGCTCCAAGTGGAAGAAATTCGAGAAAACTCAATCCCCACTCCAAGCTCATGGTTTAAAGTCTGGTGGTCATGAAAACGTTCCTGAAAATCCTGATATACCTTACATATCCTCGTGTACTCGATCATTTCTCTGTTATATCCACAACCCTTTTATGTCCATAATCTTCTCTTGCCTACCCCAGTCCAGCACTAAATGTTATGCAATGCCACCAAAAAAAGTGCCTCAAATGAAATCCTCCCAGTACTCGACTAAGAACTGTCATTGTAGGCGAATCCCAATAATATCCAGTGCGAATTCCGACTTGCGCTAAACTATAAGACACAATCCTTATAAGTCCTCCTGAATCTAAGTGATCCTCACCGACTAACTCTCTGTAAAGTAAGAAAGGTTGTGCTAAGAATTCCAATTTGTCCCCAAATACCTTAGTAACTTCGCCACAATCTCGATGTACCTCTCAGACTCCTACATGATATTAGACATCCTGAAACAAACAACCGAGTGATCTCAAACACAATAGGTATACTGGTCCAAATAAAAATCCTCTTACACTAGCAAGAAATATACTGACTCCGAGAGTCAAACTAAAAGAGCCCAAACTCCAAAAAGAACTTTCTCTAGGTCAAAGAAAACTTAAACATAAGGTCCAAGATAATACGATTCTACTTCCAATTCGGGGCAGCAAATGACCGTAAAACTCCACAAGGTCTTGACAACTCTGCCCTACCCGCTAGCAAACCAGATATCCAAAGTCAAACTCAACTAGCCTCTTCCCCAATCAACACACCAAAGTGGTCTCTAAGAACATGATACCTCTGGGTCCCAATAGGATGCGTGGCACAAGCAACACTACACACCACCCAAATGATTTCCCTTCCCTACTCTATAACATCTAACACACTAAATCGGCCTTCAAAGTCAAGGCTACAATCATTTAGATCATAAAGTCATGCATGTTCCTATTCCTTAACTCTAATCTGAAAGCACAACGTCGGATCCCAAAGTTGAGCCACAACAGCACAATCGAACGAACAAGCCTCACTAGAAAAACTGGCTAATAAAACACCCAGGTAACAACTCCAAGCACAACTTATGCGCTACAAAGTCCCCCCAGTACAGATACTATAATGATCCGGCCCGTAATTATGAGCTTATCGGGAAATTATCAAGAATTTTTTAGTGTCCCAAAGGTGAAATGACAATTTTGCCCCTAGGTGACAAAAATATTGACTTTTTACCCAGCAGGTTGTTTGTAGATTTACCTAAGCGTCCCGAATTTCGTGATTAGAAAGAATTAATTAAAGATTAATCAAGGATTAATTAGGAATTAATCAAGGATTATCAAACAATTGAGGTGAAATTACGATTTTGCCCATAAATATGATGAAAAAGTTAACTTTTGATCCGGGATTTCAAATGCACATGGACAGATAACCGTTACGTAGATCGAGACAATACGAGTCCGAAGACAGGTGACACGCCAAAATCAGACATCGTAAGGGAAAGTTATGGGTCACGGAAGGTTCAATTGCATTTACGGTTGCACGGTTTTCACAAGGGTTATCTTTAGTGGGACCCAAAATATCAGAATTGGGATCATAGGATGAGTGACACTTGTCACCCTCCTTATGGCCCATTATATTTAATTCATGCAACCATCTTCATCTTCATGTTTCTTCTTCCTTCATCCATCCACCCGAAAACCCATCCTCCACCACTTTCCATTTTCTTGCTTTCACCAACTGAGACCACAGAGAGGGACTGAGAGTGAGGGAGGATGAAAGACGGTGGCAGGATGGTTGAGCCACCGTGAATGGCGGAGGTACCCGTGAAACAAAAGGTAACCCGTGGGCCTTTGGATTTTGATGTTTTGAATCAATTCTAAGGCCATGGTTGTGTTCTTGGAGCTCATAGGAGCCTGTAGGTGCAAAAAGGAAAGGTTTTAGATGATGAGAGTTGCTGGAAGAAGGATTCAAAGTTGGGCCAAAATTTTGGGAGCCTATATCTTCAAAACCAGGTACTTTCTCTCAATTCTAGGTTTAGATTTTGATTCCTTGGCTTGAGTAGATAGATTTCCATATATAGAACGTAGGATTTGGTTGAAAAATGAGATAGTTATGAAGCATTGATTGGACAAAAATGGAGGATTCAGGCCACTAGCGGCCAAACCAGAAGGAGGCGCACGACGACGCTAGCTGGCGTCTCCGGCAAGCATGATGACGTCATCGATGACGTCATCAATGACGTCAGCATTGACTTTGCTGACATCAGTGTTGACTATGATGATATCAGCGTTGACTTTGATAGTTGATTTATGTAACAACCCGTACCTTCGGGAAGGGTATAAATGTAATTTTTGTAAAGATTTGTATGAACAGACGATTTTGCCCTTGTGAATAGTGCGTCAAAAGTTGACTTTTTGATTTACAGGTGGATGAGTGTTGACCATTGCCCGTGACGTAGTTTAGGACGTCACGAGTCCGTAGACAGGTGGCATGTCCGATTCGGACAATCGGAGAAAAAGTTATGATGTGCGGAAGATTGAGGGCGTTACCGTAATTTTGACTAATCGAGGAAATGTTGACTTTTTAGTGGACTTGTGATTTTCACGTAGACCGAGGACCATTAGATAGGTCTCGACGTCCTGAGTACAACGACAGGCGGCACGCTGTCATCGGACGTCGGATGAAATAGTTACGAGTCTGTAAAGTTTGAGGGTAAAACGGTACATTTTAACACATAGGGGCATTTTAGTATTTTTTTCCCCTTAAGCCCAATCAGATAAGGCCACTTGTCTTGAGTGGATTGGGATATTTTGTGTTGGTCCATAGGAAGTGGACACGTGGGAGAGAACTAGAGGGTTCTGGGTGTGTCTATTATACACACGGCTACAAATCGTCCAAATTGATCCCGTGTATGTGGTTTTGAACACAGAAAACAGAGAGTGAAAATTGAGAGTGGGTGATCGATTCTGTGAAGGTGTGAGACTCTGGTGGGTTGTGAGAGTGAAAGAGAGAAGAGAGTGAGTTGGTGATCGTGTTCTGGGAGTGGAAATCGTGCACGGAGACACGGCGGTGGACGGTTGAGTTTCTGAGAAAACAGAGAGACGGTGGCACTGTGGCGGTGGTTGTGCCGTGTGGTGGCTCAAACCAAGGCAATATGAGGTTCAGGTGATTGCAGGGGACTCAACGAGCACCGTGGCACACGGCGGTGCAAACGGCGGAGTAAGAATCGAAGGTATACCCCGAATCCCCTATTTTCCCGTTTTTATTGTTTTCAAAAGTCGTGGACTTTGGGCTAGAGTCGAGGGAATTGGTGAGTGAAGTGAGGTTCAGGGAGGTCCTAGGAGTCGTCTAGGATGGTCTCCGTGACGGGGGAGGACTTGGGTGGCCGGCGGCCAAAACAGGGCATACGGGCTATGTTTTTCGAGGACGAAGTCGAGGAGTTTTAGGCTTCAATTTTCAAAAGTTAGGACTTGAATAGATTGCTGGGAACTGGACGAAGCTTCCAGGATTGAAAGGAGGAAGATTGGTGGAGGAACGATGGAGAACCGGTCACGCCGGTTCAACACAGTTGAACCGGGTGACTCGAGGAAGAGAAGCACTGTAGCAGGCGCGTGAGGCCCACGCGCAGCCACTTTGGGCGGCGCGTGGGGAGGATTCCGGCCAAACTTTCAACATGGTTTTGGTTCTAAATTTCATAAAGAATCCATTGGTATAATTTTCGGGTTAATCAGACGAGGTTATGTGATAGTTCGGGAATCCGGACGGTTTAGGGTTTAAGTTTAAATTACGAATAAATTCCCGAAAATTGGGGAAATTAGGGTTAGTATATTTAATGTAATTGTGACCCTATTTGGTGCCTATTGACAAGACGGGAGACGCCTGAGACGGTCGAGGAGCGCACGGAGCGCGATTGACATTTTACGATTCGTGAGTGGACTCTTTCTTTTCTTACGAGCATGCCTAACTGTTTTTATTTATATTTTATGATTTTAAGTATGTTTTTATGCTTGTTAATGATGATTATATGTGATGGATATGCTTGCACGTTTTTCGAGACATTTTCGGGCTTTTGCACGTTTTTCGAGAAAAAGCTGGATTTCTGATTTTGATGTTAAGTTCATGTTTTCACTCTAGAATTGTTTTCTGATGGTTATAAGTGGATTATGAAGTATGATTTTGGAAATCAAGATTTTGGTTTTGAAATCGGATTTCGAGAAATGGAATTTGTTTTTAAAGTCGGAAAAGGTGGATTTCCGGATTTGGGTTCGGAATGACGGTTCTGAACGCCAAAAGGGCTTCGAACCGGGAATTTCAGATTCGAGTTTGGATATGAATTTAGAATTGATTTAAATTGGTTTTGGATTGGATTTGCTGGATCTGGATATTGGGTTTAAAGACCCTAATTCTGATTGACGGGGGACGGGCCCGGATTGAGTTTAAAGACTCGGGAGTTTAAAGACTCGGATATTTACGATATTACCCCCGTAGGCCTATTGAGTTTAAAGACTCGGGAGTTTAAAGACTCGGATTACATTTGAGGCCTGGTTGAGTTTAAAGACTCGGATAGACCCAGCAGGTTTGATCAGACTTGGATATTTATGGATTTGGTTTTATGATGTGATCTTGCTATACTGTTTTATGTTGTGGTTTTCTGATACTTAGTTGGGCATGCATATTTTAAAACGGAGGGTAAAATCTTATTGTTTTCTTTAAACTGTTTTACTTCTAAATCGTGTTGAAACTTTTATTTCCTTTAGTCCATTCACACCTTTGGTTTTAATTTACCCTCCAGGTCGTGGTGATAGCGCTGGGGTGAACGTTGAGGCAGGGATCGAGGCATAGAGCTTACGACATTCTTCCGTTGCGAGATTAGCATAGTAGGATTTTGTGCCTGTTTTGTATGCACCATGCTCTGAATTACGGTTGTAGTATATTTCTCCCTTGTCTGATAGTTATGCTTATGGTTGTGTTTGAGGTTGTTTTGTACTTTAAGTGTGATTGTCAGACGGGAGCAGGGTTCGTCCCGGGTATCGAGGTGATATTTGTGACCCTATTATGATTTATGATATGAGATTTCGGGCTGTGACCCTGTTATGGATTTACGAGTTTGGATTTGATAGGATTCAAAGAATCCTGGATTTATGAAGTGTTTCTTAACACTGTTTTTATGATAGTTTTGTGGAAACTGATTTAATAAATTATATTTCGGACGTGGGCCCCTTTGAGATGATTTGTGAAATGTTTTCCACACGACCATCCTCTATGATATGATGATAGCCTCCGGGCGTCGACCATCCAGTGAGATGTGTGATCCTGGAGAGGTCACAGGGACACTGCCTGCATGAGTGTCAGAGATGGACATTTTACAGACGTCGAGTCAGGGGTTCCGAGCATGTAGATGCCATTACTCAAACATCAACCATCGTGTGAGATGTGTGATCCCAAGTTAGAGCATCTAGACGTCGAGCCACAGGCTCCGAGCCTGGTGTATATGCGGATGTTTAATCTCGAGTCGCACGCGTAACACTGATATTGTGACTGGTGATGATGTGAGATGATTGGATATTGGATAAAAAGGATTGGTGAACGTGTTTTTATGAGACTCCGGATGTGAGTCTATGTTTTGGGTAGAGGTCCTATTGAGATGATTTATGAGATTGTTTTAGTCTGAGATCCTACGTGATTTTGATTTGGGCTGAGACCCTGTGTGATATGATTGTGGAATGAGACTCTACTGAGGAAATGACTTTAATTGAGAAGTATTTTTCACTGTGATTTGATTTGAAAAGCAATATGAGTTGCTTTTAATAAAAATATTTAAAATACTGTTTTCTGATGCATGCATGCTTTTACGTGAAGGGTATAAATGTCTTTTCGATAAATTGTTTTGAACTGTTTATTTTTGTCCACTCACAGTTTTTATATTTTTTATACCCTTTAGGTTGATCGCGGATGCGGGTTGTAGCAGAGATCGAGACATCACATGCCGCTACGTACTCCACAAGTCACTGCGCACTCGAATAACCCCTGAGCGGGTTACGAGTTTATCCCTAGTCTAGCACGTGGTGTCAGACGGGAGCATGACGCATCCCACGATAATCCAAGGGGATTGGGATGGATCGTGTCACTAATCCTGTTGCGTATATTGCAAGATTGTGATTACGTGGACAGATGACACAACGAATTTGGACATCGTATGGTTATTTTATGGATTAGGAACGATTAGTAATAGTTTTACGATTGCATATTTTCCAAAGCAATTAGACTTTTTATTATTTGTTAATAAGGCTTAAATTTCTAATTTGGAATCATAAAATGAGTGACAAGTGTCACCCACCCTATTAGTCCTTTTATCTCTTACATTCTTGCATCTCATTCTCTCTCTTGGATGAAACGACTAAATCGTGATCGTATAAGTCAATGTTGGCCTAATAAGGTCGTTGATTCAACCCAAGGGTGGCCTTAATCATGGGTTGACTAGGTGGTCGCCTAGGGCCATCAAATTTGGAGGGTAAAGTTGCAAACCGCCCGTATTTTATACATGGTGCACGTGTTGTTTAAAATTCATTTTTATCATGTTGTCTTCATTTATAACATTGTTGATTTTTTTTAATTAGCTAATTAGTTTAGAGGATTTATATAGATTTCAGAAAATGATGACTTTACAATTTTTTACCATTTTGAAATTCAATTTGAATCCATTAGATGGGAAGTGAGAGATGAAATTTTTACAATTTTGAAATTTCATTAGATGGGAAATGAGAGATGAAAAATTCACATCTCGAAAACGGTTATAAATTACATATTCTTTTAATCTCAATAAACGGGAAGCACAACATTAGATTTGGATACATTTAGTGAAAAATGATGAGTTACTAATACAAAAACATGCATTTAAGGCAACGATTATATATCTAAGAGTCCATATTTAAATTCATTTTCAATCAAGAGTTTTGATTAACATCTTCAATTATATGTCCCAATTTTTCATTTTCTCATTGATGCCAAACAATCTACATTTTCCAATACAATGTCATCAAAGTTGTAAATTCCTTTACATATTAGCAATGAGATGCACTTACCACTCACAACTTGATGAAAGTACTTCCTTCAATGAAAACAACATTTCAGTTGGTTGTACATTATGAATTTTCATTTCACTTGATCGAATATGATTTCGAAATAAAAAAAATATTAGGAACAAATAAGTAAAATAAGATGTATATTATGTATCTACTGAAGAACATACAATTTATGCAATATATGTGTAGTCATTATACTCCCACCTATTAAAAATATACTCATTTTTAGGGTCAGAATCACAAGGTTCTCTTTTTTTGGAGCGTCAACACAACCATTTTCTCTTTGAACGAAAAAAATACACCATCTTCTTTTTTTGGAGAGTCATCGCCTCGAGAGACTAATTGAAAAATTTCAAAGTATCTAACATCTTTCTCTCCATTTTTAATACGAGCTCTTTATTAAAACCAGTCTCAATTTAACATGTTATAATAAATAATCAAATTAGTTAAGAAACAACCAAATATATGACGTTCATTGATAAAATCTAACACCATACAAGTTTGATATACTTTTTACAAACAAGTTTGCCTCTTTGCAAACATAATTAATGCAAGCTGCCGTCTTACTTGTCGTGTGCAGGAGTCCCCACTACTGATCGGAGGACGCCGATTACCCCTAGAAACAAAGAGCCTTTTTGGGAGACAAGATACATACATCATACAAGGATGAAGATTTTTCTTCTTCTTCTTCTTCTTCATATATTTAGTGATAGGTTTCATAGAAAAGGCTGATAATCATAATTAAGTATGAGATCTTAAAGAACATGATGTTTAGTTAGGCTTCTATATAGTGGATTAGCAAACTCGAGTTTGATCTCCCAATAAGTCAAAAAAAAATTAAGTTCTACGAGAATAATTTATATTTGTAAGAATAGTGTATTGCTATTATAAATTTGGTTTTTTTGTAGATTATGGGACGAGTTTGAGATAAAATAAGACCTAAGCTTAGAACCCTCATTCTCCACTGGGAAGTGGGAAGGGATTTTATCTGTTGATTTTGTATTCCTTTATGGACTTACCCTCTAGTTGTTTCTCTACGAGGGGAAAAAACCCTTTACAACACATCATTAATATAGTGAGAAGAAAAAAAAAATGCAAATAATAATTAAGTTACCACCAATGAAATAAGTTTGGCTCTGAGATAAAAAAAAAAAAAAAAAAGTTTGGCTCTGCAATTAATAAAAAAAACATTTGTTACGCTCATTGCGGTGGCCTGGTGTCTAAAAAGGAATATCAAATTCTTACATTTGGTTGGAAAATCGGAGAGTAAAGTGATCGATCCGAGCAATGTAAAAGTAAAAGGATTAGAGTAATAAATTAGGGAATAATAAATATGTGTATCCATGAGGACTGAGGAGTCGTCCTACAAAACAGGATAATGAAAGTAAAACTGCCATTTTGAAAAATTTAACAAAGAAAGAAGGTAACTATTTTTCAAATATTGGCTTTGTAAGAAAAAGAAACTTTCACCTGAGACAGGGTGAATGCTAACGAGCGCAAGGACAAAAAGGCACCTCTTAAACCGGTAAACGTGGGCCCTACCAATCAATGGAATCGGTGAGGAGGGCATTCTTCCCGTGATTGACTCTGCATTCGTGGCCATACGTGACAAGGACAGGACCCTTACCACCCAAACGACGCCGTATCCGAAAAAGTTCTAACAACCCTCCGGTGCACATTAGCCGAGAGCGGTCCTTAGCCCCTCGCGGCACACTTTCCTTTTATCACAATCAGCTCACAAACCGCAGAGCTTCTGAATGAAGCAAAATCAAATCCGATGCTGCAAAAGTTGAACTTAGGTGGGAAAAGTTTGAAAGAGTGAGGCATTGACTGAGGTTTTGACTATTTGACCGATTGATAGATCAAAGGTATCTACCACTTTTCTCCTAAAATTCACACAGCCTACGCTTTCTTTACTTCTCTTTTGTCTGTTGAAATCTCCTCCTTTTCGGGCAATTGAGCTTGAGTTGAGCTTGATCTGCATGGTTTCATCAATTTCTCCTTCTTATTTTTGGAATTTTTAATTTCGAGGTTCAGTTCGAAATTTTGGTAATTTGAAATTCAGGGTCTGAAATTGGACCTTCTTTGCGAAATTGGACAATCTTTGCAAGTTTTCGAAATGGCTTCATTTGATCCCAGTTTGGGTTTTTACGGTTTTGTGTAGTTGGGTTTTTGTTACTCTACCATCAATTGGTATTCATTAAAGATTTTAGTTTGATGAAAAGGATTGTCTACCTGTGATATCGTCAGCTTTTCTCAGCCGTCTTGCATTTTAATTTAACTCCTTTAATATATCCATAATAGTTATAGCAATTTAGGTGAGAAAGTTTGCATTTTTGTTACCATTAGTGTAAGTGCAGTTTTGGACTCTTACAGAGTCGGGAGTAATTATGGTGGTCAGTTGTATCATAATTTTCTATAATGTATTATGACTTAACATAATTGGACTAAAGACCGTTATACATTTCCAATTTGATTCGCTTCATATGCACTGTGCATTGGTTTGGAGTTTCTATCATCATTTTTATAATTGTTTCTCTCTTCATATTTATAATTGTTTTCGGTAGGTATTTTATCTTTTGAAGTCGCCAAGACATGACGAGGTTGCCTGGAATTTTGGGTTGGTGTGACTGGAATATATATATTTTCTGAAGTGGCTGTTCTATGGTAGCAGTAGTTCCCTTGGAGGTTGATCCTATTAGGTGAGAGATACAGAGATGGAGCATTTATTGCCTCTTGATTTTCCCAATTTTAGATTTGAATCCTTAAAGTCAAATGATCTACTCTTTCTGCTTACCCTTGTTGGCTGTTTAGTAATATTATAGTCAACAATAAGCCTTTTTTTTTTTTGGCTTCTAACTTGGCAAAATCTCTACCTTAGCAGGTGTATGTATTGTTAAGGTAAACTTATTGGCCCCATGGGTGTCTCTGGAAAATGGATTAAGGCATTGGTTGGCTTAAAGAAATCCGACAAATCACAGTCTTCAGAGAAGGATGACAATGTGGGTACCATATCATTCCAATACGATGACTTTTATCTTCTTTCTGGTTGTTTATGTGGTGTCTTGGTAGATCGGATAAACATTCAATCACCATTCTTCTCAATCTTGTGGGATATCCTTTCATTATCTAAAAATTTAGACGAACTCCATGGTTATTTGATTTGTGTTTGAGATTTAATTGAGGATATGCAACTTAGTATTCATGTGAAAAAAATACAGTGATTGCTCTTATGCTACATGGAACCATCTCGCATGCTTGGAGATAGCTTGGTTTCTTGGATAGAGCTTGTGAATAAAAAAGGTGAAATATTTGGTGATACAGGACATGTGTTATTGACCCCAAGTTAAATCAGTTTTGTATTACTGTCTTTTTCCCCCTGTTCTTGTTGAGGTTTGTTTTTCAAATTTTAAACTTTTATTTTATCAGCGCTTCCCTTTTTGTTATCATTTGTAGCCTCTGTTGAGTTATGTAGTTAGAGTTTTGTGCACTAATAAAGCTAAACGAATAATTAGCTGCTAATTGCTCTTGCGAAAGTAGACCTTCTGATTTGGTCTGAAGAAGTTATTCCTTTCAATTCTTTTCTTTATGTAGGAATCATGTACGTATCTTTATAATATGAGCAAAAGAATTCGGCAGGTCAAAAAGGTTATCCCATTGTGTGAAGAGTATATTGGTTGTTCTGGTAATATAAAGTATAAACAGATAACAGGGATGCTGTCAAGCTGTTTAACATTTTTCTGTTTCCGCATGAGATATTCAAGTAAATAGAAATAATTACTCAAAATCTAATAACTAGCTTTTTAGACTTGTAAACCAATAATTTCTGGCGGCTTAGTAGGAGATCTTGGGTTCATATTTCTCCTACTACCTCTCAATTTACATTGGACTTTGCGTTTTAGGTTCTCTAGTGGTCGGAGAGGCTTATACTTGAGACATGTTCACATGTTGCCTCTTAAGCTTTTGTAAAGTAAGCCACAGAAACTTTTGTTGAGGCAACATTTTTGCTACTCTTGAATGATCGGTCAGTATTTTAGATGAAGAGAAGTAAACCCTTGCTAGGCCAAGGTAAATTGTTTTTTTTTTTTTTTGGTTGGGCTTCAGCCTTCATTGTCGCAAAAAAAAAAGAAGGGAGTTTCACATACAAACCCATAACAACTTTATCAATATAGAATATGTTTGTAGAAAAGTTTGTGTAGTTTCCAGATTAATTGGCCTATCCTGTAAAAACCTTGAGAAAGTGGTCAAATTGATAGAGTAATATTCCATGTAGTTTAAACTATCAGCCTGTCTGACTTAGTTCCTTTTTTTCTCAATCATCGCAGAGAACAGCTGGTAACAAGTTTCGGCACAGGAGAAGGCATTCCATACAAATCGACTCAACTGGACTTCAGTCTGAATTTGATGCAGCTGCTGCCCCACCAGTTGGAGATACCAGTACTCAATCAAACCCAGATCCTGTGGGTTCTACTTCTGTTTCACTCGAGGTACATGATGCACAAAGTGAGCAGAATGTGAGAGAAGAATGGGCTGCCACACGCATCCAAACAGCTTTCCGTGGGTTTCTGGTAATAATTTTTTCTGATCATATTTGCACTTTGTCAGCACCTAACTTAAATTTTGTATAGGTCACTTTCTCAAGTATGGCTTTTTCAAATAGACTTATTTTAGATTCCTCTTTCTAGATGTCTCTATACTGCAACAGTATGTAGGCTTCAACATTCAAGCTTTTCAGTTGTTGAGAACTTGAGATACTGGTTTTAAAACTACTCTAACGATTATGCTGTAGCATAGGGAGATAATGAAGGTTTTGGAGGATTTGTTTTGCATAAGTTTAGAGACAAAAAGATAAATGTAGAACTTGGATTGCATAATATATTATTGCTGGAGTTCAAATTTAGAGTTCCATATCCATTGTATTGTTTTGCAATCATATGCTTTATTAGGGTCCCATACTGGATGAAGAAGAGGGAAGTGAGATATATATTTGGAGATTGAGGGAACTGCTGTTAATGGGGATCCAGTAGCCAATTAAAAGGACAAATGGAAAAGAATCTGGAATCTTTATCCTCTCTATTGGTTGAAAGTGGCTAAGTGTCGGTTAATTTAATATATATGCATGGATGATCAATGAATTAATGCTATTTCTGTTGTCCGGACAGCATATTCCGATACAGATAAAAGATTGCTAGACAATGAGGCCTCTTTCACTTGCTAATGTTCTATTTAGTTCGATTGAACTTCAGACTTCAAATCCAAAATATTTATATTAGAATATTTTGAAGCTTCTATAATGAAAAATGGTTGGCACTTACCCCGCAATTCTATATGCTGTTTGGTAATTTTAGATGCATTCACTTTTCAACTCAAAGAGGTCTCGTCTTTCACTTATCATTGAATTGTGCGGAACCTCTTTCTTTTATGCCCTCATTCCTCCCTCATTCCTCAAAAGAAAGGGGAAATAATAACCCTTTGGATTCCATCCATTTGTATGCCCATTTTTCCCAATTTCAAAATTGTGTAATGATTCCCATCATCTTATTGTCTTAAAAATCATTTACCTTTTTAGCATTAAAAGCATAAAAATTGAGAATCAATTAAAAAAATACCTCTCACTATGATTGTGGCGAGCTAATATCAATAAAGCTTGCAAAGAAAGTTTATGAGTAAGGAGGAACTCTTGGATTGCTTGAAGAATAATCACGTAGGGCAGTGAAAAGGGAAATTATTGTTATAAATAGCATAAAAGCAGGGATGGATGGAATAAGACGATATGATAATATGTAAGAACAATTTTTGTTTTTTGAAAAGAACAATTTGAATAAGTTCATATTATTAATTTGAGTACAATCTATATTGGATATGGAGGCGAATGATGATGAACAACATCAATGAGTTAGAGAAATATAAAGGAGATGCCTTATATTTGGGATAAGTATTAGTTTGTCACATTGAGCATCAATAAACCTTTTAGGGCATTCTTTTTTGTGTTCATCACAATTGGGCATCTGTTTTCAATTGGTTGTTGTTTGCTAGTTGTCGACCTTCTTTTTTGTATTTCGTTTCTTTAGCATAATAACGTTATCTAGATAATCTCTAATTATCTTTGTTTTTCTGAAATTTTCCTGGAATCTTGTGCATCTTCAATAAGTTTGTCCTTTGTTGACAGTAGATGCATGTTATGTTTCTAATCCTTCGTTGTTATATATATTAGGCTAGAAGAGCTCTTCGAGCTTTAAAGGGATTGGTAAGACTTCAAGCCCTTGTCAGAGGCCATGCAGTGAGAAAACAAGCTGCAATAACTCTTCGCTGTATGCAAGCTTTAGTTAGAGTTCAGGCTCGAGTGCGAGCCAGGCGTGTTCGTATAGCATTGGAAAGTCAAACATCTCAACAAAGGCTTCAGCAACAACTCGAAAATGAGGCTCATGTTCGAGAAATAGAAGTAAGAAATAGTACATACATTTGTCTACTTTAATTCTACAAATAATATACCTGTTCAGATGGAAGTTTACTTTCATGCTCTTGCTTCTTCCATTCCTGTTTTTGGTTAGCATCTTAGTTTGTGTAGGATTGTTGACGGCTTCTTATTGTTCTCACTGGTGCAGGAAGGATGGTGTGACAGTGTGGGATCTGTTCAAGAAATTCAAGCCAAGCTGTTGAAGAGGCAGGAGGCTGCAGCTAAGCGGGAGAGAGCCATGGCATATGCTCTTGCTCATCAGGTGACAATGATAACTTATCTGTTGAGATCTATTAAGCACAAATTCATTTGTATATTTATTTATTCTTTTTATGGGTGAATTATTGTCAATTGCGATGAAAGGAAGATTGAAAGGAAAGAGCAAATACATAATTCAAACACACAACATAAGAGGAGGAATTTTAATGTCGAAGCATGATTGTCTGGAGTGGGAAATAATGGTTTATGAGCTCTAATATGATACATAATAGCATTCTTGGAACCAAAGAAAGAAACCCAGTTCAGTACAAATGAATTCATATATGTTCAAGGTGTTAGTTTTGGGGATTTTCGGGTATAAAGAAGTAATAGAAATATAGAATCCTTTAATTTGATGTCGGGCCTGCTACTTATCGAAGTGATATCAATAGGCAATCTCGGGCCTCCTTTAATTTGCGTCATTATTGTGGTCTCTAAATTATACACACACACACACACACACACACACACACACTTGAGTTTCATAAAACTAAATCAAAGCATTTTGTGATGATATTCCAAATTCTCATTTTTCTTCCAATTAAACTGTAAGTTTATATTACATTAGCCATCGAACACTGTTAATAGGCGTTTGCTTCGCTGGATGCTTATTTATGTGGCCTAACATGTACCAAACAATATAATTACCTCAAAAAGATTTTGCGAGGTAGAATGGAGTGGAAAGAAAAAACAGTTCTTTCAGAGACATTTGTTGGTAGAAGTAATATTGCCCTGTTTAAAGTATTATGGACTCATTCATTTATGTTTTTATAAATGTGCATAAAAGTATTTCAAGAAGCATAGCCTAACCTTACTCTATACTCTGACGTGTAAAGAGTACACAACATTTAAACATGACCCATTTTATTGGTGGAAAACATTAAAATTGAGGCCATGCCTCTACTTCGCTATTTTCGTTCTTAAGGGATGAAGGAACAAGCAACAATTGCATTTTCCTTAATGTTTTTATGTGATTGTTGCCTTATTTCTAAGTTTTGGAATTTTAGTATGTGTACACAGAAAGATTGTCCCTGCTCAGCTGCATCTTTATACTTTTATTTATTGTTGTATGTGAGTTAGAAGGTTTTCTTCATTTTCATATGGGCTTACACATAACATTTTCTTTTTCTGCAGTGGCAAGCTGGATCAAGACAGCTGCCAGCTCCCTCTGGATTTGAACCAGATAAAAGCAGCTGGGGTTGGAACTGGTTGGAAAGATGGATGGCTGTCCGTCCCTGGGAGAACCGCTTTCTAGATATCAATCTTAGGGATGGAGTAATGGTTCATGAGAACGAATCCACCGAGGGTAATAATGGCAGTATATCCCAGATAAAATCTGCAGGCAAAAAGCCTACTTCAAATATTCAATCAAATCTTTCGAGTAAAAAAGGTGGTCCCTTTCCCTCCGATGGCTGCAATTCTTCACCTAGTAAGTCAGCAGGCATGTTAGAAGCATCAAATACACAATCTGGCAAGCCGAAGTCCAAAGCATACTTGGAAGATCCAGTTGAAGAAGGAAACTCGAAACCTGTTATTTCTTCAAGATCCCGTAGTAATCCAAAAGAGAGATCCACAGAAGCAGATAAACAGACAAAGAAACGGTTGTCTTTGCCTAATAGCGGTAAGTCTCCATCTCCTTTTACTAGCTAAATTGTCCTAAATTCTGCAATGTGGTAATGCACTTTGTTATCTATTTCTCTGACCTGTTTGGAAACCAGGATTGATGTTTATTTATTTGGCTTGCTCAGGGGGAGGTCTTGGCTCCCAAGCTTCCAAAAATCCTGTTCGATCTAATGCCAAAGTGACGGTCAGTTCTCCGAAGCCCATCAAGGCTAGATCAAAACCCAATGGAAGAGGGGACTCAAGCCTTACAAAATCAGTGTTGCAATCTGTTGATGTTTAAACTTAAAACTTTTCGTTAATGCCTTGGCATTTCCCGTTGAGGTGCTTGCGGTGTTAAATCTGTACATATTGAGCGTTCATTCTGAGGCTGCAGCCACTTGGTTCGTGCCAGTTTTAAGTGGCTTCACTGCAGCAGTGCCAAGAATGGATCGATTTATGATTGTTGGAAGGAATAAGAGAGCTCAGATGTGTTATTGTTGTATTCAGCTTTGTCTAGTGTCGTCAATTATGGTAGCATATTGGTATTTTGAGTTTTCAAAGTAGTTGGCTTCAAAATTATTGTCATCAATTTGGATACTCCGGAGATCTGTATAATATGGTTTTTACCAATAATGGATCAGGGAATTGGGGTGATTGTCTTACAAAAATATTCAATACCCTGAATTTTATTTCCATCTAATTTCCTTATCATATTCTCTACTGGCATTGGGTTCAATTTTTCGTCCAAAAGATTCAAATGTCCGTTGTTGAATGCTATACGTTATAATGCTATTTTTAGTACACTTGCTTTTTTGAAATGTAACATTCTTAAAAGAAAATTAGTTAAAATGAGACTGTAAATGCGGGGCATTGGCCGTCTAAGAAGGGAATTGATAAGTGTCCGCACATTAAATTGGGACATTAACAAATTACTCAAAAAATTAAATAAACAATCTAGGTTTAGTGAATTTTTTAGTAGATTTAAATTGACCACACAACGAGTTAACATATCAACTCGACACAAATAATAGTCTTCCCACTTCAAAAATTCTTTTATATATAAGTATGTGGAGAAAGAGAATTATATCATCCTTTTAGTTTTTTTCCCCAAAATTGAAAGTTGAATTAGAGTAGGAAGACTATTAGATTGCACTATCTAATTTTCTTAACTATCAAAATATATTTATTTGTATATTTAAAATACATTAAATTTAATGAGATACTCAGTTGCCTACTACTACTGTGTAAGGGGATGGTTGCAATATACTTTACCTAATTACCTCATGGATTTTTCATTAATGTATTCCTCACATTTTTCACACTATTCTGGAAAGGATATTTTTGGTAAGAACAAACAAAATTCTTATCTTCTGATTTAAGTTGCGATTATCAGTCTCCTCCCACTTTTTTTTTTCTTCATTCTAGAGAAACAGTATTTTTAGTAAAAACCAAAAAAGTAAAATTTTTACCTGATAATTGAATAATATAAGACTAAGAAAAAGTCACGGTGAAGTAGAAGAAAGCGAGAGTCAAAATTCCCCCAAAAAGAAATGAAAAACAAAAATTAGAGAATAGGGTAATGATCTGTAACAGCCTAAGTAAGATTTCCCCTCGTTAACAAAAACCCCCATCTCCATCTCCACAAACATACACTCTCTCTCCGTTCCGTTCCGTTTCATTTCGTCTTCTCTAAATTCTCCAGATCTCCAAAGTTACCAAAAATCTTCAGATCCACCATTAAAATCTCATCTTTTTCTCTCGGAGTCTGAGTCTGAGTAAACTGGAGTTATTCAAGCAGCAGCTGCCGACGACGCCCAAGCACAGAGACAACACCATAACTCCAATAGAACCTCACCCATTCAATCAACTCCCGCCGCCTCCGCTTCCGCCTCCGCCTCCTCCTTCTTGGTATGCTCCTACCCGATGTTCTTCTCCACCCCATTTCTCGTCTCCTTCTTCCTTCTCCTCTCCCTTCCTTTACTCTTCCTGTTAGCCCCGCACTTCCTGTCTCCTTCGCATCCCTCAATCCCCATCTCCCCCTCCGATGAACTCGACGACCTAACCCTCTTCAACCGCGCCCTCCACCTTAAACCCAAGCCCGCATTCTCCCACCTCTCCATCGATTCCAAATCTGCCAAACCCAAAATCGCTTTCCTTTTCCTCACCAACACCGACCTGCACTTCGCCCCCTTGTGGTCTCGCTTCTTCGCCAAAACAAGCCCCGGTCTTTACAATATTTACGTCCATGCCGACCCTTCTGCCAACGTCACCCTCCCGTCGGGGGACCGTTTTCCACAACCGCCTTGTACCTTCCAAGCGGACTTACCGCGCCTCCGCTACCTTGATCTCTGCCACGCGGCGCCTCCTCGCCTCCGCCGTGATCGACGACCCCGCCAACCAGTTCTTCGCCGTTTTGTCCCAGAACTGCATCCCTCTTCACTCCTTCCGATACGTCTACCACTCGCTCTTCTCCTCCACGACTTTCGACTTGTCCCGCCCCGCTTCTGAGTCTGACGCCGAGTTGACCCGAATGGGACTCAAGGTTCGCTACAAGAGCTTCATCGAGATCCTTTCCAAATCGACCAATCTGTGGAAGCGGTACTCGGCCAGAGGACGCTTCACCATGATGCCCGAGGTCCCGTTCGAACAATTCCGGGTCGGATCCCAGTTCTTCCTCCTCACGCGCCGTCACGCGCTCGTGGTCTTGAAGGATCGGGCGCTCTGGCGAAAATTCAGATTGCCGTGTTATCGAGAAGACGAATGTTACCCGGAAGAGCACTATTTTCCGACGCTGTTGTCAATGGCGGATCCGGACGGGTTAACTCGATACACCCTGACACATGTCAATTGGACGGGTACAGTAAAGGGGCACCCGTACACTTACCGACCCGGTGAAGTGTCGGCAGAGCTGATTCATCGACTGAGGGAATCTAATTTCTCAGAATCGTACTTGTTCGCTCGTAAGTTCTCGCCGGATTGCTTGAAACCCTTGCTGGGTTTAGCCGAAGAGGTCATTTTCCGGGACTGAGATTCTGCTCATTCACTCGGTAAGACATTTATTTTTCTTTATTACATTGACTTTACTTTCTTTTTTTCTTTTTTTGTGAATTTTTGAGCATTGAGTTGAGTCGGAGGTTGGTGAGCCGGCTCAGTGGAGAATTGCATTATAAGTTAGGGAGGTAAGTGCTAGTTATAATCCTATTAATTGCATATTTGTTGTCGTGAGTACGAATTAAGTTTGGAATTTAGATTCATTTAACGGAATTCATTTTAGGTATAATGCATTCATGTAATGATGTCCATTTAGGTCAATTATGGTAATCACTTTGGTTTTTTTTTTCGCCTCTTATTTTTGATGCAGTAAGTTTAATATGAATATATATATATTTATCCTCAAAAAATGTGGATATTTATTGCTTACTCTTATTTTTTGAGCTTGAAATTGTTGAGTAATATTAAAAGGGTCTTCAAAGTTATATTGATGAAAAAATAAATATTGAAAGTTGGGTAGCTTCAACCTTCAAGACTCAAGAGGTTGCTTGTTATGTGGTGCCTCTCTAAACCTAAATCTCCCCCTCTTTTCTTTTAATGTTTGGATACTACACTTGTCTTTTCTCAGTCCTCCCTTGAAGCTAAATTAAAGTTATGGTTTCCTTTTTCTTCTCTATCTAATTTTCTTCATGACATTGTCCGGCTGTCGGATGATTTTAAGCTTTTGAGCTGAGTCAAATTGGTATGTATGTGCAGGTGGGAGAGAAAACCAGTGAAGATATATATGCATCTTCGGGTGTGGGCAAGAAGGTGGATGAAACCGAGTGGGAATGCGGTTTCGGAGAGGCTTAAAGATTTGCCCCCAAACCCATTTGAACCCATAGGAAACTCCAACTGAGCCCTCGCCTTGGAGAAGAAGATAATGTAAGGCAGGCACGTTAATGAAGGAAGGGAATAAAAAAGTAGAGAGATTGAGACTTGAAGAACAGTCTCACCAGCCGAACCAATGTCAAGCAGAAAAGGGGAGGCAGTGGCAAGTGTCAATGGCAAGCGAGGTACTTTTTACTTTTCTCACTTTTGAGGAGTTTTTTCTCTGGTATGAAAGAGACAGGGATAGAGATAGTACCAGCTGCTGATGGTGATGTAGAGACAGGGATAGAGATAGTACCAGCTGCTGATGGTGATGTAGGGACTAGGAGTAGAGGGTCTTTTTTGTCCTTTCGATCATGTGTGTTTTTATTGTTGTACATATATTAATATGAAAATGCAAAAAAATGGAATATTGTCCTTGTACTCGTAATACATGACAAGAAAAAAAGGCGAATTTAGCCTTCTCCACTACTCCATTGTCCATTGTTTTTTCTTCTTTTAATTTTCTTCCAATTTTTTACTTCCCTCCTTAAAAAGGGATTTTATGTTGATGTCATGCACCACGCTATCAAC
Organism: Prinsepia uniflora; assembly: GCA_032719365.1. Classification (NCBI taxonomy): domain Eukaryota; kingdom Viridiplantae; phylum Streptophyta; class Magnoliopsida; order Rosales; family Rosaceae; genus Prinsepia; species Prinsepia uniflora. Next base: position 11,194,036 of record CM064862.1, on the reverse strand, counting down.
GGTGAGATGTTAATGTTTCAATTTTTTAAATTTTTTGATTTATTTTCACGTATTTGTCGAAATGTAATATATATATGGCAACTTGCCAAGTGATCTCTTTACTAGATTCATTTCTCATTAAAAAAAAGTTGAAAATATTTGGATATACTTGAACACATTAAGATTCTGTTAGATATTATTTTTTTCCTTAAAAAATTGTTTTATTTAAAAGTTAAGCATTAAAAAAGTGTTTAGTAAAAATTAAAAAAAAAAAATTTGAATATTTGTAACTTTTAAAAATAGTCTATAGGTTATTTTTGAAAGTTATTTTTATAAAAATTATTTTAGTATATAATTATTTATTATAAAAATAAAGTATAAACTTTTCAAAATAACGTAGTATATATAAACAATTTTTTTTTAAAAAAAACACAGTAATTCTAATTTCAAATTGATCTTAATCGACCCAATTAAGTGTTATTTAATAAGCGAATCTATCTTCATACATTAATTACCTTTTTATGAAATGTTGAGTATATAATCGACACAAGTCATCCCTTTTTATGAAATGTTGAGTATATAATTGAAGATATTCACAAGTCATCTTCTAATATAATCAACACAAGTCATCCCTTGGTAGATTTTTTTTTTTTTTTTTTGTCAAAGTAGATATTCACAAGTTAGTAGTATAATAAATTGTGGAATTTATAATTGTACAATTTGTACCTGTCCCTTTGTGTTAAGCTTGGAACAAGGCTTGCACGAAGGAGGTAGTCTATGCGTGTTGGAAAGATCTGGACCATCTGGGGGTGTAATCTTATACTCATCAATACTATAGTACATGGTCCATAAATAAAAATTTAAGAAATGGAAATGTGATTATGAAGAAATTCTAAGTCCATTTTTTTCGTCATTTATTTTAGGGCAATTAATTCATAGGTCCTTACTAGTATGTAAATTTATTTAAAAACTTGCATATAGAAAAATTAAACTCATAGGTCCTTTGACTAATCAAATGACTATACAATTTAAATAGACCACAATTTTTATATAAATTACAACTAATGCCATCTAATTGTAAACTAATCCAACAACAATCTAAAAATCACTTACCAAAATGTATCATGATTTCAACATTACTTTTTATTTTTTTATTATAAGATTATATTGAGGATTATTAAAATATTACTCCTATTTATATATTTTTTTTCACTTGAGCATTTTAAAAATAATATGAATATCTAATCTAACTTAAAGTAAGATAATTAAAAGCAGTAATTCTTCAAAAATACTTTAAAATTTAAAAATTCTTTATCTTCCGATATTAAATAATTTGATTAATTTCGTATAGTTTAGGGTTTAATTCTTGAATTTTGTACCAAAATGTCAAGAATTAAACCCTATGTCGTACGAGTTTTCACCACCATCTCCAAAATTCAAGAATTAAACCCTATATCGTACGAGTTTTCACCACCATCTCCACACCACCAACACCCCCCCCCCCCCCCCCCCCCCCAAAAAAAAATAAAAATCTATACCCTACCGTTGAACCCCAGACAATACGGATTTTATTTTATTTTTTCTAGAAAAAAATTCAATCGTAACTATATACAATATATATATATATATAATATTTTATTATATGTATAATATAATAAATGCTCCAAGAGGTCAAGAAATCAAACACTAAGTGGCACATGGGGTAAAAAGGACAAAAAAAGACAAAAAAGGGCACATGTGGAATTTCTTACTTATAATTTCTGTTTAGGGGCTTTTGAATAAAAAAGTTTGAAGTAAGGTTTTATTTTGTTTAATATACAAGTATTAAAGGTTTTAAATAAAACTAAAAGTTATTAAAGATGTAACAATGATTTACTCTTTATTCTATTTTATTAATTTATGTGCATGTTGCGCTTTCCTTCCTGGACGATTTCTGGTGTGGTGAGCTCTATCCTTCCGGCTTCCACGAATGAGGTCGAGTCCAAGGCCATGTTTGGCTTGATGTTTTTGTTAAAGATATTTTCGACAAGCATTCAATTTGATAATTGACAATTGATAATTAATAGACACCCCACCCCAGTGATTAATAGATTCGCTGGAATTTGGTATTATTATTGATGGATCATGGACGCGTCCTTGCAGTCGCACTTTCTTGCAACCACATGAATGCAAAAGCCATCTAAAAATCAACGGCGGTAGGCCAACCAACCTCTTACAGTCTTACCTCACCTCTCTCCCACCCATTTTGCCCAACATTAGGTCATTGTAATAAAGCACCAATGTTAACAAAACTTTTAACAGTAGCGTTCAAAATAAGACTATATTTTTTCTTCCTAAATATCTTGGTATAAAAAATCAAACAAAATAAATAAATATTTTTGTTTACGAGATGGAATCCCAAATATAAAATAGGACAATGTCAAGTAGTTCACGGGCGAAGTCGTAATACACCAAAACGAATAGTGCCAATCTGGCAATCTTCCATGGCTCTGAAGATGAGCTCTCTTGTCCTCTCTCCACTTGTGTTTTTTCTTTTTTAATTCGAAACTTTTATCAATTTTATAATTTTAATTTTCCTGAAGTTAGACATGAGTTCAAGTAAGTCAAGTTTGGTGATTTTGATATTTGACCAATTTTTTTTAGGACAATCGCAGTCCAGTGTGCTGTCGCCATTATTTAGTGTTTTTTTATTTATGATATAAATGCATAAATTGTAAATTTATTAACATGTGTGAGTTTTGTAAGAGATTTTCTGGACAAAATCATATGAAGTAATTACTTTTATATAAAAAAAAACAATTATATTATAAATACCAAATTGAATAGGATTAGATTATAATTATATCAATTATTATTATAATAAATTTGAAAATAAAGATTAAACACGATTTTGTAACGAGACACGAATATGAAAGTTTACATAAAGGGGGGCAAATTAAAAATGTAAAAGGAGATCTGGAGACACGTGTGGGTTGGTTGTGATGCTAATTATTGAGAGTGTGGTGAGCTGCTCCATCTTTGACTTGGTTGGACGTCCCACGATCCCGAGAGAAAGAGAGCCGGTAAAAATAAAATATGGTGATTTTACACTTTACAGCGTGAAAGTGAAGACTCATTATTTGGCAATTGGCTGTCCCTAATAATCTCAATCGTTTGAAAATATCAGAAAAAAAAAATGTATATAGTAACTAATTGGCTTTGAAATTTACCTCTTCAAAATTAGTGTAAATAAGAAAGTGCGTTTTGATTAATTTATTAATAATATTTAATAGAGGAAGTGAAAGACTCGATTTTTATAAATGAAACAATACTTGATCAATATATGACTTAACGTAAATTCCCCTCTTTAATATCAACATATTCAAAAATAGACTTCTTGCAATGTAATCTCCACATTCAAAAAATATGTTACATAACAATATTTTACTCTAAATAAATGTCTAATCAATTTAGTGAAATAGTCTAATTTATCGCTTGAATTTTTAAAAAGAATTAATCACGTGGCATAAGCTTAAAAGGAAAAAAAAAAGAAAAAAACATGATTCAATTATAAGAGTCGGTTACTCTTTTTTTAATCCAATCACAATTGATAAGAAATATATTCCAAACATTGGATGCTCTCAATTTTACTCTATGAATCTTCTCTACTTTGGAGCTATCCAATTCCCGTTGTCCCTTCCCTTCCCTTCCCTTCCTTTGAATTGAAGCAAAGGATAACCATATCTCCAAGTTGGGGCTATCATCATTTTTCATGGAAAAGTAGGGATTTGCTAGTTGTCTCCCTGCGTGTTAGACAAATTCTCGCTGAATTTTAGCTACTACTGATAATATTTCGACCGCCAATAACAGTTGTAGTGTTCGATAATATTCTCTCGTGTGTGTACATAGGAAGTACTTGGAGTGCGAGTGATAGCTCGACTGTCAAAAAAACATGACAAAGGTAACTTTCTAAAATATGAATTGAACTACTCATGATGACTTGGGATAAAATTCATTATGCAGAATTAGACACATTTTTCAAGTGATAAAAAGTTTTGCTTGAAGCCTTGAAGGAATATAATTTTAACCTCATCTAGAGCCGTGTAAAATAAGATACATAATTTTAACCTCATCTAGAGCCGTGTAAAATAAGATACAATGAGCTACTTTCACACAAAAAATGGTTACCTGTAGTAGATTCTAAAAAGATAAAAGAAAAAAAAAATTAATCAACCTACTAAAGCGTGGGTCCAATCTACTAAAGTCAGAAAAGGGGAAAAAAAAATTAAAAGAAACGGAGTTGGGATCCTACCACATTATCATGAACTAGTAAGAACACATGTAACATACAAGCTAGACCATGCAACAGTGAGCCAACACTCGCCAAATATATTCAAGTCAGCATTACGAATTAGTCAAAGCATTTCATACAGTCTCACTAGGTTTGCCTGGCAAAAGAGGGCACTAATTAAAATGTACATAAGCACATAGAAACTATGAGCCAGAACTTCATGACGAGTTCAGGAATTTTTGGGCAGCATCCAAACTCAATTCTTCGTATACCTGGATGGAAGAAAAGAATCGGGGAATTTTCAACGTATTAGCAATGTAGACAGATAGTAAATTGTATTTAGGAGTATCATTCTTAGAAAATCATACGGTACATACAAGTTTCTTATGGATTTGTTGGAATGCCTTGCAAAATCTCTCTGCTTCTGCGGCACCCATCTAAACAATTGGACAAAAAATGGTTAGGTTTCCTTCCAGTTTTCTCCATCGCAGACATACATAGATAAACAAAAACAGGCTTCTACATAACTAGTTCATCATAAGTTTTATGCACAACTGATTAGGAAAAAATACTAAAGCAATTGGTTGTTTTATTAACTTTGATTACGCAAAAGAATGTCAAAACGTACTTGACCAAAACAACAAACTACACTGAAGATAAAAGAAAGAAAGGATAGTGTAGGTCAGTGAACTAAGAGATAATAAAAATCTCTGAAAGGCTTTTGAGTTCTCTGAAAAACAGAAGAAACATACAAGGGCTTGAATGTGCTGACTATGGTTTTGCAATTTTCAAAGAGAATAAAAATTCAAATTTGGACAGGAAAGAGTTAAGATTAGAAAATTGGAATAGAGTTTGGTGTCATCTAGGCATGGGCAGGTAGCTTGCAAGGGTTTTCAATGGTGGTGGTTTGGCATGTTCATGATAGTGGTGTTAGGCCTTGGGTGTGTGGGTAGTGGCTGGGTAGTAGATGGGTCCATATCATATAAGGTAGCTACCAGTAGTTCTTGCGGTCCAGATATTACCTATACATCCATGAAGGGCAAGGGAATGCCATGTTGAATATTGATAATAAGTGAAATACCAGCACCATTTGCAAACGAAAATCAGGACAATCAATGCAATGATGGACATACCTTTTTCTCAGCAGCCAACTTTAGCTTCTCCCAAAATGCACCTGCAAGTAAACATCCAGATCAGCGTAATAAATTTGACGTCTCTACTAAATACCAGAATAATGGTGGAAGTTCTTTTAGTTAGCAACACATCCATGCCATCTACATCCATACTCATCTGCCATTTTTAATATGGTTTGCAGTATCATGCACATAAAAACAAACTGACAATGATAATGATGAGGAGGAGGAGGAGGAGGAGGACAGGAGGAATCTTCATATGAACAGATGACATGGAAAGAATAGAACTTCATCAAATGCTTGAAACTAGTGTTAACTGGTTTATAAGTGAATTCTTTGGGATTGCACAAATTTAAAACTTGAAAATCACAAGAAACAGGAAACTACACAAGTTTCCTTTTCTAACAAAAACAAGAATTAGAAATAAAAGTCCCAGTTCATTAATCAAGATATATATTTCAAATAATAACAAAGAACTTTGTTCCAAAATATTCCCATAAGTTTTAAAAGGTCGTCACTTATATAAACTATATAGTCTGATAGGCTAACGGTGCCCATTGTGCAGTCAGTAGAGCCAAATCAATAAGATATACACAGCGCAAACATACCATTTTCATCAACTCCTTGCTTCTCCACTTCTTTTTTATCTCCCTCATCCCATGCATCCTGCCATTCTTGAAGCTGTTGAGAAAACTCAAATACATGAACAAGCACCATATGTGTGAATTTATGTGTAGAATGAAAAAATTTGTACAAAATGTCAGTAATACCGATTCATGCTGTGCTGACTTGGAAGTTGAATCTTTAGATTTCTGTGATTCAGCCTGAAATTATACAAAGTTGTTTAAGAACGGACTGATGCATCTAAGCAGAAAAAGAAACATTATAATAGACGGTAAAACAATGGAAAGTTCCACCTGAATGCATGGAATTGCTTGGAAACATTTAAGGTACTGGATTTTATTTCATCAATGGTAAAGTCATATTTATAAATTCTATCCATCTGAAATCACTGCAAAAACTCAAAAAAAAATCTGAAACTCACGAATTTTTGTTAGAAGAGTCAAATTTCATTTACTAATTCTATGGAAACCATCAGAAAGCCTACTAACCTTCAAGATTCTTGAATATATCTCATTAAAGTTTCAACCGTAAATAAAAAAAATGAAATTAATTTGTAAACCTTCGACACAGTAATCTGATAGACACAACACGTGACACCCGAAAAAAAGGCTCACAGAAACAAGCCAAAAAAGTTCATACATCCCAGAACATGCCCTATAATAGTCCGGTAGGGCAGAAGAAAGATCTCTAATTATTAAATGCCACCAACTTAGCTTATCGACTTGATTCCAATCCCTCACAAACAGAAATTGTTAACTAGCATTGAAAGTTGAAACACGGCATAAAGTATTTTGATTTAGCTCTGTATCTTGATGATGGTGGCCAATGTAACTAGCTCTGAATTCAACCCATTTGATTAAAACCCCGCTATCTTCGTGGAGTGACCATGAAATCTACTTCAGTAAAAACTACTAAATTCCACCCATCATCCATCTAAGTTGATTCATCACATAATCATTCTACAGAGGCCCCCTCGCCACTTGTTCAGCATCATGAATGGCTCAAAGGGAACCTAAATGCTCTTTAAAAACATCCATAACGCTAGTTCTCACTCTTTGCTAAATGAGCATCAGAAAGTTTCTAGAGTTCCACATGGGATCATCAGCAGCAACACCAACTTATTAAAATTGTTCAAATTATAGAAAATATATCGGCAAATTCAAAGCAAACTCAAGTGATAAAATTTGTGACAAAAGCAACCATATGAAAGGTTAAAGATTATCTCAAACCATTTATACCCAATGTCCCAGAAGATTTGACGTAAGGTGGTCATAACTTAATCAACTATTGATGGACGAGTTGAAATTGAGGAAATCAAGAAACCAGCCAAATACCCATATTCCATAAGTATCAAATCAGAAAGAAAAGGCAAGAAAATACAATATCCTTTGATAATGAGGAGAGAAGAGAATTACATGGTAGTCGCGAGATCGGACGGTTGGGAAAAGATCGAGAAGGCGTCGGAATTCAGCCTCGTCCATTGGCAATTTACGTAGCTACTGCTCAAGTGCAGATTTAGGTCTTATAAAATCAAAACCCAAGCTTTCTTAGGTAACTTTTTCTGAGAACGGATTGTATTAAACTTGCTAGCTACTTTTTTTTTTTTTTTTGAAACATCTACCGCCGCTAATTAGTTTTGCTAACCATAAAAGATAATAATAATCTAGGTATAAAGGAAAATTGGGAAATGTAGAGCATATCTAACACACATGTTTTAGTTAATTTAAGGATTTTCAAACAAAAAGTTGCTCAAGTAGAGTCTCTATTCAACTACTTTAGAAATTTGATATTTTAGAGGGAATGGGGGCCTAAATTTAGCAAATAGAAGGGAGAAATTAGCAATTGCTATTTTTTCGTAATTAGATGAATTTTATAAGTGATAAAATAATAAAATAAAAATAATTAAATATTCAATTTAAAATTAATAATAAAATATTTGAGATTTAATAAAATAGAAACGGAGTTAATTTTTTTAAAATAATTTATTTAAATAACTTTTCAATTTATTTTAACTAGAATTTAGTTTAGGATTATACTCGAGATGTTCTTATCCCTCTTAATGGAGGAGTAAAGTGTAATTTACGCGAAAAGAAAAACCAAAAGTTAAAAACAAAAATTTCAAACCTCAGCAAAAAGCTGGGACTGCGAGGCAACAGCCTTTTTAACACAAATCATCCACCCACATTTCCTTAGCTGGATTTTTCTGTGCTCCACCGCCACCTCCATCGCCCAAATCATCCGCTGCAACCTAATCGTCATCCACAATGGTATCAGCAGCTGCTACGACAATGCCGGCGATGCTGCTTCTGCTGCTGCTGTCGATGGCTCTGGTGCATGTGGACGCAGCCAATACAAACAATGTGTACCAGCCATGTCAAGACGCCAAGATTCAGAGGTCCGACGGCTTCACATTTGGGATCGCATTCTCGTATAAGGCTTCGTTCTTGTACAACCAGTCTCATCAGCTCTCTCCCTGCGACCGACGCCTCTCGCTGGCCTCCTCCAACTCCCAGCTCGCTCTCTTCAGACCCAAAGTCGATGAGATCTCCCTCCTGACAATCAATACTTCTACTTTCCAACCGGTAACTCTGATACTATCTTAACTTATCTGCACGCACTTTCTATTACTGATTTGAGACAATTTCTTGATGGATTGACTTGTGATTGCTCTACATTGCCTTCCACATTTTGTATGTTATATCAGCTTCCAAATGGGACTATTCGATTACCCAACAGCTTGATGATGTTCATGTGATTATTTATTATCCCACTCGGGTTTCCAAGTTTAACCTTTTCGTTGATTGGTGAGCGATCAAATCTTTCCTCTTCAAATAAAAAAATTAAACTGCATAGATTTCCTAATATGAGTATTACATAATTTGGAGATGCCAAGTTCACAGTACTTATAAAATAATTGGTGAAAGGAAATGCACCACATTCGTTTAAACCTATGGCTTATCGTCTGGGGTGCGTATGGTTAGCTGGCGTTGATGCTGAAATAGTCTGAGGTTCTTGTAGGAGGTATAATGGTGTTATGTTAGACTTTTAGTGCGAGCATATTTACATGTAGGAGATAGCTCATATCTTTTTCCCTTTCATTCGATTGTGCTCAGTATTAGAGTGATTAAACTTTAGCTCATTCTAGTGCAGTCTTAAGAAAGAAAAATGATTTATTTTATTTACTCTTGTGGTAATTGTTCTGCTAATCCATGCTATATATTTGACATGTGGTCATCACTCATGAGTAGTATGAGAAACATATCCTCTGCCTAGTTACCTTGGCACAGAAAATTAACAACTTGGATAAGAAAAATTAGAGAATACGGAGTAGTTGGGATAAATGAGGAACTATCGTACTGATTTTTTCTTAGTTTATGTAATTTAAAGGCATGAGTGTGTAATGAAACTCTAGAATTCAGTCTAACTTCAATATATGATTTCTGATGTAAAGAAAATCATAACCTATGACTTAAAAATGCCATTGGAAGATTTAGATGTGTGTACTTCAGAAGTTTTGACAGGGCAAAGTCCAGTCCACATAAGGATTACTGGAGCTATTAAATCTGAAGGTCAAGTTCTATCCTTCTTCCTAAGTTCTTCCTGCTCTTGGTTCTTGGTTTAGAAAATTGGCTTAGGGCTAATCTCAAGCGCAGTGCCATATTGTGGGCATGGATGGAGCAATGATTTTGCCACCACTTGTTTGTATTTTTTGGAAATGCACATGTAGCAAAACAAAAATGATCAATTCCAGCTCCTAACCCAAAAATTAGTATTCTGCATTTCTTCGATGCTGGGGTGAAAGCCAACTCTTCTTCTGTTGGCAAACTCCCATGCAATGAAGTCTTTTTCTTGGTTGGAACTCCCCTTTCTCATGATACAGTCAAGTTAGAAAAGGAGTGTAAGAGTGTGGAAAATAAATCATTTAATGTATAATGAAATCTTTGGTGTTGACTTAGTATGTGTCCTGTTAGTTTTCGTAACTTGCTTGCCTATCCTATCTTGTGTTTACCTTGTCACATGTTATCATCAGATCATTAAATGATATTCAATTGTGAGCTTTATAGGATTCATATGGTGGTTACATGGTGGCATTTGCCGGACGAAAATATGCTGCAATTTCTCCTCCTGCCTTTGTTGCAAACAGCACATACATAGTGACCAGTTTCACCTTGGTAATATCTACAACTTGGAATGAGTTGGAATTTGTTAAAGGCTTCTTCCATTTATGAATTCACTAATCTGACATGTGAACTTTGTTGAAGGTACTCGAGTTTCAAAAAGGAAGGCTGCGAAACTTGTATTGGAAGAGAGATGGATGTGCGAACTGCCCAGAAAACTCCAATTTCATTTGCCTTAACAGACAAGATTGTGCCATCAGAACATCAAGCTGTAAAAATCGAGGGGGTAATGTAGATTGCAGTATTGGGATACAGCTGGCTTTTTCAGGTACAGATAAGCATCTTTCTGTTCTAAATTCATGGTATGAGGTGGAGAACCTTCGGCAGTATTCCCTCTACGGCTTGTATTCCGATCTCAGAAATTCTCTCACTAGTCAGTATAACAAGTTCTTTTAAGATGTTAGTCCAAACTATCAATGAATCGTTGTGTCTGGTGATGTTCGGTTATGTCACTCTTAATCTTTGCTTCTGGTCCTTTTTCGCATTTCTGTATATCTGAGTTTCTACAGATGCTGGACATGTAATTATGATCTTATGAGTAATGTTTTGTTTATGGACCTGTTACTGATGCAATTAAATATATAAATCGGATGAAGTTGGTGTTGCAGATAATTTTTTTATTTTTTATTTTTGTGAAAATAAGTAGTCGTACTCATAAGTAACAAGCTTCATGCTAGGAACAAGTTAAGTAAATGTCATGTACATGCTTATCTTCTGCAGTTAGTCTGAGGACTGATGGAGGTTTTTCTAGACTTAGACTTAGAGATCTTACCTCTGTTGCCTTCAACATTCTCTTCTAACTTTATTTTTGCTTTGGTGCATCTATTCTCCCTTGTTTAGCCGTTAGAAATCTCTCTCCCTCTCTCCTTTCTCCATTGCTTTGCTGCCTTTATCTATCTGGTTCAAGATTTTCCTAATAGAGAGAAAAATATTGCGGAGCTCATCAGTTCTCTCTGAAAATCTAGTGGTAGACATCTTGAACTGGAATGATAGCTTGAGAGAGAGAGAGAGAAAGAGAGAATGAGAAACAAAGAAAGAGAGTTGTCACAGCTAAACAAGGAGAATAGAGGCAGCAAAGCAAAAGGGAGAGAAGAGATATATATGCATTATGCACTGGGAAAGGGAAGAGAAAGGGTGTATATATATGTCTAAATTTATAGGGTAGAGATAGTGTTCTTTTGTTTTATATGGAAAAAAAAAAAGGAATCTCCTTGAAATTCATTTGCATTGAAGGAGGAGGTGTTTCTGGAAAATGAATAAAGGAAGCATTCATTTTGTTTCCAATTTATTAATGGTGGTGTAGCAATTTAAAGGAAAGTGAAAATATGATGAGAAGGTTTCCTTGTACACTTGGTTTCACATTTTGTTTTTAACTTTTTGTGGTTTTTACTCGTTAAGATTTCCCTGTTTAGTTATCCCTCTTTTAATTTTTTATTTTTTTTTTAAGAAATCGCTATTGAGAAAAAGGGATATATATTTTGGATATCTCGTTCATTAAAAAAAAAGTACAACCATCTCCTCAGAGTGAGGGAATCCCAAAACTAATTATAAATTCTTACAAGGTTATGAAACTTTCTAATATGGGACAATTGTGCTTTTACATTCTTATACGCCACTTCACGTGACGAATTTTTAAGTCTAATATGTAGACAATTTATATTGAGTGAAGCTTAATACGTGGACAATTTATATTGAGTGAAGCTTAATACGTGGACAATTTATATTGGATGACGTGGATCACTTGTGACGGTTATGCATTACATGTAGTGGAAAGCGCTCTGATACCATGAACGAAGTTGAGATTTCATTCCAAAACCAATTGGTAATTGGGAGAAGAGGCTCAATTCTTTATAAGCTCTTATAAGATTGTACAACTTTTCAACGTAAGATATTTGCACTTTCACATTTTCATAGGAATATCATTATACCAGTAGTTTTATTGGAGATAGGAAATATAATATATACTCACATTGGATGATGATTTGTGAGTTTGTGTCTAACTTTATATATCAATATTAAGAGGAGGAGCATATTTAGTATCGACGTTAATTTCTAAGAGTATTAAATTCAAACATAAAACCACCCACTATACATGGGTTGGAATACTAGTGGTGGTAGGGATCGGCCTTTAGATCCGTGGGTAGTTGAACTCTTTCAATTAGGAGCCTTTTATAATCAGGACCTTTACCTTGTAAGTGACAAATTCAACGAGTTTAATTTTTGCATTGAATTTATGGTGACGAGTTAAAAATATCAGTAGCCAACTCTTACCCTCTGCTCGTAGAGAACAAAAGGAGAGCAGGGAATCTAGTCGTCGGAGTTTGGAGTTGACACTATTAGTGAAGATGGAAGAAACATATTGTAACTATTATCATGAGCAAAATTTGATTGAAATAATTTTAGCCGAATTTTACCTACTATAAATTTAATATAAAATTTAACCTAGTTGACGAATTTGGACCCTTCTGTGCAAACCCTTTTACACTCACAAACAAAAACATTATCTTCTTTATTTTTAACATTTTAGATTTTTTATTCTTCAGTCCACAACTCCACATCGTGTTTCTATGGACGAATTGAATAATTTGACATGAGAAAAGGCGAAAACGAAAACTTCATGAAACCTCAGGGACCATCTGGGAAAATTAAAAAATAAAAAGGGTCTAGCGAAATATGAAATATTCAATGGAGGCCAACTCAAACTCTGCTTTTTCCTCTCCTTTTTTAATTTTTTCTCATTGCGTACGAAACCCTAAGACCCCAAACGTCTACGTCATCCGCGCGCCACCGTCGTCCTTCTCTTTTCAGATACTCGACGCCGACCTTCTTATATATATTGCTCGCAGTTTTTCACTCGTCTCTCATTCACTTTGGGCGGAGGACAGGCTGAGACAGAGAGGCAATGGGGAAGAATGAGAAGACGGGGCTCGGTAGGGCTCTGGTGAGACAACACAACCAGCTGGTTCAGCAGACGAAAGAGAAGGGCTTGAAGTATATGAAGCAGCAGAAGAAGGTTCTCGAATCCGTCACCGAAGTCAGCGATATCGACGCCATCATAGAAAAAGCCGACGAGGCCGACCGCCTTTTCTCCATGAACCACCCAACCCCAAACCTCCTCATCGACTTGTAAGTTCCCCTTTTGACTCAAATTTCTCTTATTTCCTTTTTTTCGTATTATCAAATTTGTCTTTTCACTTGAAAATTGCGCTCGTTTTCCGGATTATAGAATTGGTTGTTTATTGAAGGGATGGGAATCGGATTACCCCAGAGAAGAGGAGGGAGCAGCAGAAAATAGAGGAGGCCTTGCATGCCGAGAGTCTGCGGGTCCCACGGCGGCCTCCATGGACCCCTAAAATGTCCGTGGAGGAGCTCGATAACAATGAAAGACAGGCCTTCTTAACCTGGCGCAGAAGCCTTGCGAGGCTTGAGGAGAATGACAAGCTTATTCTTACTCCTTTTGAAAAGAATCTCGACATTTGGAGGCAGCTATGGCGGGTTGTTGAGCGTAGCGATTTGGTAAGATAAGATGTTATGACATGCACATGAAAAAGTTCCGTCTTTTCTCCCCTTCCATTATACTATTCTGAAATACTAAACGGTTGTTCTTAATTTTCAGCTTGTGATGGTTGTGGATGCACGAAACCCGCTGTTCTATCGATGCCCTGATCTTGAGGTAATGTTATTAGTACATGGCTTGTTGACTTCATATGGTGATGTTTTTTCAGCAAATAGATGATAAGGCTGTAAGTTCGTTGTTATAGCTTTAAAATGTTATAGACTAGTAGTGCTGATTGGTTGTGATTTAATCTCCGTAGGGACTTATAAAATTTTGGAAGACAAATTGTTGCTGTTATTGTTGTACACAGATTGTTTTTTTCCCCCCTGGTCATCTGATGAATAATTAGAAATATGGAAGTGGTAAAATAGAGTTGTAAGTGCATATTGGGACTCGATTGCAGAGTGTAATGAGTTGGTTTTCCTATGTTCAAAGAAAGAAATGTTGGAACTTGGTATAATCCCTCCCATTGAATTGTGAGGGACAAATTGTTCGCACTTATGGGCTATTGATGAGGACATCGTTGACAAACCCTTCAGGGTTTACCAGCGGAAGAAAGGGAAACACAGGGTCCTAATTCAACCGTATCTCTATGGTTGAATTAGAACTTTCTGGATTTAATTTTCTGTCTTTTCTGTTTTCTGTTTCAATAAGGAATAGGCATGTCTCCTTATTCTATTAGGATATTAATTATTTTATGTTTTCTGTTTTATTTAGGAGTAGGCATGTTTCCATGTTCTACTAGGTTTAGGATGTTTTTTTCCAATTCCAGTTTTAATTAGGATTTTAGTTTGTTTATTTCCTTATAAATTCCCCCATTGTAATTCAATGGAAGGAGATGAGTTTATGAATAAAGTTTGAGAATATTTTCCTGCGAAAGGATTATTTTGGGTGCGAAGCCCCTGGAGCGATTCCAGATTATTTTGGTGTGAAACCAACTTTTGGTGTGAAGCCAATTTCGGGTGTGAAGCCCCTGGAGTGATTCCAGACCTATCTTTTAAGTTTTATGTTGGTTTTCTTAAAGTTTTCTTCTGCTAGTTTGCTAAATCATAGGCTTCAGATCTGACCTACGTCAGCTATCTCAGCATACCTTGATATGAAGTATGATCCAATATGTTGCTGTCTTCTAACTGAATTTGTATGAATATATATATATATATATATATTTAATAATTGACAATATCATGGAATGGTATCCCTCTTTGACTACAGGATGCTTACGTATAGGATTTTGATCTTACTTAATGTAGGTATATGTACGAGAGGTTGACGAGCACAAAAGGACAATGCTTCTTGTCAACAAAGCAGATCTCTTGCCTTTATCTGTTAGGTTGGTATTTTCATAACTATGATAAGCTTATTTATCTTCATTTTACACCCTTCTAATCTATTTTTATTTCTTGACGTTTCCCCCAGAGAGAAGTGGGCAGAATATTTTCGTGCACATGATATTCTATTTGTGTTTTGGTCGGCTAAAGCTGCTACAGCTGCTACTGAAGGGAAAGATCTCATTTCCGCGTGGGAGACAGAAAATAGCCTGCAGGAGTCAGAAGACCCTGGTACAAAAATATACGGGAGGACTGAGCTTTTGGCTCGTTTACAGTCTGAGGCAGAAGAGATTGTTAAACTGAGGAGGAAATCAGGATCCAGTGGCATAGACTCGCCCAGAATTCATTCTCAAAGTGGAAATGCTGGGAATTCTGCTTCGAGTAATGTAGTTGTTGGATTTGTTGGTTATCCAAATGTGGGAAAGAGCTCGACAATAAATGCCTTGGTAGGCCAGAAGAAGACAGGTGTTACGTCTACTCCTGGAAAGACAAAGCATTTCCAAACATTGATTATGTCTGATGAGTTAACCCTTTGTGACTGTCCTGGATTAGTCTTTCCATCCTTTTCAAGTTCAAGGCATGAGATGATTGCTTCTGGTGTATTGCCAATTGATCGAATGACAGAGAATAGGGAGGCTGTGCAGGTAGCAGCCAATCGAGTTCCAAGACATGTCATTGAAGAAGTTTACAAGATTGAACTGCCCAAACCCAAGCCATATGAACTGCAGGCTCGACCACCTCTGGCAGCAGAGTTTCTGAGGGCCTATTGTGCCTCTCGTGGTTATGTTGCCTCAAGTGGTCTACCTGATGAAACTAGAGCTGCCCGCCAAATTTTGAAGGATTACATTGATGGGAAGCTGCCCCATTATCAAATGCCCCCAGGAATGGCTGATGAAGAAGATGCTGTGGAGCACAGCTTGTCTGAAGTGCATGATTCAGACTCCTCCGATTATGAAAACCCTGAAGATGCAGAGGTTGAACATGCACCGGAGCTTGACGATGTCCTGGATGATCTCAATTCATTTGACATGGCTAATGGCATTGCTCCGAAGAAGAAACCAATTGTCAGGAAGCCCACTGCCTCCCATAAACAACACAGAAAGCCTCAGAGGAAAAAGGATCGCACCTGGAGGGTAGGGAATGATGGTGGAGATGGAATGCCAGTAGTACGAGTCTTTCAGAAAGCAGCAAACACCGGTCCTGTTAAGGTTGGGTGATTGATTCATATAGCCATAATCCTTTTTTTTCCACCTCGAATTGTGCTGCAATTTAGAATCCAATAGGGATTTCCGGTAATAGCTACCAATCTCTTTCCTTCCTGTGCACTGGCGCCATCTGCATACCTTCCTCTCCTGCCCCACATCATGAAAAAGGTGAGCGATGAAAGCAAAGGAAGCATTTATGTAGGAGAAGAATGATTCTATATTCTCTTTTTATCTTTCCGATCGCTTACACTACAATTCTCACCAGAATATGTTAGGTAAGCTGCTGAGGCCCATACCTGTAGTGCATTTGATGTTGAAATTCTGTGGAGTTCTTGTAGATACACTGAGGTTTCTGTAGACTTTTAGTATGAACTTATTAAAGATACAACAGATAGTTTTTTGCGTTTCTGTATATCTGAGTTTCTACAGATGTTGGACATGTAATTATTATCTGGGTATGATTTTTTAATTAATGTTTTCTGTATGTACCAATTGTTGACGCAATTAGATATTAATATTATTTGATGTTGCAGGTCAAATTCTGTGTGGATAAGTAGCCATACTCATAAATCATACATCGTGTTAGGCAGATAAGAGTTTTCTTGTAAATCAAGTAATTGTGTTTGTTTCTCTTTCGTACGATGTGTATGACGGAAGTTGTTTTAGATGTAGATCTTTCTCAAGTAAATATCTTTTTCTAGTGGTATTCCTCCAGTGAATAGTGAGGTATGCAAAGAATGCTTTACCACCATGCCACACATAATAGAACATGAACACGAAACTGGCTTATGCAAGAACCATACTGACAAGCATAAATTGAGAAGTGGTACAAATTTGGATTACGTTATTGCAAAACGTTTTAGTACGATACGCTTTAATGATCTGATTATCTCTCTAGAAGTTCACTAAAATGAAAGATTTGCATTAGCTATGACATTCATCCTATTATCAAAAGCACTGTACAACTCATATACAAATTATCATTTAGACTTATGTTTTCCTTTTTGTATAAGGATATGGAGAAGAAATTATATACATTGAATGATGACTTTTGCCTTATACATAGAGACTACACATTGAATATTGAAATAGCTAAACCAGTAGTATTAGTGGCAGGCCGATTTCCAATCGGTGGTAAAATAAAAAACAAATTCATTCATCGGCCTTTTTCTCTTTTTTTCTTGGATCAAATTTATTCGACACTTCTCTACTCAGATAGGCTGGAGATCCTACAACACAAATTTTAGTAACATAGATCCCAAGGAAAACTAACATGTATTAAATTTGAACCGCCTTCTATAATTGAGATGAATATGTCATGTAAAATAAATAATAACAAGGATAAACATTTGTACATACAACCCCTTTTCCCAACCCCAAGTCTGGTGTATTTTTCAAAGAACAATCAGAAGCAACCTATAAAAACTTATCTAACGAATGATCATCTCTAAACCTAAATTTAAGGAAAATTTGAAAAGTAAGAGATATGAAGTTAATTAATTACTTCCATTGCTGTTGAATTTTCAAATTTCGTTCCCAAACTGGGGAGAGGAACAACTTGAAGCGCTGCAACTTCAACATTCTAGAGATTCCATAGCCTGATCAGCGATGAATAACATTTGGCATAAATATCATATATGCTGCCTCAGTACTCTCTGGCTGGAGAAAAGAAACATCCGGAGGGAAAAGCTGCGAAATCTGCAACTCCTTGGACCTTGGATCATTCACGAAGCCAGGTTGCTGATGCCAAAATAGACTGTTTTCTGTTGGAAGGAATTAATAGCATAATCAACCACAAAATGACCAAACTGTGATTTGAAACGAAGGCCATATCCAAGTCCAACTCCAGATCCTGGTTTTCCTTGCCTCAGAGCCGGGTTTCCTGAAACTCCCCAAAAGTACAGGGACAAGACGATCAAGCAGAGTAAACATCAAGAGATTAGAACCACAATAACAGAAAGCGATTTTTAGCCAAGTAACAATCAGTTCAGTATGATCAAGGAATAGCAGGAGAAAGATAATCGCCTAAAGCATAGCTCGTTTGGACAAGGATCTTGTATGAGCCACGTCTCACTTGTAAGGTTGGTTTCAATTTTTCACTGTCAGGTTTGGTTGAGCTAGTTTGCAGGTTATGATGGCTACTCAATGTTAGGACTTAAAAAGTGATACCTAATGACTCAGCTGTGAAGAAGGAAATTCTAAGGCATGTACCTCTCCGGTATCTAATGCATGTCAAAAGCACTTAGATGTATTGTGATTTCTGAGTAATTTAATGCCAGACTACCATAAAGCAGAAATAGCTCAACATGAGGTGTGTGTTTGAAGTGCCCATCACTTAAGATGAACACTTACATTTCACACAGGGTAATTGAGTAAGGTTCACCACAACATTTTCACATTTGTGCTTTGCAAGGTACATTAAATCTGGGCATTTTTTTTTTTCTACATGGAACCATGGGCCCCCTTTTAACCATACATGGCCATCTAGGCATAAAAAATAACAAAAAGACCTTTATTTCTACCAGCTGGCCTTTGAAAAAACATGTGGAGTGCAACAATGTGAAACTTTAGGGTTATACAACTCCGGAGACGAGTATGTGTCAGGTAGAGAGTGCTATTGGAGAAATCAAGGAGCAAATCATTGTTCCAATGGCAGGGTTCACCAAGATGAATCATATAGCTTAGGAAAGCCAGTAAGGGTAGAGAAGAATTATGATCATCAGTGAAACCAACTGGAGGATAATCAAGTGCAAAAGATTAGAAGTTCCGTATTTGCAGTCAAAACAATAAAGGTGGATATTCCAACATTTTATGTTAATCTCTAACAAGTTGGGTATGGAATCAAAGGAAGTTCCTTCAGCTGAATCCAATGGAGGATGATCATACAATTCTATATGCATCCATATTCTTGAAAGCTGAAGCTGAAGCTGACAACTGGTTCAAAGATTACCAAGAAGGAAACGGAAGAAAGTCAAAAGAAGCTAATGCGGAATGGTCAAGGACAATTTAGTCTTTAGGGTTTTAGTATTTTCGGTTTTATGTTTTAATAAGGAATGGACATGTTTCCATGCTCTATTAGGATTAGTTTATTTGTTTTCTGTTTTAATTAGGAGTAGGCATGTTCCCATGTTCTACTAGGATTTGGATATTTTTTCTAATTTCAGTTTAATTAGGTTTTCTAGCAGTTTAATTCCCTATAAATACCCCATTGTAATTCAATGGAAGGGAGAGGAGTTTATGAATAAAGTTTGAGAATATTTTCCTACGAAAGGATTATTTTGGGTGCGAAGCCCCTGGAGCGATTCCAGATTATTTTGGTGTGAAATCAAGTTTTGGTGTGAAGCCAATTTCAGGTGTGAAGCCCCCGGAGTGATTCTAGACCTATCTTTTAAGTTTTATGTTTTTTTTCTTAAAGTTTGCTTCAGCTAGTTTGCTAAATCGTAGGCTTTAGATCTGTCCTACGTCAGAAGCTAGGGTAAGAAAATCTCCTCATCATTTTTTCCCAAGACCTGTTCCAGCCAGAGTTCCTTGCCGATAGGTCCCACATATAACAGCAGGAGTTTCAAGCCAAAGGTAACAACAACAGGGGTATGTGCAAAATCATTAGCTTTAGGTAAGCAGTAACAACTTTGGCTTCCTACAGGCAATTGACTTATGCAGAAATGAAAGGGCCTCTACTACAATTTGATGAGGTTTTTAGACCAGGCCACAAATTCAAGATCAGCAACTTTATTTCTTAGCCACAGAGATAAATGTCACGGCCTATATCATATTTCTTTTTCCTTTTTGAGACACAAAAGTTGACTTAACTATTCAACATATTTCTAAGACCTCTAATCAAGTGAAAGTCGAACTCACCAGGTACATGATGAGCAGACCCCAAATCAGTTCCACAGTCCAAGAAGACAGCACCATCCAGCATCTTGTTCTAATACAATAAGGAAGGAAATATAGGTGATGCTTGTGTTAATTCATCTCAAATTAAAGTTGGAAAATTCAAAACAAAATCTTGAAATAGGTGCACCATTGTTATTACAAAATCAAAGATATATACAATAATTCATAACAAATTTACTGCAAACGAATGAAGAAAGCAGATTAATTTGTGAAGCGATATAAACAATAAGGTTCATGATAAATCCAAAAATCCATATTAAGCCACACAGCTTGATGTTCATAGAGTGCCAAGATTAAGACATTTGACAACTGAATGAATGCTTTTTATTTCTTGGGTTAGAACAATTTGTAAATTTGTACTTTAGCCATAAAGTATGACGCAGATGATTACTCAACAGATTCCAGAATGACTTCCTGTGCTAAGAAAATAATGGCAATCAATGTCGTAGATTCTTAGAATTTGACATTAAAAAAATGAAAATATTACATACAAAAGGCAATGTCAATTCGGTATTTGCAACCAAGCATGATCTCCCAGATCCCACTCCACCCTCACCATACCCTCTCACACTGCCAAGACCTCCAATTGCAAATGCTTGGTAAGGAGCCATGTCTCCTACAATAGAACCACCTGTCATTCTGTTTGAGAAAAAAGTGGAGTTACAAGATATTGCCAGGTTCAATTATCCATATACATGTCAGATTCTGCATCCAACTGACAAAGTGGGACTCATTAGGTTCCTGAAGCAGGTTAGAAGTAGATGCCATTATTCAGGTTCGGGCACAAAAATTGTTTCTCAGAAATAATTCTAACCACGTTAGATGCTTCATGGCCCATATTGAGTAAGGTACCCTTAACTGTTTGTTTTTTGTTACTTCTTTAACGATTAGTTCCTAGGTTTGATACATTACAAAATCAGTAAATCATCAAACATTTACGATTCATTTAACACTTAAGTTAGACTACTTTGGATTCATGTCAAACACTTCATGCCCACTTGCTGTCCCCCTTCCCGTTGTATTACACTCTGTTGACTGCTCAATCAACTCTATGCAATAGAAAGAAGAACTAGCTTACCTTGTCAAAAGAAATGCTGGCCCAGCTTTGACTCCCTTCGATGCAACGAATTTAAACTTGTTGAAGATTAGCCACTTAGATAGCACTGGTATCCCTTGTTCTATCTGCAGACTGAACTGCATTCAAGACAATTCCCAGTTAGTTTACATATCATCTTTACTATCCATTTATACATTTAAGACCTTACATTATAGATCAAGAGCTGAAGAAGTCTTACGTGAAAAAAACTGCGATCATTTGCCTTTGCATACCGAGATTCTTGCTTCAGAACTACCATACTGTCGTTGGGACTTCCACTGCATAATAATCATCTAACATTGTGAAAAAAACTAGACTAACAATTTTTCAAAAAACAAAGTACTCAAGACCTAGATTTACCTGCAAGTGACAGGAAACCCATCAAGATCTCGGCTTATAGACCGGCCATTATCATTCACTGGCCGGACATGCTGCATAGTACATAATAAATTTAAATCCATATAATTAAACTGGAATCATGGAGTGAAATTGTAAATGGAAGTAGATACCATATGGATACCGATAAGTGGAAAATGTAATAAGGTACCTCAAACTTTATGCTAGTAGTACTACTCCATTTGGAACTTGCAGGCTCATTCAGGTCCATGCCTACTGATAAGCGAGACAAATTCACACCTCCACTACCTGAACGAGAGAAATTGTCCATGGGGATGCCATGAACCCCTATCTCAGGTGAAACAGAATGCTGCAAGGAAACAAGATATATATTAAGATACCAATACCATGAAATTTTACTAGAAACAAATTTTTCATCAAGCTATCGACCTGCTTATAGAAAGACTGATTTGCAACATAGACTTCATCGTAGCATTTTATATTTTTCACATTCTCAAAATTAAATATAACAAAAAGAAAGGATTAATGAAAAACCTGTACTACAAAAGACTGTTGAGCTAGCCATTCGGGTCTTGGTCTTCTATAAGCCAATAAAACATTAGAATCATACAGGCCCTTATCCCATGACACATCAAGCTTCTCACTTCCACCAAATAGATTTGGGTGTTTGATGCAAAGACTGCAACCCAAAAAAAAAAAAAAGAGAGCTTTATCCAAAATAATGGGAAAACATATTGAGTAACATATCGGTCTCTATTGACCCAGGTAGCATTTCCAATAAACTTAAATATGTCTAGATAAATTTGACAAAATATATATATATATATATATATGTCTAGATAAAAAGTTAAAAACAAATCAAGCCAGGGAATAAACCAAGAACATCACATCCAAGAACCCCATTTTCATTCTGATAAAAAAAAAAAGAACCCCATTTTCATATGCTATAATGAATTAATAAATCAAACTCTTACCTGCCAATTATCAGCGAGAGAGGACTGCCACTTCCATTACTGAAAGAAAAAAAACAGCGAAGCCAATCACTAAGTGAAACTTCTTGGGTAAATTTGTTCTCTTTTTTTTTTTTTTTCAGGAAATAACTAAAAAAATGGTTCTTAGAGTGAAATGAAATACAACCTCAAAGGAGGAAGCATTAATGAAGCACAAAGCTTGTGAGTAAAATCAACATTAACGTCAATCTTTGCTGTTAAACAGAAAAGAGAGAACACATTATCACTCATCATCATTAATAACTACAATGATACAAAATCCAAGAGCTAACCCATTAATCCCACCACAAAAATTAAACTTCCACAGATTATTCAACATAAAAATCGAAGTGTATCCACTATGGGTATAATTGTTGCCAGTATTAAACGGTCTCTCACCTTTGCCTGCATGGATGCTCTTCTGGGCTCCCATCCCATTACCATTAACTTCCCTTAATCAATCATCTAAATTGAAATGGAAATTGAGGATTGACAGAGAGAATATTGCATATTTGTATGAGCGAAGAAGCTGCCGTATGCTTCAACTTTCAGAGACAGAGAGAGAGGGAGAGGGAGAGAGTTCGTGTTGAGCGCCCGTGGCCTTTTCTGTTATTTGTGGGAGGTGACGTCTCCTAATGAGCTAAGTAGCAAGTTCCTAGCTTCCAATGTGCGTTATCCCTTTCGATTATTCACGCTTTTTCCTCGTGAGAATTTGGGAGCAAAGCAATGACATTTTCATCTTTTTGTTTTCGGCTGCCATGTTTGGGTGAGGTGGGGGCCGAAGTCCAAAGCCTACAAAACATAAAATCACAAGGCAATAATTTTTGGGCTTACAAGCCCAATAAGATGTTAATACAGAAAATGGACGAACTTAAAATTGAATTATTTCCTTGGCAGCTGGATAATTGCCTTAAAATTGAACTATTTCCTTGAGAGCTAGATAATCCTTGTGTTGGTGGAATGTATCGAACGTCGTATAAAAGAGAAAGTGAAAGGGGCACAGAGTTTAAAACTTTTAACGACCTCCGTACTTAATTCAATCAAAGAGGCAAGGATCAAATGGTAATTTCAACAAGATGAGGGCAATGTAATGTCATTTAGTGCTATGATAACACCTGTCTAGTTGGATAGTTTGATTTACTTGGACAACGTGAAGGCGAAAGGCTTGGGTGCGTCTGTTATGCGGATCTAGAAATAAAAAATGATCCTTACCATAAGAATCATTATATCTTGATCCTTCATTTAAATTCAGCGGTTTAAAATTCATTTGAATTGTTTTCTTATTTTCAATGTAATCAATGTATTCGATTAAAATACAGTTTATATACGTTAATTCCTATATAAGGGATCATGTCAGATCCTTAGAGGATTTTAACCCATGCGTGACCTTTTGGTTGCTCCATGCATGTATGCCATGTGGCATGGGCAACATGTATTAAATAAGGAAATATTGCTTGTAAATTGTAATCCATCAGAACCGGCCGAATTGGAAGGTGAGTGAGGTGTAGGACTTGAGCTTCACATTATGAGAATGCCTCAAATTTAGAAATAGATTTAATTCATGTATTAATTGATTTAAAATAATAATTTATTTAAAACTATTTGAAGCCTCAAAATATAATTTAAATCAAATATTATGGCTTTCTGAAAAAAAAAATATTATGGCCCAAATGCCAATAGTTTTTTGAAGGCTCAAATTCCAATTGTTTTTTAAGGCCTAAATGTTAATAGTTGTTTTAAGGCTCAAATGTTAATAAAGTTATGATAGGACCCTCCCTGTAATCCCCCTCGATTAATGTGGGAGGACCTACTCCCGTCCGACACGTCATGCAAAATCACTAAAATACCCTCAAGATTTAAGTATGTGTACTTACCACGTGTCAAACAAGAGATATGACTACATTCTAAACAAGACATCCACAGTACGCAAATCTACGTGATGCCTTAACCTTCACATAGCCCACGTCCGCGATCAACCTTTAGGGTACCAAAACTAATAAAAAGTGTGAGTGGACAAAAACAAAGGTTTGGAAAAACTCTTTTTTCTGAAAACAGTCATTAAACCCTCCGTTTAATAAAGCTATGCATGCATCGAATTTACGAATAAAATATGAATCTCAAAATACGTGCAGTAACTAGAAAACTAGGAACTTCAAAATATGTAGTCTTACTAAAAGCTTGTCCATTTAAAACTCATGTCATGTACCAACACAATGTAACATACCAATACGTAGCCATATCAGTCACACTGCACGCACCAACATATCAAATCAACCTCGATGTTTACTGTTAAACCATCATATCAAGGTGCATTACCGGTAGACTAATATCACTCGAGAAAAATGGAGTCCCAGACTCGACGTCCTACTGTAGACCAGCTCAGGAATGACGGAGTCACAGACTCGACGTCTGAGGAATGGTCCTAGTCTCAGGAATGACGGAGCCCAAGGCTTGATGTCTAAGACGAGTCTTGGGAATGACAAAGCCCAACTTGACGTCCGAGATGAGTCTCGGGAATGACGGAGCCCAGCTCAACGTCTGAGACTATCTATCACAATCAGAATCTCGAGTGGGTCCCCAATCACATCTCACATCATCACAATCATCACCATCATCATAACATCTCACATCAATCATATATTCACAGTCATATCATATCATAGTCACATCAAATTTCGTAAAATGAGCCATTAAAATAGTCATAAAATCATGTTACATCCCATTTTAGGAAACACCGTCAAAATCATATAAACATGACATCATAAGTATAAAACCATTTCCTATACCTCATTGAGGATCCGGGGTTTAATAAACCCAATTTCCTCGCAAAATATTTTAATATCATTTTTTTTAAAATATTCATAAAAACTCCCAAGAACTCCACATGAATCATATGTAACCAACCATCAAGCAATTCTTATTATAAATCAATAAAAACCCATATAAAAAGGCATGCATAG
>CM064862.1:10162771-10567964 GCA_032719365.1 Prinsepia uniflora | reverse complement strand
CTTTTTGCTCTAATTACCAAAAAGCCCTTGAACTTCCGAACATCATAACTTCTTCCTCGAATGTCGGAATCGAGCGTGCCTCCTGTCTATGAACTCGTGATGTCACGAACTACGTCACAGTCATCGGTCAAAGTCTATTTGACCGCGTGAACAAAAATTCAACGATTTACCCATTCTAGGGGTGAAATCGTCATTTCGCCCGAATGTCTGTTAATCCTCGTCTAATCTCCGATTAGTCTTCGATTAGCGAGGCTAATCCGTCATTAATTCTTAATTAATCCTGCTAATTCGGAATGGGTCATTACAAACTTCCTGTCTATGAACTCGTGTAGCAGTACACGTCCAACCCACATACCGCACTCATCGGTACGTACCGTCACTAGAGCCTCCAAAGCTCCAACTCACTCTCGAGAACTACACGTCCGCTCGTATGTCTCACTCGAGATAACATATCGACACTCGTCGATCACACCTATCACTCGCTGAACAGGTCAGCAATACGAAGCTGACATCCAAATTAATTTTTAGTCTGACACTCTGACATGTTCAATCCTGCAGTCGTCAGGCTGAAAACGCATCCCCACTAAGGGCTATCACTGCCAAGCTGACATCCTCGTCCATACCACTACTTGGGAAGTTTTTCGTTCCAGATTTCTGGACCAGTACTACCCGCGATCATTTCGCGCGGCACGGGAGGCTAAGTTCCTACAGCTGGAGCAGGGGGATATGCCCGTTGCAGACTACAAGCATACTTTCGGAAAACTATCCCGGTTCGCTGCATCATTCGTGAGCACGAAAGAGGACAAATGCCAAAGGTTTGAGCTAGGACTCCGAGGGGAGATCCGGGCAAGTGTGACTGCTGCTACTCATGCTTCACTGAGAGATATGGTCGACGATGCGGTGCGTGTCGAGGCCAGTCTGGCGGAACACCAGACACGACAGCCTTCAGGCGAGTGGCGACGTCAGGATCGCCCACACCGTGGGCCATCGGGCCAGAAGAACAACAAGGGAGGAGGCTACAGGGGAGCACCCTCATCCTTCAAGGGTCGTGGCTGGTCAGGTCGACGCGGAGGCTCTCAGGGCAGAGGATCAGGATACAACTCCAGGTAGCGTTCATCTTGGAGCGATGCTGTTGGTGGGCATTCGGGCTGGCCGAGGCCAGTAACCTGTTTTGCTTGCGAAGAGGAGGGCCACTATGCCTGTGACTGCCCGCTGTTGTCCAAGAGCAACGACACCGGGGGCTCTAGTGTGGTGCAGAGCACGGCTTCCCATACTAATGGAGGTCGCAGTCAGGGAGGTGACCGAGGTGCTAAGCGTGGCGCGCGAGGACGCGGACGGAATGGAGGGCCTAGGGCTCAAGTGTTTGCAATGACCTAGCAGAAGCGAGGTCTGCCCCAGGCGTGGTTACAGGTACACTACATATCCTAAACTTTCTTGTACGTGTGTTGATGGATGCGGGGGCTACACATTCTTTTATTTCGAAGAGTTGTGCTGGTATGCTTGATTGTGTTGTATCAGCCTTAAATTGTGAAATGGGATTTGGCACCCCGATGGGCATCGTGTACCTTGTGAATCAGGTGATTCGTAGGTGCCCGGTGAGAATTGAGGATGTGGATTTACCAGCGGACTTGATTATTCTGGATATCCACGACTTTGATGTAATTTTGGGAATGGATTGGCTATCGGAGCATGGGTCGCTCATCGATTGATGTAGCAAGCAAGTGATTCTGCGAAGCCCGGGTTTGCCGGAGGTTATCTTCCAGAGGGAGCGTGACGGTTCGCCTCCTGAAGTGATTTCTTCACTTACCGCTACTAAACTTCTACAGAAGGGATGCCAGGGTTATCTAGCGCATGTCGTGTCGGATCAGGTTGATACTCCGGGTACCGACGAGATACCGGTGGTACGTGAGTTTCCGGATGTGTTCCAGGAAGATTTACCTGGGTTACCACCATCGCGGGAGATTGAGTTTAAAATTGAACTACTCCCCGGTACCCGACCCATATCCCAGGCACCATACCGGATGGCGCCGGCCGAGTTACGAGAACTCAAAACTCAATTGCAGGAGTTGGTGGATTTGGGATACGTCCGGACCGAACACTTCACCGTGGGGAGCACCGGTGTTGTTCGTAAAGAAGAAGGAAGGGAGTCTCCGTTTGTGCATTAACTATCGGCAACTCAACAAGGTGACACTGAGGAACCAGTATCCTCTACCCAGGATCGATGACCTTTTTGACCAGTTGCGGAGAGCACAGTTCTTCTCGAAGATTGATTTGCGGTCTGGGTATCACCAACTGAGGATTTCAGACTAGGATATTCCGAAAACTGCTTTTCGAACCCGTTATGGACACTACGAGTTCCTGGTTATGCCTTTTGGTTTGACGAATGCTCCAGCAGCATTCATGGATCTGATGAACCGGGTTTTCCGACCCTACTTGGATAAATTCGTGATTGTGTTCATCGATGATATCTTGGTGTACTCGAGGAGTGCCCGAGCACATGAGGAACATCTACGGTTAGTGTTGGAGAAGCTGAGACAAGAACAGTTGTACACCAAGCTGAACAAGTGTCAGTTTTGGCTGAGCAATATTGGTTTTTTGGGACACGTGATATCAACGGATGGGATTAGCGTGGATCCCCAGAAAACAGAAGCAGTGACTAACTGGGCTAGACCGACAACAGTAACGGAAGAGTGGAGTTTTGTCGGGTTAGCTGGTTACTACCGAAGATTCGTGGAGGGTTTCTCCAAAATTGTTGCACCATTGACTCGTTTGACTCGGAAGGGAGTGAAATTCATTTGGGACGAGCAGTGTGATCGGAGTTTTCAAGAATTGAAGGATCGATTGACCACTGCACCTGTCCTTGCATTGCCGGATGACAGTGGAGAATTCGTGGTCTTTAGTGACGCATCACTACAAGGTTTGGGCTGCGTGTTGATGCAGACTAGCAAGGTTATCGCCTACGCATCCCGGCGGCTAAAGACTCATGAGTTGAACTACCCAACCCATGATTTGGAGTTGGCAGCTGTGGTTCATGCCCTAAAAATCTGTAGACATTACCTATTCGGTGCAACGTGCCGGATATACACCGATCACTAGAGCCTAAAGTACCTATTCACTCAGAAGGAGCTTAACATGAGACAATGGAGATGGTTAGAGCTGCTGAAGGATTATGACTGTACGATCGAGTACCATCCGGGTAAGGCCAATGTGGTGGCTGATGCACTCAGCAGGAAGTCAGCGGGATCTGTTGCACACCTAGGGATGGTGTATCTTCCTTTACTGGGGGAACTCCGGAAGGCGGGAGTTATGTTGGATACAGATGAGCATGGAGCTTTGTTGGCCAGCTTCCATGTACGACCTGTGCTGATTGATCGGATCATCGAAGCACAACTTCAGGATCTGATACTCTGTATTTACAGGATTGAGGTCGATGCAGATGGGAGAGAGGATTTTACCATCCGGGATGATGGAGCACTTGTGAAGTTGGGCCGTTTGTGTGTACCTGCAGTGGCAGAGTTACGGACCGAGATTCTTGAGGAGGCCCATAGTTCGGCTTATGCTATGCATCCGAGAGGTACAAAGATGTACTGTACCCTCCGGAACCATTATTGGTGACCAGGAATGAAGAAGAACATTGCGGAATTTGTGAGCAGATGCTTAACCTGTCAGCAGGTTAAGGCGGAACGGCAGAGACCTTATGGGGCTATGCAACCACTTCCGATTCCCGAGTGGAAGTGGGATCACATCACCATGGACTTCTTCTTTAAGTTACCAAGGACTCAGAGTGGAGTGGACGGAGTATGGGTGATCGTGTATCGGTTAACCAAGTCAGCCCATTTTCTGCCAGTTCAGGAGACCTATAAACCTAATCGTCTGGCTCAATTGTTCGTAAAAGAAATCATACGATTGCATGGTACGCCGGAATCGATCGTGTCCGATCGTGATCCGCGTTTCACTTCCAAGTTCTGGCGGAGTTTGCAAGCTACTTTGGGAACAACCCTACGTTTCAGTACTGCGTTCCATCCACAGACCGATGGACAGTCTGAACGGACCATTCAGACCCTGGAGGACATGATGAGGTCCTGTGTGCTACAGTTTCAGGATTCTTGGGATACTCATTTGCCATTGATGGAATTCGCTTACAACAACAGCTATCAGACAAGCATCGGGATGGCACCTTATGAGGCACTGTATGGTCGACAGTGCAGGACACCTATCTGCTGGATGGAGATAGGGGAGCGAGCGGCGGTAGGGCCAGAATGGATGGACTTAACCCTGGAAACTGTTCGTGTTATCAAGGAGATATTGAAGGCGGCACAGGATCGCCAAAAGAGTTATGCCGATCGACGAATTCGAGACTTGGAGTTTGAAGTGAGAGATTTTGTCTTCCTGAAGTTATCTTCGTGGAAAGGGATTATCCGTTTTGGTCGACGGGGGAAACTGAGTCCGCATTTTATCGGACCTTATGAGATCGTGGAGAGGATTGGCAGGGTTGCATACAGATTGGCACTACCTCCAGAACTTTCTAGAGTTCACGATGTTTTTCACGTATCGATGCTGCGGAAGTACGTACATGATGCTTCTCATGTACTGGAGGATCAACCTATCGAACTCCGAGGGGATTTGAGCTTTGAGGAACAACCAGTGCAGATTTTGGATTGGAAAGACAAGGTACTACGTCGGAAGACGATTCCTCTCGTGAAGATTCTCTGGAGAAACCAGAATGTGGAAGAAGCCACATGGGAGCCTGAGGCTCAGATGCGAGAACAATTTCCTCACTTGTTTCTTTGAAATTTCGGGACGAAATTTCTTAAGGGGGGATGGTTGTAACACCCCGAAAGTTCGAGGATTTGAATATTGTAATTTAATGTATGAATTGACGTTTTTACCCTTGTGAATGGATGGCCAAATTGTTGACTTTTTGATTGGTGGGTCAAATGGACTTTGACCAGTGACCGTGACGTAGTTCGGGACGTCACGAGTTCATAGACAGGTGGTACGTCCAATTCGGACGATCAGGGAAAAAGTTATGACTATTGGAAGTTCAGGGGCATTACCGTAATTTGGACTTTAGGGGTGAAAATGTTGACTTTTCGTTTGGCAACTAATTTTCACATGACTCAAGGACCATTAGGTAGGTCTCGATGTCCTGAGTCCGTAGACAGGCGGCACGCCGAAATCAGACTTCGTACGAGGAAGTTATGGTCAGAAACGTGAAATCGGGAGGTTCGCGTCTCGGCTTTCGTGACGAATATTTTATTCTGATATTCTGATTGGAGGACACCTGGAGGAGTGACAAGTGTCACTCACCCATTGGCTAGATTGGATCAGATCCACTATGGGTTTAAATACCATTAAAACCAACTTTTAATTCCAGCCATTGATCTGAAACCTCCAGATTTCATCCCAACCTTTGATCTCATCTCTGAGATTGAATCTGGACCATCCATTCCTTTCCCTCCATCCTATATATATATTTTCCACCCGACACCCACGCACTGCCCATACAACCATCACACTTGCGTACCACCCTGGTTCCTGCTTTGTGAGTGGCTAGACGGTGCTGGTGAGGCTGAAGGACGGCGATGAACGGCGGCAGACGGCGGTAGGGGTAGGCGGTGCTAACCCGAAAACCTTCTAAAAAACTCAGAAATGGAAGCTTGTTGTTCAGCGTTTATTTGCATTTCCTTTTGACTCTATTCACTTCTATGGACTGTTAGGAACCTCTAGAACTGGATTTCGTGACCGGAGGTGACCTGAACGGAGGTTAAACGACGACGGGAAAACCGGGTTCTGTTCATCGAGGTAAGTCTTCGATTCAGTCCTTGTTTAATGATTTTAATTAGATAGAACTGTTTCTGGGATTGAGACGAGTAATTAGGAACAAACCTGAACAAAAATGGTTGAGGATTGAGGGATTGGTGACCTGGTCATGATCGCGGGTCTGATCGACCCAGTTACAGAGAAACAGGTCGACCCGTCTGAGGACAGGGGTGATGACGTGGCACCCTATCAGACCTGTCAGTGACGTGGACCACTCTTGTGTCGACACGTGTCACATGTCAGTGCACAGTCAGCACTAACATTTCAGTGACGTGGCCCAATCAGGGACTGCCACATGTCAGTGACGTGGACCAGTGTCGTGCTGACACGTGGCCTGACAGATCAGTGAGGTGGACCAATCGGGTGTTGAAACGTGGCACCTGTCAGAGTCTGACATGTCAGACCTAACATCTGTCAGATGACGTCATGCTGACGTCAACAGTGACGTCAACAGTGACGTCAGCGGTGACGTCAGCAGGGACTGTTCATGCATTGACCGGTGCGTGGGGGGCGCGTGTGAACAGTGTTTTTGGTGGGACCACCACCATTCCTTAGGTTTCGACGATCCAATGGCGGTGGTTTCGGGTCGATCGGAGATCATTAAGTTGGTCAAAATGAGGTTTATTACCTTGGGAAGCGCGTTCGGGCTGTTTTTCCGGGCCGGTTTCGGTCTAGGTTTCATGGTTAAATGTTAAGGGGTTTGTATTGACCTTTACGTATACTTTGGACATGACAGGGATTGTACAATTGTACCAGAACGAGGGTATACGTTCGGTTTTCAGCAGGATTGTACTGTAAATCCTAGGCTACCACAAACAAATGCACTCATGGCATCACAAAACATATATTAAAACAATTATAAAATATTTATGCATGCATCGAATTCGAAAGAAGGGTCCACTCACAGACCATCCGAAGCCGCGTCTCGATACGCGTGTCATAATCGTCTCCCGGGTCAATCGTCGCTTCCAGGATTCCCGAACATGTCCAAATTAATTTAGAGGGTTACTAACTACTTATATAAACCCTCACTAAAGACCCGTAATTTTCCAGAATTTCTAACTATTTTTAAACGCGAACCTAAACCTTCGGACGTCCCGACCTATATCGAAACGATGTCTGATTGACACGAAACTAGTCCCAAAATGTTCGTTACATCGAATAGATGCAATTACATGTTGGAAATTTCCCCAAATTCACCCCCCCCCCCCCCCACTCGCAGCCTGAAGTGGCTGCGCGTGGGATGCACGCGCCAAACTACAGTTTTCTCTTACCTTCGATCGAACCAATCCGGCCGGTTCACTCTGTACAGCCAGTCCAGCTCGGTCTGGCTAGTTTCCTCCCCCATTTTTCATCTAATCTCTTCTTTTCGATTCCATTCTTCCTATTTTGATGTTTCCTATCCATTCCAATTCCTAAACCTAATCAAAACTCCCTAAAACCTAACCATATTTGAAGGGCCTCACGGCCATATTTTTCCCGACCACCCTCTTGGCTTCTTCCGCCGTGAACCACCCTCCAAATCCTCTTAAAAACTTCCTAAAAACCTAATGAACATTCCCTAATCAACCAAAATTAACCATAACATTAAAATCAAAATTAAATGAGTTTTGGGTCTAACCGGGGTATGTTCTCGGGTTTGTGGCTCCACCGTCCACGGCGGCGCCGTCCAGGCCAGCCACCATCATCCACAGTCCTCTCATCCCTCTGTGGTCTCTCAAGCATGATCATAGGGTAAGGGTTTGTATTGGTTTGAATGGTTGGGTGAGATCGGGTTGGACGAAGGAAGCAAAGGGAATGGAGATTATATGCATGTATTAATTTGGGTAGGCAATGGATGGATGACAAGTGTCATTCATCCATTGGGCCTGTCCCAAAATATCTGGGCCCACTTAAGTCCAAAAGTCATCTGTTTCGTAAATCGTGCATGTAACGACCCGTCTCAGAAATTAAGGTTAAGACGGTGATTAGTAAAGGATTAGTGAGCTTAATCGGGGGTAGTTGGTTCTGATAAGGTCGTTAGCCTAGAATGACGATTTTGCCCCCGGTTTGAGCAAAATGTTGACTTTTAGTTTGGGCGGTCAATTGGGTTTTGACCGATGACCAGGACGTAGTTTAGGACGTCACGAAGGGGTTTTGACCGATGACCAGGACGTAGTTTGGGCGGGCGGTCAATTGGGGATCTGGTTTTAAATTGCCCTCCAGGTCGTGGAGCTAGCGCGGGGTTTCGGCGTCGAGGCAGCGTCTGAGGCATAGAAGTTACGAAAGCGACCCTGAAGTGTTTAAATTTTCCCTAGTGTACTCTTTGTATCGGTTTCCTTCTTTTGTATTTAGTACCATGCTCTGTAAATTTTAACTTCGGATGTTTTAAAGTTCTCCTGCGTCTGACGGTGTATTTTAGTGGTTTGCTTTGGTGTTGTGTCGGGGTGTCAGACGGGAGCAGGATTTACCTCGGTTTTCGGGGTGGAACCGGGGAGGGTCCTGACAGTGCAATAGTACCTTCGGACTTCCGTGAACTGTAACTTCTCGTCGAACGTCCGAATTCGACGTGCCGCCTGTTTATGGATTCGTATCATCTTGAACTACGTAACGGTCTTCGAACCTCGGCCATCGAACCTCCCGGATCAAAATATCAAATTGCCCTCGAACTTCCCAACATCATAACTTCTTCCTCGAATGTCGGAATCGAGCGTGCCACCTGTCGATGAACTCGTGACGTCACGAACTACGTTACAATCATTGGCCAAAGTTCATTTGACCGCCTAAACAAAAAGTCAACGATTTTCCCATTCTAGGGGCAAAATCGTCATTTCGCTCGAAAAACCGTTAATCCTCGTCTAATCCTCGATTAGTCTTCGATTAGCGACGTTAATCTGTCATTAATTCTTAATTAATCCTGCTAATTCGGGACGGGTCGTTACACCTATTGGTTGTGAAATCGAGATTGAGGCTCCGTTGGTTTATGGTTTCGGGCTTAGTGCCCAGTTGACTGTGGTATCGGGCTTGAGGCCCTATTGATTGTGAAATCGGGCTTAAGTCCCAGTTCGGTGTATGAAATGAGAACTCGGGCATGTGACCCTGTTGAACTGAGGATTTAGGCTGAGGCCTGTGAAATGGATTTGAATCGGATTTGAGGAATCCTGTTGAGATGAATCGGATTTGAGACCCAGTTGGGAAATGTTTTAAGAAAGAAAGAAAGAGTTTTGAAAATGATATTGAACCCTCCATATGTTATATGGACTCCTCCAGACGTCGACCTGGAGAGTCACGATCCACATACCAGAATGGGTATCCCCATAGGGATCCCGTTCCAAGAGTGGAAGTTATGATTTATGATGTGGTCCCGGACCAGATTCCGGAGAGATGTGTGGACTAGATCCAGAGAGAGAGCTCGGACTAGATCTAGAGAATGAGCCTCCCAGATGGAGATTCCTGGGAGAAGACTCAGAGTGAGACCCCGAGTAGTGTGCACACTAGTATAGAGTTGATATTGTGACATTTATCGGGGATGTGTTCCCTAGGGGTTGTGCGCCCCGAGTTGGCATCTTCTCGGAAGTGCCGCGGATGGGTTATACGTATGAGTACGTATGAGATTTTACAGAAAGTGATTTGGGGGCGGAGACCCCATGTTTCATGTTTTAGAAAGTGGTTTGGGGCAGCGACCCCGTATTCTACGTTTTGGTATTTCACTAAAAACGATTTTTGGGCTGAGACCCTGATGATGAGATTTGGGCTGAGTTCCCATGTTTTGAGTTGTTATTTCGGGTCGGGGACCCAATTGGATTTATGGGTCAAGACAGTTTATGGGGCCGGGCATGAACCCTTGAAAGGTTTTGATATGTTTGACAAATGATTTTATGAACGTTTGATAAATGGTTTTGAATGCATGCATATGCTTTTAATAAAGAGCATAAATGTCTTTATGCGAAAATATTTTAATAAAATATTATTTTGTCCACTCACGACTTTTAATGTTTTAATGCCCTTCAGGTTGATAAAGGATGCAGGCTGTAGCAGAGACGAGGCATCACACTCCTCCGCCTACGATCCTAGCGCACTCTGGAAGCCCCGGCAAGGGCTAGAGATGGAAATTTCCCTGGTCTG
Organism: Prinsepia uniflora; assembly: GCA_032719365.1. Classification (NCBI taxonomy): domain Eukaryota; kingdom Viridiplantae; phylum Streptophyta; class Magnoliopsida; order Rosales; family Rosaceae; genus Prinsepia; species Prinsepia uniflora. Next base: position 10,558,037 of record CM064862.1, on the reverse strand, counting down.
ACACTTCGTGTCGGACGGGATCAGGCGCATCCTACGTTAATCCCGGGGGATTTGGGACGGGTCCTGACATTGGAAATATACTTAGAGGACTCCTACGAAGCTGTTGGCTGGATCAATTGAAAGAAAACGGGTCGAATTGGTGGACTACGATGGATGAACAGAGCTCGACTGTTCTTCGAGAAATAGATATTGAATTGAGGAATGGAGGTAAGTGTTTATGTAATTGGGTTTACAGAACCTGAATTGGATCCATAATGATGCTAATGGACGGTTCAATTGTAGAAATTGATGCAGAATTGATGAGAATCGAATCGGGTCTGCTCGCGGGTTGCAGGATCCGTTTATCAGTTAAACAGGTGGGAGAGGTTCCACGCGCAGCCACTCACGGCGACGCGTGAGGGCGCGTGGGCATGATTTCCGAGGTGAGGTCAACATGACTTTTATTCTATGCAATGTAACGAACATTTTGACGTTGATTTCGAGTCGATCGGACATCGTTTCGATATTGTTTCGACCGAAGGTTTATATCACGTTTTTAATTCGTAATTAATTCCCGAAAAAATGTGGGAAATTAATATGATTTTAATTGAGTCATTAGTGAGCCTGAATAATGATTTTGGACAGGACTTGGGATTCCTGGAAAGTACCGAAAATTACGGAAACGCGTGCAGCTCAGAAAGCGAGCGATATGGACGGTGTGTGAGTGGACGTTTGTTTTATAAACTGATATGCATGCATAGTTAAATGTTTTAAATGCTTTATTATATGATTTGAAATGATTTGACATGATTAATGTTTCGATGTGATGATTTTTGGATGTTGGGAATATTATATTGTTTTCTATTGTTTTGGGCACGTTTTTCGAGAAACTGTGAAATTGCTGTTTTGAGCAAAGGCCCGGGATTTGAGATTGGTTTTGACTTGAATTATGAGTCGGGAAATTGATTTGATGGATTTGTAATGTTTTTCGGATATTTTATGGATTTATGTGAAAATGGAAACTTAGGTTGCGGCTGCACGGATTTATGTGAAAATGAGATTTGGGCATGAGACCTCGTGATAAATGGTTTTGACGTGGTTTTAACAACGATTTTGAAATAAATATTTTGGTTTTGTATTTATTTTCAGTGCCCCCAGATGTGTAATTCCTGGGTAGACTTCGGATGTGTAATTCCCGAAGTGACTCCGGATGTGTAATTCCCGGAGGGACCGGATGTGTAATTCCCGGTGAGGCTGGATGTGTAATTCCCAGCAGGGCCAGATGTGTAATTCCCAGCAGGATGATAACTCTGGATGTGTAATTCCCAGTGGACCCTCGGATGTGTAATTCCCTAGTTATGTGCTTTATTTTGTGATAAAATGGTTTTATGAAATGATTCATATGTTTAGCTTGAGATCCGGGATTTGATACTTTTCATGTGATTTGGCTTGGAAGCCGGTGATTCATATGTTTGATTCTATGCATGCATGGTTTGATAAACTGGAGGGTAAATGATGTATTTTGAAATGTATTTTTAAATGATATTATTTTTTTTCACTCACACCTTTCCTGTTTTGATGACCTTCCAGGCTGTGGCACCACGTTCGGGGCTGATCGAGAGGCGAAGGCATGAGCAGAAATCAGTGCAGTTATCCCTTGTCTAATAGGTGCTGAAGGGTAGTTTCGGGACTTGTCAGACTGGAGCAGGACCGGGCACGGCTATCAAAGTCCAATTGGGAAGGGTCTTGTCACCCTCAAACCCGAATGAACCAAAAATAGATTAAATCGATTCAGTTCAATTTTGAACTAGTTTAACCAATTTTTTAGCCGCGATCGAAATCGAGATCGAGGGTATCGACTGAGATCGTGAAAGAGATTGAAGAAGAGGGTGAGACCATGAGAGAGATTGAAGGAGATCGAGCCATCGAAGGAGAGGGAGAGATCGAGGGACTTCGGGGATGGGTTCGAGTGTCCCACAAAGAGGTCGAGGTGAGGTCGCGGGACCGGGAGCGGTGAGCCCATCTGGTGAGGCCGAGCGCCAAGCCGCCAAGGGAGATGGAGAGTCGGAGTTTGGAGAGATCGACTGAGTGGGACTGAGGCGAAGAGGTAAGGAGGAAGGAAGGTGGAAGTTTTGGGAAAAAAAAATGGAGAAGCTTGATGGTCAAGAAGACTTGGATGAAACATGTCTCTTCCAAATTGGAGAAACCTTCGCGGATGCAGGCGTCTTCAATGCTGCCAACGTCAATAAGAGAGGGATAGAAAGGGATGATTGTCACGAGGGTGGGAGGACTTCATCGCTAGGTTGAAAGGTTGAAGGATAAGTTGAGGTCGAAAGGTTGAAGAATTAGTTGCAGTCGAAAGGTTGAAGAAAGGCATTGTCTTCGACAGAGAAAGAAACGAGAAAAATAAAATGCAACGAGCCATTCAGGCTCAGCACTTGTAGCAAGTCATCTAAAAAATATTAAATTTTTGGGTAAATTTGTTGCGTCTGCTACAAGTCTATTTTAGAATTTTTTATTAAATTTATTTAGAATTTATATTTTTTGAGTCTAGTCCAAATGCTCTAAGATAAAGTGATTTTCACTTTATCGTTTCCCATGGGAAAAAAAAAAGTTTGTTTTGATAGAAAAGGCCTATTGGACCAACTAAATGATTTGAATACTTGCTGAACAATTTTGTATGCCCAGATGCACAAGCCCAATACATCCTCATATCTTTTCATCAACCGAAATGATACAAACTCAGCCACTCAGGTAAATATGGAATGAAATACTACTCATCAGTCATCATAAGTCCTCTGTTTAGCTACTAAGGGAAGCACACCTTCATCATTCTTCTATGGCTGCTTCAACTGCTACTGCTCCCCCAAGTGACCGCATAGACGTGTTCTGGGACTCCGGCATGCTCAGCCATAACTCTGGTCAGGGCGTATTCGACACCGGAATGGATCCTGGTTTCCTTGACGTCTTGGAAAAGCACCCAGAAAACTCTGACAGGATAAAAAATATGGTTTCTATTCTAAAGAGAGGCCCTATCTCCCCCTACATTTCTTGGCTTCCTGGAAAGAAGGCTCACCTCCCTCAATTGTTCTCTTTCCACTCTCCAGGTACGTGCCTTTCACTTTCAATTTGCTAAATTTTCAAACTCTGGATTCAATTTGGACTTGCAAACTGCATTCAAATTCTGGGTTGGGTTTAGGTTGCTTAAATATTGGGGTTTTGCAGGATTTGAATCATGAGCTGGCATCATGGGACAATGAACTTGAATTATATCAAGTACCCAGTATTATTGTTAACCATACTGATAAGGGTTATTTAGTTATTAAATTGCTTACATATATTATATCGAGTAATTTGTCAATTTGTCCTCAGAACTTGTAACCCCTTGACATTATGTCATTTGATATGCTTCTCTAATTAAAATGTGACAAATTCAATAAAAGATTAGACGAATTGTAGCCAGGGGGCACTTGGCATTAATAATAGTTGACAGGGAAATTAGCTGAAATAAAAGTTCACGGGGAAATTAGCAAGGGTACAAGTTTAGAGATAAATTCACTAAATAGTAAATAGCCATTAATTAATTAGTTGTGTTGTGAAGAATATTGGTTTGGGTTAAACTAGAGCCTGATGTAGGTTCAAATATTTGCTTCCTCAGAATACATTCATGAGCTAGTTCAAGCAGATAGAGATGGGGGTAAGATGGTATGTTCTGGGACTTTTTTAAACCCGGGATCATGGGATGCGGCGCTTCTTGCAGCTGGCACAACAATATCTGCAATGAAGCATGTACTTGATGGACATGGAAACATTGCTTATGCATTAGTTAGGCCTCCAGGTCACCATGCCCAGCCTACTCAAGCTGATGGCTACTGCTTCTTTAACAATGCCGGTCTTGCTGTTCAACTGGCTTTGGATTCTGGCAGTGCAAAGGTTGCGGTGATAGACATTGATGTCCATTATGGAAATGGGACTGCTGAGGGGTTCTATCGGTCTGATAAGGTTCTTACGATGTCCCTCCATATGAATCATGGTTCTTGGGGTCCATCTCACCCACAGAGTGGCGCTGTTGATGAGCTTGGTGAAGGAAAGGGGTTTGGTTATAATTTGAATATACCTCTACCAAATGGAACAGGGGACCGAGGATACAGGTATGCCATGACCGAGTTGGTTGTTCCCGCAATCCAAAAGTTCGAACCTGAAATGATAGTTTTGGTCATTGGCCAAGATTCAAGTGCTGTAAGTTAAATCCTTGCAGCTCAACTCTAATTTAGATGATCAGCTTGATTGTTTATTTGACGAGAAGAATGTCTGGCTTAGGATGATTTGTTTACTATCACAATATAACCGTCTGAATATATTGCCTAACTGCGCTCTACATTGTCAGATTATTTTTCTAAAATTTACAGTTGAGAATAAAAATATTCATGCTTAACAAAACTGAAATCCTCGCCATCTTTAATTCCTTAGGTAGACTTATCTTCTTCTTAAAAGAAATGCTTGTTTTAAAGAAATGCTTGTTTATGGTAATTACTGTTGCCATAATTTTTGTTTTTGGTATAGATCCTTAATAATGTCCTTTACTACAACATGAACTTCAAGTTTTTACCATCCCCAAATAATATAACTGGCTAATTTAAGAAGTTTAGTTCTATTATCAACACAAATTGAAAGCTTATAGAATAATACTGCTTGTGCTTAGTTTGATCCAAATGGAAGGCAATGTTTGACAATGGAGGGTTATCGAGAGATTGGGCGGATTATTCGTAGTCTAGCAGATAAACACTGTAGCGGACGTCTTCTGATTGTCCAAGAAGGTGGGTATCATGTAACCTACTCAGCCTATTGTCTTCATGCAACACTTGAAGGTGTGCTCAACCTATCAACTTCTCTATTATCTGATCCCATCGCTTATTACCCAGAGGATGAGGCAGTTTCCATAGAAGCTATTAAGTCCATTAAAAAGTTCCATAAAGACAATGTCCCATTTTTAAAAGGAGCTTAATTTCGTATTTGGTTTAGTGAACCTCATTCTCTATTTGTATTCTACCTATGATATAAGCTTGTTTATCGAAAATATGTGCCTTACTTTGTTTAATTGATTGAAAGTAAATCTTGGTGGTTGCTTCTATCTAACTAGACAGAGCTTACAGAGATTCTGTTCCTTTTATTGCCTTTCATGGTTTCGCGTTTATTATCCATGTTTATGTTGTTTAGGGTAGCTAAAATTCCCTCATTTGTTTGATGTTCTTTCTTAACTATATCAGATGAACTTTCCCAGTTTTTTTAACGATGATTTGATTCAGTTTAACCCTGATAGTTTTGAGCTTACTGACTTTGAGTAAAACTTAAACGATGGCGCTAACTTCCAGTTCACCTGGAAAGCATTTGACTGAAGACAATAAGATCCCTTAGATAGGATTGTTTTTTTTGAAGGACTGAAGGTAGACGCGTCTGGATTAGATGATCATTTTGCAGGCTAGTTAGAATGTCGTTCCTGGAACTACACCGTATGATCACATGAAGAGCTTCAAAGAAAGATGTCGAAGAGACTGCCTTTTCAATTTTCATGTAATTTGTGCTTGCTTGCAAGGATGGGGATTAGGAGTCCTAATCTGTATTTTCCAGCAGTGGAATGGGGCAGTCCTTGTTCTAAAGAGAAATGGCCGTATAGCGACTCTCTCATAACAGAAGGAAAGCAGGCACGAAGGAGTAGGGAACGAACAACGAAACTTTACAGCAGCTTTTTAGATGATTTTCCTGAAGATTTCGGCCCGGGAAGAAGTAGAAGCGATGGTTAAGGATCTTCATTTTCCAGAACTACAATTTTCATGGTTATGGGTGTGTCAGTTCAATGCAAATATGTTGAACATTAAAATTTGGACTGTAGGAAATGATACAACTGTTAGATTTTATTTTATTTTTATGTAAAAATGAACTTTCATAAAAAAGGCTAAACTAGCCCCAAAGGATAAAGAAGCGAGAAAATAAAACATAAGCAAAATATAGGAATAAAGGGGTAAGGAAGTATGACTAATTTAGGGACATCTACACCTTCAGATCGAAAATAAGAGAATTAAATTGGAGGACATAGTATTTCATCATTGTTTAGCACAAACAATTAAAAAAATAGAGGGCGATCGATTCAAACTTTCATGCACATTTTTCGTCGGGTTTGCACAACTAAGTATCAGCAACCTTATCTGTAGACCTTGGAATCCATTGAAAAAGAACGTCCTCAAAACAATTGCAACATTCTTTCGATCTAGACAACACCGGAAATAATTCCCAATTTCCTCGTTCGATGCTTCCTGATATGCAACTAATTAGAATTTTGGAGTCTGACTCCACTATTATACGACCATAGTTTCTAGTCTGCATTAGCAGACATTGACAGGACCCGCCCCGATCCTCTCTGGAACCATATGGGGACGTGCCCTGCTCCCGTCTGACACCCAATAATTCATACCAATTTTGACCTCAAAACCTCAAATGCATAAATAATCAAAATTAAAATCATACAACAAATCCGAATTAAAGAGATGTCAGACAAGGGATGAAATCCGAAATTACAAGTTGCGAGCACGACTCTAACAATATCCTGCGGGTACACCACCCAGCAGGGGTTCAGGTATGCAGAAGTAGATCTATGCCTCAGCCTCAGGTTCCTCCTCTACCTCAGTATCACGACCTGGAGGGGTTACCAAAAACATTAAGGGTGAGTGGACCGAAACTCAAGTTTATAAAATCGTTTGATAAGTAAAACATATAATTTACCCCTCCTTTTTCTAAACATGCATGCAGCATCATTTAAAATCATAAATAATATAATATGAATCATAAGGCATGTAATAAAATCATAACCATAATTTTAGCCACTGCACTATACACTCCAATCCGACATCCCTGATGTCTGACGTCCCTGACGTCCAATAAGGTCACAATCACAAGGCTACGCGTGCCACTCGGGTCTCAATTCCGAGTTCAATCCCCGAACTCTGTTCGGTTACAGCATCCCCGATGCTTAGCGTCGTAGACGCTGGACGTTCTAGACGTCCGTGACCTCTCCGGGGTACCTCATCCGGAGGAGACAATATAATATGGAAAGATCTATACAGTGCAGTACCAAATACATTTTATTGATATCCACATGCAAACATATATGTATACATAGGTAAAATCTGAACCGATCGTTACGTTTCATCAAACGGGTCTCATGCCCAAATACCGTGAAACGTGCCATAACCGAAATCTCAAAATCATCAAAACCATTTATAGATTCCAGCATGTGAACATATAAGTAAATCAGAAAACATTTAAGCATGCAAGGGTTTAATGAAAACGGGCCCACTCACTGTACGATTCCGCTGCGAATCTGCGCGTACGGACCTGTACCGAGATTATCGTACAATTCCTGTCAGTTCAAATCACATGTAAGGGTCACTACCAGTCTTAAACGTTTAACCACAAAGTCCGAAATAGAAATCGGCCCGGGGAAACCGTACAACACGTTTCCCGAGGTAACCGGCCCTAAACTGACCCATCAAAGCTTATCTCAGATCAACGTGGTTAAATCACCAAAAATGTTCAGAATGTTGAGAGGAACAAAAGTCATGTTGATCATGATCGGAGATAAGGTCCAACGCGCCCTCACGCGCCGCCCAAAGTGGCTGCGCGTGAAAGTCACGCGCCTGACACTGTAGCTACAGTGTCACCTCCTTCACCCATTTGTCTGTAATACGGGCCTGTCACCCGCGGCTTGAACCGGTTGAATACCCATCAATTCTTACTCGATTTCAATCCAATTTGATCCTAACATGTTCATTAACTATCCAATTTAGGTTCTGTGACAAAAATCAACCTCGACACATCCCCAAACGACCCATCGACCCGCGATCAACCAATTGGGTCAATCACCAGAACTTCCTGGTTTCAAACCCACTGTCCAATTAACTTCACAGGAAGCATAACAGGATCAAAACGAAACAAAATGAACAATCAATTGTGTCTGGAAGTACCTGAAGGTTGTCGTCCCAAGCTCTGCAACTTCCCTGAAAACAGCAGCCTCCGTCCTAGCTCAACCGTGACTGTTAGCCTTCAATTTCGATGTGGTTGAGTTCCAAACACTCCCAGAAGACTAAACCAGGCCTTGGTTTGGTCCAACACTCACCAGAAATTAAAACCCGATTTTCCCTCCAATTTTGCCCGAAATGGTTTCTCTGGTTTTCTTCATCAATTCTCAGTGTTCTTAATGGCAGAGTGATGCTCACACATGTGCTAATTAGTTTTAAATAACCTCAGCTGTCCCAGAGGCTCGTGGAAGTCCAAATTGTCCACTGAAATTTGTCCCCCGAAAGCTTCGAATTTCAATTAACAATTTGATCGTGCAGGTTGGACGGTTCAGGCCACGTTCAAAAGCAAAAGACAGCCCAGACTTTCCAGCACATATTGGCAGAATCAATTGTGCACTGGACCACCGCACATGGTGGTGCCGTCCATGGTTCCCCCGCGGTTGCTACAGTAACCAGGGCAAAAGACCAAAATGCCCCTGGTTTAATAATTATCAAAATGCCCCTCACTTCCTAGACCCGTAACTCAGCATTCGAAGTCCGATTTCGGCGTGCCGCCTGTCTACAGACTCAGGACGTCGAGACCTACCTATCGGTCCTGGAGTCGTGTGAAAATTAATTATTAAACGAAAAGTCAACATTTTTGCCTATGAAGTCCAACTTACGGTAATGCCCCCGAACTTCCGATAGTCATAACTTTTTCCCTGATCGTCCGAAATGGACGTGCCACCTGTCTATGGACTCGTGACGTCCCGAACTACGTCACGGTCACTGGTCAAAGTCCATTTGACCCACTAATCAAAAAGTCAACAATTTGGCCATACCATTCACAAGGGTAAAAATGTCAACTCACATATTAAATTACAATATTAAAATCCTCGAATTTCCGGGGTGTTACAGACATCCTTCTAAGGTTGCCCATGCTTTGGCAATCAAGGCAGACTTCGCCCTCAAATGAATGCCTTTAGCTGCAAGGAAGGACCCATCATGATTTTGAACAACAGCACCACGACCCGCCATTGTATCAACCTCAGTCCAAAAAGCATCACAATTAACCTTAATTAAGGGAGGACACAGGCGGCCTTCAAACACTACCAGGACTAGCAGAAGACCTTGCAGGGAGGATATGGGGAGGAACAGTCGAATGAGCGGCCCAAAACTCCCCAACCTTGTTTGAGATTGCTCTAATAATGTTTTGGGGATTAAATTTTTCCCCCTCGAAGATGAACTTACATTGATGTTTCCAGATTTCCCAGCAAGTGAAAGCAACGAGTCCATTGGGGGTCTCAATTTCTTTGTGAATTTTTTCCCCCAAGCATCAAGGAACCAACTTTCGAAGGATGTAACTTGTTGAATATCGATGCGATAATTGAATAATCCTTCAAAACCACAAACAAATGGCACCCTGGCATTGGAGCAATAAGTGTTCAACTATCCTCCTAATGGAAGCATGACTTGCTATTAAACCTTTAATATTTGGTAATATTTATAGATAATTAGCAGTGAGCCCTTACCACTGTATTCATTGTCGTTGAGTTATGAAAATTTATAATTCATATGTTGCATGAATTTCCAAATTTAAACTGTGACAAATTATAATGAATTAGATGGTAATGCTCATAACAAATTAAGGGTAGCCTAATGGTATTATTAATACTAGAGATAAGACTCATGTTTAACCTCAAGAATTTGGTCATTTAGGGGGTGTATTCAATTTAGATTTTAATAGATTTTAATGGGTTTCAAATCTGATGGATTTCAATCGATTTTAAAAGCTTTTTATTGATTTCAAAGTGTTTTTATATGGATTTTAAATGATTTTTTTATTGATTTGTTATGATTTTAAAATATTTGTTATTATTTTAAAATCATAACAAATCAAATACCTCATGTAAAGAGGAAAAAGAAAAATGCACTCAATAAAACTTCCATTGTCAATGTTTGCCTCCTATGAATCACATGACATAAGAAAAATTCATCTAGGATTATGAAGGCAAAACTAACCAGCAAGGAAAACCAAATTATGCATATGCTTTCAGCTTTCCATGTACTCAATTCCAACCCAAGTTTTGGAATATGGATATAGTAGGCAAGTAACCAACGAGATAAAACTATTTGATAATATTGGAAAACAAAGACATCCAAATACAAAAACAAGTGAATCCAATTCAAACGAGTATGAACATTCTTTCCGTTAAATTTCTCAACGATTTCTATTAAAAATAAGAGTAAAGTTGTCATATTATGTATGTTTTTATAACAAAAATCGTTGAAAATTTTAACAGAAAAACTGTCCTTGTACGTTTAAAAATAGACCAGGAATGCCTATTACTAATATCAAGCTAAAAAATTAATGTAAAGTCAATTTTCTTTATTTTATGAATATGTCTAATTCCTATTTATTTTTTATTTTTATCAAATGTAAATATATCTTGTTTATTTTTTTTAAATAAAAATTAGCTTGTTCAACAATTTTTTTTAACTAATTAGTATATTCATTCTCTCCAATTCAAAAGCTTATATATATATATATATATATATATACATAAAACAGGTACCTTCTTCTAAATGAATGGAAAGAAAAGCACCAAGATGTGCAAGTTTACGACCAACTTCCTTCCGGAGTAGCCTACGAATCGATGTTGAAGAAAAGCAGATTATGTTTATGCCCTAGAGGGTACGAGGTGGCAAGCCCGAGGGTCGTGGAGGCCCTATACACAAAGTGCATTTCGGTGTTGATTTCTGATGGCTATGTTTCGTCGTTCAGTGATGTTCTTGAGTGGAAGTCGTTTTCTATTGAAATACAAGTGAATGACATACCACAAACATCAAAAGGATACTCATGGGAATATCACAAAGTCAGTACTTGAGAATGCATAGAAGAGTGAAACTTGTGCAGAGCCATTTTGTGGTGAATGGACCCTCCAAGAGATTTGATGTTTTCAGTATGATTCTTCACTCTATTTGGCTCAGGAGATTGAATATCCACATTGAGGAGGATCAACTTGAATGAAAGCAGCATATTTTTTTTCTAATAGAGCAATGAAGGTGCTCACATGCATCTTCAGCCATATCTATACATTTTGAAGTCTTCAGAAAGAGAAGAACTAATATGAATAAGAAGTAAGTGTAGAGGAGGAGGCACTGACGACAAGATTGGAGGTTGAGTGAGTTGGATGGAAAAATATTTTTATTTTTATTTTTATTTTTTTTAAATCTAATGAAATTTTAGGATTAGAGGTGTTATTTGGGTGAAGGATTGATATGTATATTTTTCATCTTAAAACCCATCAAAATCCATCAATTCATCAAATCATTAAAAATCATGGAACTTTTGAATACACCTGAATTTTGAAATTGTACTTTAAAATCTAATTGAATACACCTGAATTTTGAAGAGGTTTAAAAAAACTTATTAAAATCCTAATTGAATACACCAATATTTTAATAGAATCAATTAAAATCTTAATTGAATACCCATATATTTGAAAACAATCTAAAATCATTTAAAATCCCTTAATATTATTATTAATAGTATTTATCTATAAACGACAAATTCAATATTCGTGTAATCTTTCCTTACTCAGAAAGAAAAACCAGGAATGGGGAGGGCGATTTATACTTCGAACAATGGTGCCACTTTAGTAGAGCAACGGTAATTTAAACAATGAGTCTTCCCGCGTACACAGCCGCCGCAATCCAGCTCCCTCCACTTCCCAAACAATCACCGCTTGTTCTTCCACTCCCGAACCCACCCAAATCCACCTCCTCTAACTTAGGCCATTACTACAAACACTTTGTCTCTCTTGAAAAGACCAAAAGCCCTATAGACCCCACTGTCTCATGGACCTCCTCCATATCCCACCTTTGCCGAAACGGCCGATTACCTGAAGCTGTTTCCCATTTCATCCAAATGCGACGAGCTGGTGTCGAACCAAACCACGTCACCTTCGTCACGCTTCTCTCCGGCTGTGCTCATTTTCCGGCAATGGGTGTTCTGTTTGGGGCTTCGCTTCACGCATATGCCCGTAAATTGGGTTTGGATACGAATAATGTGATGGTGGGCACGGCGGTGATAGATATGTATGCAAAGTGCGGCGGTGTGGATTTTGCTAGGTTGGTTTTTGATGGGCTTGATGTGAAGAATTCAATGACTTGGAATACTATGATTGATGGGTACATGAGAAAGGGGGAGGTGTGGGATGCAGTTGAGCTGTTTGAGAAAATGCCAAAGAGGGATGCAGTTTCTTGGACCGTTTTGATTGGTGGTTTTGTCAAGAAAGGTCAGTTAGAACAAGCGTTGGAGTGGTTTCGTGAGATGCAGCTCGCGGGTGTGGTGCCAGATTATGTGACTATAATTGCTGTAATTGCTGCTTGTGCTGATTTGGGAACGCTTGGTTTAGGCTTGTGGATTAATCGGTTTGTTATGAAGCAAGATTTTAGAGACAATACAAGGATAAGCAACTCGTTGATTGATATGTATTCTCGATGTGGATGCATTGATTTTGCTCGTCAAGTGTTTGAGAAAATGCCCAAAAGGACATTGGTATCATGGAACTCGATGATTGTGGGATTTGCCGTCAATGGGCACGCGGAGGAAGCTCTTGAGTTCTTCAACCTCATGCAGAAAGAAGGGTTCAAGCCGGACGGGGTCAGCTTCACTGGAGCTCTTACGGCATGCAGCCATGCCGGTTTAGTCAATGAGGGGCTCCATCACTTCGATGATATGAAGAGAATTCACACAATAAGCCCAAGAATCGAGCATTATGGGTGCATAGTTGATCTCTATAGCCGTGCAGGGAGGTTGGAAGAGGCCTTGAATGTCATAGAAAACATGCCAATGAATCCAAATGAAGTTGTGTTGGGTTCTTTGCTAGCTGCATGTAGAACCAATGGGAATATCAACTTAGCCGAAAGATTGATGAAGTATCTCTTCAAGTTGGATCCTAGTGTTGACTCCAACTATGTCCTGTTAGCCAACATATATGCAGCCGATGGCCTGTGGGCTGGTGCAAGCAAGGTCAGGAAGACCATGAAATCCCTAGGAATACAAAAGACACCGGGGTTCAGTTCAGTTGAGATCGACTGTAATATTCATGAATTTGTGGCTGGAGATAAATCCCATCTTGAGAAAGATTGTATATACTCAACGCTAGAGCTTCTCTCCTTTGAGCTCAAGTTATGTGGGTATGTTCCAGAGAACATTGTAAAGGAACCTTCCGATTTTGATTGATAATTTTATGTTATTCTAAAAGTACATTTTTACAACTACTTGCCAAGCTTCAAAATGTTTCTAGGTGGAATTAAATTCACAGAGATGCTACATTAAGTCGCCTTCCGTAAAGCATGTTCCCTACCCTCTCGGCCACCTCTAGCGTCCCATGAATCCTACAAGCCCCCAACAATGCACCCCACAATGCCTGGTCCGGCTCTACCGTCATCCCCGAAACCAATTCTTCTGCTTCCTCCACCAGTCCTGCCCTCCCCAACATGTCAACCATACATGTATAGTGCTCTAACCTAGGCTTCTCTCCGAATCGCGGTTCCATCATTTCAAAATACTCCCTCCCCTTCTCTGTCAGCCCTCCATGACTACACGCCGTCAATACCGTAGTGAACGCCACTCCATCCGGCATTTCTCCCGCATCCACCATCCTATCAAAGAATTCAAACACCTCAGTAAACCCTCCATGCATTCCATACCCCGCCATAATTGCTGACCAAGAAATCTGATTCCTTACAAGCATTCCGTCGAACACTTGGCGGGCACCCGCCAAATCACCACACTTCGCGTACATGCTGATCAACGCATTCAAGTTTGCCAAATCTAAATCAAGCCCATTAGCCAAAATTACTCCATGTACTTGCTTCCCAAGCCTCAGTGCCGATAACCCAGCGCAAGATTTGAGTAAAGGAACCTTCCGATTTTGATTGATAATTTTATGTTATTCTAAAAGTACATTTTTACAACTACTTGCCAAGCTTCAAAATGTTTCTAGGTGGAATTAAATTCACAGAGATGCTACATTAAGTCGCCTTCCGTAAAGCATGTTCCCTACCCTCTCGGCCACCTCTAGCGTCCCATGAATCCTACAAGCCCCCAACAATGCACCCCACAATGCCTGGTCCGGCTCTACCGTCATCCCCGAAACCAATTCTTCTGCTTCCTCCACCAGTCCTGCCCTCCCCAACATGTCAACCATACATGTATAGTGCTCTAACCTAGGCTTCTCTCCGAATCGCGGTTCCATCATTTCAAAATACTCCCTCCCCTTCTCTGTCAGCCCTCCATGACTACACGCCGTCAATACCGTAGTGAACGCCACTCCATCCGGCATTTCTCCCGCATCCACCATCCTATCAAAGAATTCAAACACCTCAGTAAACCCTCCATGCATTCCATACCCCGCCATAATTGCTGACCAAGAAATCTGATTCCTTACAAGCATTCCGTCGAACACTTGGCGGGCACCCGCCAAATCACCACACTTCGCGTACATGCTGATCAACGCATTCAAGTTTGCCAAATCTAAATCAAGCCCATTAGCCAAAATTACTCCATGTACTTGCTTCCCAAGCCTCAGTGCCGATAACCCAGCGCAAGATTTGAGAACCACAGGCAAGGTATGGCGGTCAAAAGGTTTATATGCAGCAAGCATGTGGATGAAAATGGAGAGAGATTGAGAGAATAAGCCTTGGGACGAGTGGGCTCTGATGAGAGTGTTGAAAAGGAAGGTGGGTCGGCGAGTGCAGAAGGAGAGGAGGATGTTGGCTTGGTTGAGTTGGGCACATGAGGCGTAGGAGGAGACGAGCTTCCATCGAATGAAGTCGTGGCGGGAAATGCCGAGTTTTATGATTTTAGCGTGGAGGTGTTTGAGGGTTAGGAGGTTCTTAGAGGATGTGCACGCTTCGAGCAGAGTGGCATAGAATGGTATGAGGCCGCAAGTTTGAGGAGTAACCATTGCTGCGGTGGCTGCTGCCGCCAAATTTTAATCATGTGGCTCCTGTCGCCGAAGTTTCTTCCCCTCTTATTTCAATATTTTGTTTATGTTTTTTCTTTTATGTTGTTTCTAAAGTTTGATTCATGAAAAAGAATTATAAGGGATGTATAATGTGAGATGGATAAAATTTTATTAAAGATTTCAATCGGTAAATCTCGATTAAAAAAAAAAAAGTATCACGATACAAATCGGGCAGCTAATAAAGATGTTAAACATACATGGTGTGTTTGGTACACAGTATTACGGTCCGTATAGGCTAAATAATCTGAAACCTGTGTTTGGTACCAGTCGTATTAATTAGCCACCGTATAAGTTAATACGGTTGAATATTTTTATATGGTCCAGACACGCTAAAATAATACACTCGAAATTTTCCGAATTAAATAGTCGGATAACTAGTAATCTTGTAAAATATAATAATAATAATAATAATAATAATAATAATAATAATAATAATAATAATAAAAATAGTAATATAATAAAAATAAAATATTAATTTAGTAAATATTAATAATAAAAAGTAATGAAGTAATAAATACTACTAATAATAAATTAATAATTAATAATTAATGATATTTTAATAAATAATAATGATAAAATTAAAAATAATTAATTAATAAAAATGTAATAAATAGTAATAATAATTATTATTAAAATAAATAATAATAAAATAATGACATACATAATTAATATTTAAGATATAAGTATTTCGTCAATTATTATAATATAATTCGGTCAGTGTAATATAGTCGGTATTCAAATCCGAAAAAGTATCAAACGCCCGACTAAATAATCAGTCTATCCGGTAGACAGATTAGTCTATCCGATTGAAATAGTCAGTACAGTACGGCATACCAAACGAGGCCACAGAGTCATCTTCTAACAGGACCGGCGTTTTGGGGATATTGAGAGCATGGCGTGCTAAATGGTGAACTACACAATTAGAGAGCCTTAGCCTAAAATGGCACATTGCGCGAGTAAAAGACCTAGCTAATTGTCGAATTTTAAGAAATTGATGTATACAGAAAGCCGAATGAAGAACAAATAAAAATTGGAGATGTGGAGGTTATGTATAGAGAAAGGTATGCAAAATGAAAAACCAAAAACTCTTTTGAATTGTTTTCACTTTCTAGATTAAGTTTCCATTTATACTTCTTTAAATATATGCGTTTTAATTTTAGGAGAATCCCATTGTCCCAACTTTTTGTATATAGTGAATTTTCCTTAATTATAATATTTCATGACTTACATGTTCAAATCCTAAACAATTTGTATTTTAAAAAAAAAAAACTGCTTAATAATTATTACAAAATCATTTATGCAAAATTTCAACTAAATGGAAAATTGTTTAGCTCCGTAGTTATTATGTAAATAAATAGTTCACTACGAGAACTTTAATTATTATTAATAATATCATTAATTTAATTAATATATATTATAAGGGAGTGGAAGTGAGGATAGCGAAATAAATGGAACCAAATTATAGATGCATACAATGATTTAAATATCGACAATTTCGTTGATATTTTATCAAAATGGAGAGTCGCCATCGACACAGAGGGGGGGGGGGAGGATATCCATGTTTTCGCCCAAAATTAAAGGACATCAACGATATTCACCGTTATCCACTGATTTTCATCAAGCGTCATTGCACCCTTGAGTCTCGATTCGTGGGATTCCGATGTCGACGCTGACAAAGGAAGGCGGAGCTCTCCTCATCTTGTCCAATTGATTCATTTGGGATTGGTCTCATGGTCCAATTCAACCGCAATGGTCTTCAAAGACGAGAGAGATTCGAGGTTCTAGACTCCAGTTCTTCCCTTCCGATGGACGTTATCAGTCATAAAGAGCACGGACGTGCTCATCTCGACCAGAAGAATGATTTGTGTGAAGTGGTGAGGCTGGATTTAGCCATGATTCAACCAAGTAGCAGCTGGTATTGTTGGGCCGAGTAGTTGTAGAGAATATGAAGACTAATAAAGGAAAGCCTTTTTGGGGAGAGCGAAAGAAAAAACAAGGTAGAAAATGGGAAGTGGAAGGTTTCTTGACTCAATTACACAATAAGTTATATATGTTACGTGAAGTGAGAATCGCCTATCATATGTTATGTTAGATACTTAGAAAAAATAAATTATGATAAATTATAATTAAAAATTTATAACACCATTAGACAATGATATTATTTTTTATTTATTCCCGATCTAATTTATTTTCAAAATTTCTACAAATTCAATCTTTCCATTTCAAATCTCGTTTTACGAAAATTTCCTACCAACTTCTTAAATTATATGGAAAATTCGGAGTCTAACTTCCTAATTAGTTCTGTATTCCAACTAAGAAATCTTTATCAAGATTTGACAATTAGTCACCATCAGATCATATTATATCATATATTTATTATATTAAGTTCATTTTATAATTTTCATTTATCTTATATAACTATTATTGGGTTCTTAATTTTTTTTTTCAAATTTTCATTAAAAAATTTCAACTTTTAAACTAAATTTTCACTATTTTGTTGACGTAAATGATATCGATATTGAAATATCCATCAATATTTTCGTAAATCTGACTGTCGATATTTCCATCGATATCAATTAAGCTAGATCTCGCCGTGATACAGCTCTTTTGACAGGACCCATCCCGATTATTCCTCGATAATCGTGAAAGATCCTGCTTCCGTCTGACCATATTAAAGTGAATTGAATCAACACCTTAAACCATATAATAGCAATCCTATTCACCGTTTAATTAAAGCCCTTGCATACAATTACCATTTTACCCTTGAGGTCACAAATGACCATTTTGCCCCTGAACTTCCCAGACCTATAACTTTTTCATACGAGCTCCGTTTTCGATGTGCCACCTGTCTACGGATTCAGCGTCTCGGGACCTACACAACGGTCCTCGAAAAATGTACAAAAAGTAGTCCAAACAAAAAGTCAACTTTTAGCCAATCCATCCAAGGGTAAAAACGTCATTTTACACATTATTTTAATATTTTACAATTTTTGGATTTTCGGGGCGTTACATCTTTCATCTTCGTGACCCACTTTCAGGAAGTGACCAAAAATTTTTGACTTCCTACCGGAAGGAAACAAATGGGCCCATCCCGAATAAATGTCGTTCTAGGGGAAGTTAGGTCGTTAGTAAATAGAGAAAGCCTGAAACTCGAACAGAATGTAGTGGAGCGAGTTATCCTTTTTCAGCACCTGACCACGCCACCACGGTCCCATAACGAAATGGCGGTCGGAAGCCACTAGAAGGATTGGCCCACTGGATATATGGTTCTACGCTTCATAGGCTTGAAGAGCCTCACGGGCGAGGGAGCAAAATTCTCAAAGTTTTCCCAAGAAATCTAGGGAGTCTTGAAAGTAGGTGCATACCCTAAATTAGCAGGGGATAAGAAGTCGACATGGGCTTTCTCTTTTTGGAATTTTTTGGGGGCCATGTTTCTTGATTGGTTTCTACGAAAGAGAATGGATTTTTAGGAGATCGAAAAATAGAGGCAGTAATTGTTTGAAGAGATGAATTGCTAATGGCTTAAACTGCCAAAAAACCCGAGTTGACTAAAAAAGGTTGACGCGAGCGAGAAAAATGGACGAAAGTGCGATCGTGTGAATTTTAAGTGTTTTATAATCAAAATATTTCAAAATTAAGAGGCAGTGTTTACACCCCGAAAAAAATCCTTTCGGGCTAAAGTTAATGGTTTGAAAGTAATTAAATGCCCAAAGCAAGAGACACGCCTAGTCTAAGCGACTTTGAGCATCGAAAAGAAGAAAATCATTGGTGGAGCTGACAACACAAAGAAAACAGAGGCAAATGAGAGGTTTCCAATGGAAAAAAAAATTGCAGCATGGGACTCACGCGGGACCCAACTTGGCAAATTGATAGCTTCTTCATCGCCTATAAATAGAGACGAACTTAACTTCTCAAAGAACCGACAATCAACCAATCAAACTCATAAAATTGATCTCCATCAATTTTTGAACTATGAACTTCTTCTACCAAGGTTTCATGGTTAAAAAAGGTTGGCCCTTGTGGCAAAATTGTTTCTTTCGACCTAGAAAATCAAGATGCAGCTTATCTTCTCACCCATTTGATGCATTTATGCAACTGCCTAACCGTTTTTCTGACTTATCATGCAGTAATTTCATAATGATTGGCTTAATTTTCCTGCACTAACTTTTTTGATAGCTCAGTGTCATAATAGTTAACATCATTCCGACTACCTGTTCTTGGAATGTCAATAGAGGCTCGTCGAAAATTAACCTTCTTTATGACTGTTTAGTGTTATAAAGGTTGATTATATCGACTACTGGCTCTTGGAAAGTCATTCCGATTATCGATTCATGGAAAGTCATCCTGACTACTGAGTCACCGAAAGTCATCCTGACTATCAGGTCATGGCTGGTCACTAAGGTGCTCAAAACTCATTTTCGACGTTTTGTTGTCACTTTTGAGTGCTCTATCATCTCATGGCATGATTTCTGATTAATATTCATTTTAGTTGAGTATTTTTGGAATTTCTTGCTTGATATGGGCTTGAATGCGAAAGAAATAATTTATTTTTCTGTACTTGTGATTTCAATTGTTATTCAATTCCAATAATTTTATATTTCTGTGATTTTAGTTCCATTTTCATACAAACTATATTATTTTAAGTAGTAATTGATACTTGGGATACACCATCCATGTGTGGTTCACGATTTTCCAAGTCGGAATACCATATTTGTGCATTGGTCCGAACATTTTGATTCCTACTTGAGAAAACCTGCGACCATTGGTCATCTAACTACTGGGATAATAATGTTACGAACTTGAATATCATGGCGAGATAAATAATGAACTTGGACTACGCTGAAAAGAAAATATTTTAAAATCCTTGAAAAATGCATAGAAAAGAACATCACAATTCGCATACTATTTCTTGTCCGCCTGCCTTACTTTTATCAAAAAAAAGGTTCTTGGACCGAAAACATAACCTATTTGCAGTGTCTAGTAGGAGCTTCTATTAGTGACACGCCTGCACTTGAGTTGAAAGACCTAATCACTTCTTGGTCTGCCCATTCAGGAATCGACTATAACCCAAGGCCTATTATAGTCAGCTCATTCAACATCAATCTCTGCACCTCAACTCACAAGAAAGAGACCCTACGAGTGGTCTGTCTTTGTCGTTCTGCAGACCAAGTTCCGAGCAGAAGTCCAACAAGAATTACCCTAAAACATTTAGCTCCTAAAATAAGAAAAATATTTTTGGACGGGAACAGGTGGGTTTTCACTTGCGCAATCCTTCACTAAAACACCACTGTGGTTAGTTGGTGAACATTTTATTAAAACGTTAAGTGTAAAAAGTGAAGGTCTCATCATCAGTAAAAATCTGATGCACGTACATATATATATATATACCACGATATATATAGATATATATACAAAGACTAATATAACATAAATTGCTAATCATGATTCCATTCCAATCAATAGCTGTGAGCACAAATAGTCAATGTTGACATTAAGACAGTTACAGCCACGATTTTCACTTTTCAATTTTCGCTCAGGCTTAGTAGGGTTAAAATTCAAAAAGGAGAGGGTATTGCGTACACACTAGCATGCATACATCCTTCATTTTACAAAGAGATGAAATTAATCAAGTGAAGTAAAATAGTATAAACCGGAAAGGGTACATCATTTATGTAGCCCTCTAAGATGTACTCAAAATTTTATCGTCCGAAAGGGTACGAGAAATATATCTGATGTCGCAAAACGATGCGCTTCTGGCGAATGAACTCAGCATTGTTTCACAGGAACCACATTTAGTTTGTACAAACCGGAAACCACTTGTTTTAGTCAACTTCATAATATTACTTCTGACCAAGACATGACAAATTAACTTCAACTTCGTAATATTAATCTGATAATCTCTAAAACTTAAAGAAATAGGTCCCATAAACTAATGCTAAATATTGGTTGGTATCTGGCCGGTTTGCATGTTTTATATACCAGTTTATCAAGAAATAAAATCATATTTATTAAATAGTAAATAAATGCGGGTATTAATAATATATTTAGAGAAATATATTCCATATATTTAATTAGAACAAACATATTTTACAGGCAGAGAAGAGTAATAATGAAAGTCAAAGCTAGGATAGGAGGGCAACAATTGTAATGTCTTTTTTTTTTTTTTTGTTAAGAACAAACAAGCCCTAACTACAAAAAGTGGATCTAAATCCATAGGGCAGTGCCTAAAATAAGTTGCCTTGCTATTACTTAGTTAAGTACTTAATCGTGGGACTAATTGGCTTGTTTATGGATCAGTGCGAGGCTTTTTGGGGGTATTTCCATTGTGGTGCAATGGGTCAGGACCCGATGGGACCTTCCTCAACTCCCACTCAACCAACTTCTTCTTTCCATCACCACCATTGATCACGTCACCAACTTTCTTCACATCACCAACACCAGCTTCTTCATCCTTCCTCGTCTTCTCCAAACTAGCCCCAAGCATCTGCATGTGCTTAAGTTAAACCATGAGCAACAAAAATAATCTTGAATTTAAATTAAATAACCACATAAAAATATTCTTATAAAAGTAATAACAAAGATATAGACCTTTCTGCTTTGCATATCGAGGGAAAGAGATACCTCGCCACCAAAGCAGCCGTAGCCAGTGAGTCTACAATCTGGTAAGCAACACCAACTTAATGTTAATAATAATAATTAAAAAAAACATTATTTTTGGAGGATAAGTAAATAAAAAAGGGTAAAACTATTCATCATGCATGCAAATGCAATATGTATATATGTACATATTAGGGTATGGGAGAGAAGAGATCGACCAGAGGTTGCAGCTTGGTGTATTTGCAGCAAGCACGAAGCAACAAGTAAAACCAAACAGAAAGCCAAGGCTGATGTTGATGCCATTTTTGGAACCCTAGCTATCTATAATATAACTGAGATAATTTGAGCAGAGATAAACTCAAAGAGAGCAAAACTAAAAGTAGTGTGAAGTTTTAGGGAGAGGGAAAAGCTCCAATTTATAGTGGTTGTGAAATGTGAAATTAATAATTACTCGTGCAGCCCTGTTGTAGAAAGGAAATTAATTAATGACTAGCTATAAAGATTGGTACGTCATGGATTTGTAGATAGATGCCGAAGATGTCAAATTCCAACCGTACGATCATATATATGTAATCATCGCAGAGGGAATGAATGCCCCATATATTAGATAATAATTATAATTATGGGTTAATGGATTTATTTGGATACGGAAATATGATTTATGTTGGACTTGAAGAGCAAATAAAGATTTTGGATGATGGAAGCAATGAAATGAACAAGGGACTAGTGATTGATAGTTGACGGGTTTTTATTTCCTCGAGCTGCCAATATATCTCCATTCGTATCTGTCTTTACTGCTTCTTGCCTAGGCCTTTTAATTTAATGAATGGTGTACGACTACAAGTTTGATGATTCTTTACTTATCAACCAAAAAATAAAAAAAGTTTGATCATTCTTTTGTTTAAACACTCCCATAATTTGGCGCTTTGATTAATGAATGAATTATTTATTTATTTTTTAAAAAGAAAATTTGTAATGAAAGTGGGTTAATTTGGTGATTAATGAATTAATTATGTGGGAAGAAGATGTGGTTGCAGGACTTGCAGCAAGTACAATTAAAGAGTAGTTATAGTTTGAGTGAGAGTGAGTGACATCAGGCACTAGATTTGGTAGCTGGCTTTATGATCGATACTGGCAATACATCATGAACAAGTCTTCTCCTGGAGTATCCGCTGCTGGCTGCTACTGGCAACTGGCATGCATCCGCCGATCCATCAGAGTATATGCAGCGTGAGTAGGCAGGGCCACTGTGTGTGAAGAGACAGTCTGAGTTGCTGCAAATACAAAATTATCAATTTAATTAGTCTTCAGGTAAATCTACCTCTGCCTTTAACAATCATTGTCTCTAGACTAGCCAAACCTTATCCCAACCCTCCCCTATGTAATACAATTAAATGACGTCAAAGATATACAGAAGGATATTCACAAATCACAACTGAAGATATCTTTATTAATTAACTATTAATCTTAATATTATTTAAATTTGAAATATTTAATTATTATATACTAGACTCCTGTCTTGTTATTCGCTAATACAAGTGATAATTAATTCTTTATTTTTATTTTTGTTAAAATAATTAATTTAAAAAGATAAATAATATTAATTTTTAATTTAAAAAAATAAAAGGAAACTATCTGAGTACCCCCGCTCTTTAAATTTATAAATTTAATATTTAATTTTATTATTATATTCTTAACTATTAAATCATTTAAAAGGTATTTTTTTCAAAATTTTTTTGTGAAATCTTTTGAGTATTTTAATTTTATAATAATACAGCTCTTGTAAATAAATTTATGTTATAATACGTCCCGAAACAAGAAATTGAAAATAAAGAATTACCTAGATACTCGGTAAGAATCGGATTGGACTTAAAGGTGTGACTAGTTGTATTTAAAGATAAATTTATAAGTTTGTTGCAAAATGACCATTTTATTCGATTTCCTAAAACGCAACATTTCTCTGATGGGAACTCCACGTCAAGTCTAGATGTCGGTCAACATCCCATTGTTTTAATATTCAAGCGAATTTTGACCAGGTTGTAATAACTTATCATTAAATTATAATATTAAGAATATTACATAATATATATAATATTTATTTATTCATATTGAAATTCTCTGCTCGCTTACATGTGCGTTTAGTATTTTGTTAATTTAACTTCTATAATATTTTTAAAATAAAGTGAAATAAAAATAAAACGAAAATTTAGATAAAAAATGAATAAAAATAAATAAGGGGGAGCAACCATTTACTTTCTCTATTAATTTTTTTTAATTTTCAATTAAAAATATATAATTTTACTATTTTTTTCCTCTATTTGTCCATGTTAGAACTTTCGTTAATTAAGATTATTTTTATTTAAAATATCATGGTGAAACTTTAAGACAAAACTTACCTTTCAGTTTATAATTATAAAGATGCTTATTCTTGAGGAAAAAAAGTCATAAAAGGTTTTAAAATGATAATACAATTAAGTAAAATTATAATATAATTCATATTATCGGTTCGTATGATTCTGTTTTTTCCCCGATAAGCTGGTTTAGGGAATGAAAGTATTTGAGTGCCAGCTGGGCAAAGCATCTGAGCTTTTAATACCAAAAAAATAAAAAAAAAGGAAAGAGAGAGCTAATTTTTAGACTACCATATTTGCCGGCTATCTTCCCCGTTGTGTTGCAGGTGGCCTGGCCTCATCTTAGAATCTTGAAATGCGTTCTCCAGAATATTATCGATCTACAAGATACAATATCTGCTAATGGAGTGATGGCTTAGGCTGAGGAGCTGGAGGTAGAGGTGGAGGTGAGTCGGTGACTGCTGACGGGGTGACGGTTACTTTAGGTGGCAGAGGTGGAGGGGAGGTTGGGTGGTGGAAACAAAAAGGACAAACTTTGTGTTGATAGATGTATGGTTGGTTGGGCTGGGCTGGGCTGAAAGTGAAGGAGTCCCACATAGGAGCTTTGTGTTGGTAGTGAAGTGTCTATAAACATTGGCCCAGCAAGCATGGTTGTCCCCAAAAGGGACTTCCCCCCTCCCCGAATAACAATTGAACTTGGACTCATGGACCTGGGCCCACATACTTGGATAGTTGGACTTATGGAATGGACTGGACTGGACTGGACCACTACCTGGACAAACGCAACAAAACTAATAAATACGGTTCCGTTGATAAAATGAACCAATTTTTTTTTTTTTTACTTCACACTCAAAACTACATATTCCTTTTTCTTTTTTTTTTTCCCATCGTTATATTTACTAATATTTTATATATAGTTTTATATAAAAAATTAACTATTGGTCATTAAATGTCATTCATTTTTTCCATAATCTTTCTTAAAATAACATACGTACAATTAGATGACATGCAATGTATCCAAGAGCTGGAGGAGAGTATGAGGATCTGAATATTTATCGCCAAGTTATGTGAGGGATGTGAGCTATGGAGGGCAGATATCGTCCCTTTACTCGGTTTGTATCTTGAAGCAGAGGACATCCAGGAATACAAAGTTGAGTTAGTGTAAGAGGTAAGCCTTGCTCTGGAATGGATACTAGCTTGAGACAAGAAGAAGCCATTGCCCGTGAACCTTCTGCCTCCTCCAATATTGACTTCAAATTCGGGTAATACTGAATCTCTATTCTTCTCAGACTCGGGTTTATCTTGTCTCTCGCCAAATACATCAGAGAGGTGCAAAAGATAATCTTGATGGCTTTGAGAGAAAGTGGCAATCCTCCATCTGGAAAGGAGACTGAGCTATTCTATGTTGACACTTTTCTAACATTTTATTTTATGGAAGGATGTTGTATTTAACATTGTAAAAGAGATACAGCGATAAAGGTAAAGTCTCTAATAAGTCTCAATTATGAATAGCCGGAATAATAGCAAAATCTAAAAATAAAAAAAAAATTGAGGCCTGAACATATTCACTGGAACATAAACCTACAAAAAATATAGATAAATAGTACAAAGTAATGTCTTGATAACAAGTTTAAAAGTTGAACTTCAGCTGAAGATCTACAAATGTCCTCCGTAATACCTCGTTATAAAACCTTACTCGGAAAAACCCATTGAGGAAACACCATGGCATAGAAAAAAAAAAAGAGTAGCTTGAGGTCATAATAGTAAAATATATTAAATTTCTTATAATTTCCAAAATATCCTTACTTAAAGTTTTTATTCAAGAATGAATAATTCAATAAGTCAAGTCAAAAGAGTAATATATGTATATACATATATTAATTAAAGAGTAAAAATATGTATATAATAAAACCAAAACTTGATTTTGGTTAAATTTTTAATAAACCCAAAAAAAGCATTAGTTTAAGAAAATATTAAAGAAAAATAATCTAAAATTTCAAACGGATAATGAAATAAAAAAGATATAAATATTTCATGTTGTAATATTTTTGGATTTTTAAGGCAATCAATATATTTTTTATTTTGGGTTATCATAAATAGGGGTGGACACAGTTGAATCGATACAGGTACCATCCAAATCCAAATTCAAACTGTTCATAACATATCGGCCCAGACCGACTAAAGGGTCCAGACCCACTAGAAGGCCCAGTCCGCTACCAAATACATCAACTCAGACCGACTCCAGAGGTCCAGCCCTCTGTCGGTCGGCACGTCGGCCCAGACCGACCCATAGGTCCAACCCTCTGTTAACACCGTGCCACAGGCAGACTCTGGAGGATCACCCTTCGTCGGTCGGTATGTCAGGCCTAGACCGACCTAAGGGCCCAGTACCTCGGCCCAACACAAGCCCAAGGGGCCCAGGCCCACTCAGACAAGCAAACCCTGGTAGGATCTGGCCAGCACCGACACATGGACGTCTCCTACATGTGTCGGCCCCACAACAGTTGATATTTGTTCCATATCGGGAGAATATATTTATCATACTCACCACATCCATACAAAAGGGGTCCATTTGGCGTATAAAGTTAACTAAGCATTTACTATTGACAACTCTTTTGGCAATACACTTATTACCATTCCTTACCACTCAAACTGACAACTGACTTGAGCGTCGGAGTACATTTGGGTTGGTACCACACCGGTGCCTATACTCTATTCGACCAACCAGTTTTCTCCCTTTTCAGGTCTATTCCAAGGTACGTGGCAGAGCAGTATTCACTTCCTAAATTGGCACATTTTGTGCATCAACACAAACCATTAAGATCTTAACAGTTTGCGTAGTTTATTTTTTATTTTTTTAAATAGACTTGAAAATGTTCAAATTCAAATCATTATTAACGGTTTGAATTGGATCGATTTAGAAGTTATAGACATAAATTTTTCATGTAATTTGTTCACAACGACTCCTCCAAATTATTTTTTTCTCCAAAATTCCGACATTCTCATCAAGATTTTATGTATTCGCATGAATATTTCATTCATACATATTAATAAATGAAAATTTTCAACATTAATATGACAAATTATGCGTAAATATAATTTAAATTCGAAAATAATACAAAATGAGTAATGATTAAGTAAGTTTAGAGTATGTAGTGAAAGCTTATGTTAACATATTACAAATGAAAGACATTAACTAACAAATACAAATAAATAAGAATCTTAATGGTTTGGTTTCGAGTTTAACGATTTTCACAATACAAATTCAAACCATTTGACTTTCATTCAATAAAATCCATACTAAAGTGCCAATAGCAATTTAAATCGAATTGATTTCCAATTTCAACAGATTTATATCTCCTCTAATCACAAAGGCATTCTTTAGTTGTAATATCTTCACATGCCCACTTTCAATTTTTTTCAGATTTATGGAATAGTTTTATTTTTGAGTTATAACGGGTGCGTAATCTATCGAAATGCCTCCGCGACAAAACAAACAAATTTCACAAAAATATTATTTGATAATATTAAATATTCATCATCTAATGACCGAATTCTTTATTGCATGAATTCTTTTTTTATAAATAAAATCATTACTCGTCACAAAATGAATATTCAGATGGAAATTTAAGAATTGGATTATTACTTCCCGTGAACGTAATTATATACGGATATCATGGGTTGGACTATCGGAGCCACGATATTATGGTCGGGTAACGAACTAACGACCAACGAACCAGTAAAAAGAAAAGATAACCGTTGGAAAAAAGTGAAACACGGCACCGGCGATGTTTGAGTTTTCAATCTTTGTTTCTGTATCTCGAAGGTCCACCAAAAGCACGAAAATTTCTCACCCGTCGACCATCCAGCCTAATAAAACAAATGGGAATTTCTTATTCCAAATTTTTAAGCAGAGAGCAGGTAGGAAGTTGAGGATTACACGATTCATAGCTTGATTGATGTGCAAGCTGTGCAGCGACTTGGCCTTGGAAAATGTACTAAATGCCTGCTTGGTCAACGTGAGGACGACAAGCTGCCCAATTGCAGTTGATCAGTTGTGTTGAATTCCATTGACCTACAGAAACCTCAGGCTTCTTAAATCTGAGGTTTTTCATGAGTTGGGGTTGGAATTGGAACCAGCGCAGGTAATATTTGGGGGGGTTGAAGAATTTCGATTTGAAGAAGTAGATGGAGTTGGCAGTGGGAAGGGAGAGGAAAAAAGTGGTGGTCATTGGAGGGGGTGTTGCTGGTTCGCTTCTGGCCAAATCTCTTCAATTCCATGCCGATTTCACTCTCATTGATGAGTATGCGTCTTCTTCGTGTTGAAAAAACTATAATTTTATTGAATAATTGGGATTGATGTTCTTGGTTTGTTTAGCAGATGTTCTTGGTTTGTTTAGCAGATGTTCTTGGTTTGTTTAGCAGATGTTATAATCCTAGGGATTCAAGTTTTGTTCTTTCGGGTTTGTTGACTCTAAAAGGCTCTTTTGGGTTTATGTTTTTGGTGTTTTCTATTTTCGGATTTAGCAGATTTTATTGGTTTTATTGGTTCGATTTTCGGATTTAGCAGATGTTTTTTGGTGTTTTCTATTTTCGGGTGTAATTCGAAAGTTTGGTTCAGCAAAGATTTATAGATTGGTGATGAATTCTAATTCCAGGTCCTCTTCGAGGTTTAGGAATTAACAACTCGTGTTCCCAAAAGGACTGAAATACAATTTGTTTTCAGCTGACATTCCTCATTATCAACCTGATATTTCTTAGATTCACATTCTGTAATTTGAATCCATGCATCATTTCTGTTGGTCCTTGAATCTCAGTAGTTTGTAGGACTAGGAGTACCAAAATCAACAGCAATAATATGGTTCACTTGGTGGGAATCAGCTCACTTTCACGACGCACACTTTCCATTTAACAATTTTTATCTTTCTGATTTAGTTAGCATTAGCAAGAGTTAATTACATGGGTGTTTATTTAAAGTGTATGTATCATCCACTAAATCCAGTTAAGCCTTTGTTTTGACCAATCAAGACATGAGTGGGTGTCTGTGAAATTAAAATTATATGACTGTCTTTTGTTCTTATGAATTTGCATGAAACATGGACATGATATCAGGGGCGTGTTTTTTCTGAACATATAACTGACTTTAGCTTGCTAGGTGTCTTACAGCTAATCAATATAGTTTGCAGGAAATAAGTTAGAACTCTGGCATATACAAACACCATACAGCAATAGCTCAACCTTTATTTTCCTTATGCCATATTTCCACATGACATTCCTTGGATGATAATACAAAAACCATTCTCTCTCTCTCTCTCTCTCTCTCTATATATATATATATATATATATATATTTGTGTGTATTGCTCGTGATTATGAAGTGCACTCATTGGAGTTGTTAATATGGCATCCTGTAGAACTTTACGTGTCCAGAACTCTCATCCATTCTGCTTCTAACTGAAAATGAATTTGACATCAGGAAGGAATATTTTGAGATTCCATGGGCAAGTTTGAGGGCCATGGTGGAGCCATCATTTGCGGTAAGATCGGTGATTAACCATAGGGAGTATCTCACCAATGGCCAACTTATTACATCCAGAGCAATCAATATCTCGGAAACTGAAGTGCTGACAGGAGAAGGCCGTTTAATTCCGTATGACTATCTCGTCATTGCCACTGGTCATGCAGATCATGTTCCCAAAACTAAAATTGATAGACTTCATCAATTCCAAGATGGTAAAACTTAATCCATACCAGCATTTAGCGATGAACTATTCTATTAAAAAATCACAATTCAAAATTAATTGAACCACAAATATTTTCTTTTATTTTCTATGAATTGTTAAGAAGTTGGCAGCATTCTTTTTTCGTTATACGTATTCATTCCCTTATCCTGTCCTTTTGTTACTTTTGCTTGAGTTGACATAATCACTCCATTGTTAGATAATCAAAAGATAAGATCAGCCAATTCAATTTTGATTGTTGGAGGAGGCCCAACCGGTGTAGAACTTGCTGGAGAAATCGCGGTTGATTTCCCAGACAAGAAAGTTACTGTGGTGCACACTGGATCAAGGTTGCTCGAATTCATTGGACCAAAAGCTGCAAACAAGGCTCTAGGTTGGTTACAATCAAGGAAAGTTGAAGTGATATTGGAGCAATCAGTCAGTTTAGATACTATATCAGATGGAAGCAAAATATATAGAACTTCAGAGGGTGAAACCTTTGAAGCAGATTGTCATTTTCTATGCACAGGGAAACCTCTGGCTTCAGCATGGCTGAAAGAAACGTTGTTGAAGAGTAGCATGGATGTAAATGGGAGGTTGATAGTAGATGAGAATTTGAGAGTCAGTGGTCGAAAGAACATCTTTGCAACTGGTGACATTACTAACATTTCAGTAAGTGCTAGCTGCAACCTTGTGATGAGCTTCTTTAGTTGTTAGGATAGTTATAAATTTACCATAAAACTAACTAATCAGTTTTCAGTATGGAAAGTTGGGTACACAGGCTTTAACTTTTGGCAACTTTTGATGCACTAGAGTGTACTTTATGCTATGAGTCACCATCTAATTCTATCCTTAATTTAAACTTGAGATATATATTAACATAGTGATGCTTACTTGTCTGCATTTAATTCTAATGAATTTACCTATTGACCTGATTGCGTACAAATTTTATCTAATCGAGTTTCGAAAGTACTAAGATTTGTGTGCTTTTAGTTATGAGCTGTATAAGAACTGAACCTGTGTTGACTTGATTGTGTTTGACATTATGTGTTTGATGAGTTCCAAAATGCATTTTAAACCTTATGCTGTTCTGCTTGGTTGTGGTGAGATCTAACTGTAAACAGCATTTTAAATAGTCTATTTTTCCATGTTCGATATAATTTGAAGAATAAGCCCCCCTCCGGGGAAAAAAAGGAAAAGATTATATTCAATCTCTGTCGTCAATCTGCATTGTACGCCTTTTCCTTATAGCTAGGTATCTTGCATTCTGATTTCTGATATGTATCTCTTGCACATAAAAAAGAAGGGGAAGAACAAAAAATGAAAAAGGAGTAGATATGCATTAAACATATGGATTTTTTATTTATTAGAGAAGCTATATATTGTCTTTGTAATGGTTATGCTTTGGAAGCAATTCTAATTAGAATGTGAAAATGCATATGGCAGGAAATCAAGCAAGGGTATTTGGCACAAAAACAGGCTTTGGTGGCTGCGAAGAACATAAAGCTATTGCTATCAGGGGGAAGAGAAAGTAAAATGCAAACTTATGAAGCTCATTCGGTATTGGCACTTATTTCACTTGGGAGGAAGCATGGGGTTGCACAGTTCCCATTGACAACCCTTTGCGGACGCATTCCTGGACTGATCAAATCGAAAGATCTTTTTGTAGGGAAGACAAGGAAGCAGCTGGGTCTAGAACCTCATATTGTAGATGATTAGATTGGTGTGTAGATGTCATCGATATTCCTTCTTTTACCGTGTACATGTGTGCAGATGTGTGTTTAGAAGAGCATTTTACCTGCATGCTCCCCCTCAATGCTGTTGATCACGATGACTTCTCCATAGTCATCACAGCAATCGACATCCATTGTATTATATGCGCATGCATTGAGAGGCCCAAGTAAGGATCGGTTAAAATGATGAGCTAAATAAGTAGTTACTTTTGAACCCTTTGATAAAGGATTTAAGCTGTAGAAGTGGATCTACAGGTTCAGAAGTAGCTACTTACCAATTTGTTTTTTTTGTTTTAGGTACTTTCCAAAGTCTAGATATGCAAATTTTTATTGATAATTTGTGTGTGTTTATTTTGTGAAAAGTGTGTTGCTTTATTCAACTTATATTCCTAAGCTCCACTTGAGAGATTACCTTTTCGAATAATGTTTAGATGATTAATATTCATATTTGATTATGATATTGTTGTGTCAATTTGTCATTACATATTGAGGGAGGAAAATTCGAATATGGGAGCAGCTCCTTAAAGGGGGAATTATTAACAACTTAGTTGTGTTCTGTCCTCTGGGTTTTTTCTTTTATTTCTTGTGTTTTTAAATAAGAGAATATGCCACTTGAAAGAAGAGAAATGGGAAAGAATGTATTCTACTCTTTAACTTAGTTCCCCACCTTCCAGGCCTTCTGCTCCAGAGGGGCTCTTTGACTTAACAAACATCTCATTTTAATTTGGTCTTGTCATCTTAGAGTCTGAGGCAGTGATTAATTTGCTTGGCGTCTCAAGAAGACAGTGAAGAGTGTTTAGTTGTGGATGGTGTTTCTGGTTTAGTGTATGGAAACGTTGATGAACCAATTTGGCTGGGTGGGGAAGGGGAACTAGTTCATCAAAGTTGTTGTTTTAGTGAAACTGTAACAGGTTTCTGCTACTAACAGGTTTAGTGAAACTGTAACAGGTTTCTGCTGCTAAGCGTATCTGCAGTGTCTTCTTCCTAGTTCAGGAAAAACTGGTTTGCTTATATATGAATAATGAATAATGGATGATAGAAGTCTTTGGGATTAGCTCAAAATGGTCAGGGAGGTTGGGGAAATGTGTTAGGATTGGAATAGGTGTAGGGTTAATGTAACCCGAAAAGTAAAATAATGGATGGTAGGGTCAAAGTTGCAGATAAATTTGACTTCGCCCCGTGATTCAAGTCTCATAACCTGACAAGAAAATTGTGGTCGACGTATATTTTGTCTGTTCAATCTTTTCTCATTACTTAAAAAAAAAAAAAAAATTCGAATGAGAAATCAAACTAGCCTACTTCTCTTAGGTCAACCCTCGTTAGCTATTTAAGAAATAAAGGTTCAATGACTCGACGAACAATACAATAAAATAACATTGCTAAGTTTTGTATGATTTATGATTTGAGAAAGCATTTCACAAAAATATTTAAGAAAACAGAACTAAGCCTAATTTAGTTTGCCTTGAACATCCGAAAATATCTAAGAAAATAGAACTAAGCGTAATTTAGTTTGTCATTGTGGAACCCAAAATCATCCGAAAATTATGGAGCTGCCACGTGTCCCGTCATTCCCAAAGATGACCAAATTGCCCTTGGCAATAACGCTGATCATTTGAAAAACACCCGCACATTAAATAATCTATTTACCAGTTAAATACGATATTTGATCGGGTTAAAATCTCCGTAAGATTGATATTCTCCCCGAGAGTTAATTATCGTTATTCTTAATAATGGATAATTAATATTAATATTAAAATACAATAAATATCATTACTATCATGATGAGCCATCATTACAATTATTAAATAATATATTTAATAATAATATATTATTTACTAATTAAATATTCAACCGACCAATCAGAACGCTCTAAGGCTCCCAAGATTTTCCTATAAATAGCAAGACACATTTCATTTCAAGGTACGTTAATTCTTCGCTTCGAAGTATATCCTTTTCCTCTCTCAAAGCTAACTTAAGCATCGGAGTGTTCTTGGTCGAACAACCCCCAGGGTAAATCGATCGAGGCAATGATAGCTAATTGTTTGCTGTTTGCAGGAATTGTGAGGACTTTTCGCGGCGGGTTCAATTTTTGATTCAACAGTCATGAACATCCGACTTTGAATTTCACTCACCTAAAAGAAAAAGAAAAAGAAAAATAAAAAATCAAAACAAAGACAATTTATATTTGTGTTAAATTAAATATTTAGTTACCACTTACCCATTTGGTGACTTGGCCTAAATCCACAAGAATTTCGTTTAAAAAAACACTGCTACTAAAGCAAATTAGCAAGTAAAAAGAGATTACATGTGTGTTTCCTCATTGGATTTTCGTGTATTAGTTCAAAAACTAATATTTGTATGCATAAATGAGTCAGACCTCCTCCTTGGACATACACTTCTCCCACCTAATTCGTTTGACTTTTGTGCAAAATGAATTCTTGATCATTGTTATTGATCAAGTTTTCCAAGATGAAGTAATTACATATGTACTGCTTTCGAGAACTGCTTCGTTTTGTTTCTCTTGAATATTAGTCTTAGATTTGCTTCCTTTGTACAAATGAAATAACTATGGTATTGGGAGAAGTTTTTCTTGCTGCATTCCTTCAGGTGCTACTCGACCGGTTGACACTTCGTGAGATCCTCAGCTACTTTGGGCGCCTCCATGAATTCGACAAAAAGCTCCAAGGGTGGAATGAAACGTTGTCTGCAATTCAATCGGTGCTCTGTAATGCTGAGGAGAAGTAGTTGACAAGCAAGCATGTGCGGCACTGCGGTTGTGGCTAGAGGATCTCAGAGACTTGGCTAGTTATGATATGGAAGACATGTTGGACAAATTTTCTACTGAAATGTTGTGGCGCAAGGTAGAGGAGCACCATGAACCCGGCACAAGCAAGGTACGGAGCTAATCCCTACTTCTTTTACAAGATTCAAACCATGTAAGACTGGATTTATGATTAGTATGGAATCTGAAATAAAGGAAGTCACAGAGAGATTGCAAGACATAAGTGAAAGTAAAGATAAGGTTGGTTTGAATTTTAGTATTGCAACGATGTCTAGTAAGGCATGGAAAAGGCTATCTAGTTCATGCTTGTTAGCAGGACCCGTTAATGGAAGAGAGGCAGACAAGATGAAGGTTATTGAATTGCTGTCAAGACATGAGGTGCCGAACACCATCAACTTTTAAGTAGTTTCCATTGTTGGGATGCTGGGAGTTGGGAAGGCCACCCTTACTCAACTTGTATTCAAGGAGAGCAATGAGACCATGAACCAATTCGATCTTAAGGTGTGGGTATCAGTGTCTGATGACTTCAGTATGGTGAGCGTAACATAGGCAATTCTTGAATTAATCACACTGATCTGAAGGAATTCGGCAATGTTCAAGATTGTTTGAGTAAGGAGATAGCAGGTAAAACGTTTTTGATTGTTTTAGATGATGTTTGAGACACATGTGACTATGATTTTTGGACAAAACTTCAGTCCCCATTTCGGTTTGGAGCTGTTGGGAGTAAGATACTTGTGACAACGCGTGAAACAGCAGTTGCAAAAATGATGGGAGCCGCGAAACTCATAATTTGGAGTGCATATCTGATGATGATGGTTGGAAGGTATTTGAGCAGCATGCATTCCCAAACTTGGTGGTTTGAAAGCTCAAGGAGCTGACCATCAAGCACTATGGTGGTTTGAAATTTTAGCCATGGATTGGAGATCCTCTATTTTCTAATATGGTGGTTGTGAAGTTAGAAGATTGTAAGAATTGTCAGTTCTTGCCACCACTTAGACAATTGCCTTTTCTTAAAGAAGTTCATGTAAAAAGAATGCTGGGAGTGGAAAGTGTTGGTGTTGAGTTTTATGGAGATGATGATAGATTTCCTT
Organism: Prinsepia uniflora; assembly: GCA_032719365.1. Lineage (NCBI taxonomy): Eukaryota > Viridiplantae > Streptophyta > Magnoliopsida > Rosales > Rosaceae > Prinsepia > Prinsepia uniflora. Next base: position 10,522,694 of record CM064862.1, on the reverse strand, counting down.
TTCCACAATTGGAGATTCTTGAGTTTGCGTATATGCAACAATGGAGGAAGTGGGTTCTTTTTAAACAAGAGGGAAGTGGAAGTGGGAGTTTCCCTTGCTTGAAAAGGCTTTCCATCCAATATTGCTCCAAATTGAAGGGTGAGTTGCCTGAAAACCTTGATTCATTAGAAAATCTTGAGATCGATGAATGCGACAAACTGGAGATTCCAATTCCCGACTATAAACATCTTGCAAGTTAGCCATCCACGGTTGCAAAAAGGTGGTTCACACAAATGGTTCTGCTGGCGTTGAGTTATTGGAGTCAATGCGCATTTCAAATATAACAGAGTCGAGTCTCCTAACAGACAGATTCATGAGAGGATTCAAGGATTTGAATGTCACTGGCTGTGAGGGGTTCGCTTCTGCTTGGAACAACGAGGATAGTTACTGCAACAACTGATTTCTATTCACCATTTGGTTTTGTCGAATGGGTTGGAAAAGAGCCGAGCAGCTGCAGCATTCAAATGGATTGTAAGCTACTGTCTCTGGAAATTAGAGACTGCCAAAGTCTCTTGAAGGTACCAGAAGGGTTGCATCACCTAATGGCGCTTAAAAGAGCCTCACATCTTTGAATGCAGAAGAATTATTACCATTGGAGGTTCAACTTGGAAATTATTTGAAACATCAAGCTCGAAACGTACCAATTCATGATATCAAAATCGAACCAACTTGGTTCAATTTGGTTTGATTCGGGTATCTTGTTTAGTTTTAGTTTTCAATCATTTGAGAAAAAAATTGTTGAAGAATTCTACATCGGACGAATAGAAAAAGAAAAGAAAATATATATTAAATAGTTATACTTTTTTCAACATCAAGATCTATTGTGATAAAATCACACATGTCGAACTGTACAGATTTACTATCTTACTTTTGCACTAAATGATTGAAGTGGATTGGTGGTTCCATGTGAGAGGGAGCGTTGAAAAATCTCGCATCCCCACTAAGAGGTATTACATGGCCTGAATTATCGAGTTTACAGCCTACCTTTGTTTTTGTGCTAATGAACGAAGTAACATTGTGATCCCACGTGAGGAAGTTGGCAAATCTCATATCAAAAGAGTATGAAACAAAAAATACAATCTATAACGAGTGCTTCTACTACTAATAACACTACAAAAATATAAATTAATACAGGAAACATGTAAAATTAAAAAAAAAACAATGTAATAATACTAACTACAGTGTACTAACAAGTTGTGGAATTAATCGGTGTTGGAAGGACAAGTTGGAAACAATATAGATGTTGTAAGGAATCCAAGGTTGATCCAAATATTTGAAGATCTGGAGTAAAAATATAAAATGTGCCCTTAGTTCACATGTTTATTCACATGTTTGGATCGTCACTACTTCTAATCCCTGGTTCTTTTGGCTTAAAAAATGCTTTCAAGAAAATGAGAAATAAAAAAGAATGGGATGCACAATAAATAAAAAATTGAAGTCCTAATTTCACATCGGAAGCCAAAATGGGCGAGTTGGAGATGAGCCGTACAGAGAGGATGCTGATAGAAAATGAGCGAGATACCGCTCGAGATGAGCTCTCTCTGCTGCGCAGAAATTTGCAGGACTCAGAAGGCTTAGATGCTTCGATGACGAAGGCTTGAATGCTTCGCATGACGAAGACTTGAATGCTTCGCAGGGCGAAGGCTTGGATGCTTCGATGATGAAGGCTTAGGTGCTTCGCATGGCGAAGGTTTAGATGCTTTGCAGGGCGAAGGCTCGAATGCTTCGATGACGAAGGCTTGGATGCTTCGATGACGAAGGCTTAGGTGTTTCGCGTGGCGAAGGCTTAGATGCTTCGCAAGGCGAAAACTCAGATGCTTCGATGACGAAGGCTTGGATGCTTCGATGGCGAAGGCTTTTTACACTAGAGAGAATAAGCTTTGAAAATTGTACATGGTGAACAAATCAATTTGTCAATCTCATTTCATTGATACTTGAATTTAGAAGACAACTTGAAAAGAAAAATTGAAAAGCTCCATAGAATTTTATGTCTTTCTAATGTTGACTTGCGTCTAGTTGATGCGGATCACCTTTGACGCTGGCTCGTTTGGCTCTTTGTTCTCCATGTGATTTACAGTCTTCTTTTTGATGTAGTCTGTACAATGTCCCTCCCTCAGGAGATTTCGGAGATATCTTTCGAAAGATATACATGTGTTGATATTGTGCCCATAACATTCATGATAGGCGCACCATTTGGTTTTCTCAGCATTCTCTTGATTGCCTTTGACTGGCTCCGGCTTCTTAAACCATGGCTTGTTCTTAATTTCATTGTGGATCTGATTGGCTGGTAAAGATAGCTACAAGTTAGGCTTCCCCATAACTGGCGTTTGGGAGTGTTGCCTCGCCTTTTGCTTGTTGAGCTTTCCAGTCGCAGAATTTCCATGGGGTTCATCCTCATTTGAGGCCTTTTCGTTAGTCCCGGCATGGTCATGAGTATGAGCGGCGCTCTTCTCGTCCTCCCAACTTGCATGTCGCTCTGCTAGTGAAAGTATTTTGGAAAGACTTCGCGCATTGCTCATGGCGATGTCCCCGTAAAGCTGGCTGTCTCGAGGGAGTCCTTGCTTGAATGCCATTGCCGCAACAAGGTCATTACAGCCGATAATGCGAGATTTCTCCTCACAAAATCTCCGTATGTATTGTCGCAGAGTGTCTTTTGCTCTCTTTCGGACAGAGAAAAGATGGTCATCTTTCACCTCGATTGTCCGAAGTTGTGCGTATTCCTTCACAAATGCCAAAGCCAACTCTTCGAAGGACTCAATCGACCTCGGGGGGAGGGGGGGGGGGGGGGGGGGGGGGGGAGATGATTGAACCAAGTCATAGCTTGGCCTTGAAGGGAAGCTTGAAAAACTTTGCACATGAGCGCATCGTTAGACCTGTGGGGGATCATGACTCCTCGATAATTTGAATGAAGTGAAGTTTGGCGTTACGAACCTCTGGGGGAATGGCTCCTCCTCAATATCCCTTATAAAGGGCGTAGAGAGCCGTATCTGGCGACGTAAATCATCCTCTAGATCGCCACCTTGTTGAGCACGAAAGTGCATGTCCAACATTTTTTTAACATCATTAGCCTGCAACGCTCCTTGCTGAGGCGATGAGTCCCTTTTTGCTAATCGTTGAGAACCTCTTTGAGCTTCTCCCCTTGATCTCTGGGATCGTGCGGGCGAGTAGGCTTCATCTTCCCCTTTACTGCCGTGGGCAGATCGTTTTGGGTTTTTGTATAGAGCTCGAAGTTGCCCCCTGCTCCCATGTGAGTGATGTGATCGCTCTGCCCGTGAAGTTTCCCCAGTCCTACCTCCTAGCCGTTCACGTACTAACGGCTTTAGGCGTTGTGGGCTTTTCACGCGATGAGCGTGACTTTCTTCTCCAGAGTCGCCTAGCGAAGTATCCCGTGACATTGTTTGGCAGCGGACCTGCTCTTTCCCAGGACGTCTTTGGGCATTCTCTTGTCTTCCACATGATGGGGATCGTCTGTCCTGCTCCTGGATTGGTCTCCCTGCTAGGAGTTGCTGCAAGAGCTCTGACTGAAGTTGAACTTGTTTGCTTAACCCTTCAACTTGCTGCGCCAAGTTGTCCTGGGGAGGTTGGTGACGACTTCTCCCTGAGATGTCATGACACCCGTCCAGAAAGTCCCTTAGGACCATGTTTGTTGTGGGTCGATCATGTTGTGATGCATTTCCTATCAACCTCTCGTTTGCTTGTTGTAAAGTCGAAATTCCTTCCCCTAGCGCAGGTACTTGGTTAGCTGGAGAGGGGAATGCTCCAAAACTGAAGGTTGGCCTCCCTTCGAGTGTCTCAATGGGCGCTTCTATGGACACGCGCCTGAGTTGAGCTGGGTGCTTCTCCGGAGTTTCTATGTGAGCTTCATTCCTCGTCTGAGCTGTTGAGGCAGAAACACCTTCTCCGGCTGACTGAACGGATCGACGAACCTTAGCCATGCTGATTCGAAGAATTTTGAGTTGGAAAGCTATTGATGGATAATTTGAACAACGTTCAGAATCTTCGAACAATGTCGATGAACGACGAACGAAGGGAGATGAACGATGAACAAACGTTCAAAATCTTCGAACAATGTCGATGAACGACGAACGAAGAAAGATGAACGATGAACGAATTCTTGATGAGTGATGAACAACGTTCAAAATTTTCGAACAATGTCGATGAACGACGAATGAAGAAAGATGAACGATGAACAAAATCCTGATGAGCGATGAACAACGTTCAAAATCTTCGAACAATGTCGATGAACGACGAACGAAGAAATATGAACGATGAACAAATGAGAGAGCTTCTTCTGAGTATATCTCAATAGCTCTCAATGAAAGCACCAATTGTTGAATCAAAGATTGAACCCGTCGCGAAAAGTCCTCACAATTCCTGCAAACAGCAAACAAATAGCTATCGTTGCTTCGATCGATTTACCCGGGGGGCTGTTCGACCAAGAACACTCTGATGCTTAAGTTAGCTTTGAGAGAGGAAATGGATGTACTTCGAAACGAAGAATCAACGTACCTTGAAAATGAAATGTGCCTTGCTATTTATAGGAAAATCTTGGGAGTCTTGGAGAGTTCTGATTGGTCGGTTTGAATATTTAATTAGTAAATAATATATTATTATTAAATATATTATTTAATAATTGTAATGATGGCTCATCATGATAGTAATGATATTTATTGTATTTTAATATTAATATTAATTATCCATTATTAAGAATAACGATAATTAACTCTCGGGGAGAATATCAATATTACGGAGACTTTAACCCGATCAAATTATGTATTTAACTGGTAAATAGATTATTTAATGTGCGGGTGTTTTTCAAATGATCAGCGTTATTTGCCAAGGGCAATTTGGTCATTTTTGGGAATTACGGGACGTTGCAGCTCCATAATTTTCGGATGATTTTGGGTTCCACAACCTGCAGAAACACATTTTCTTAAAAAAAAAAATTAATATATGACATATTAATAATTTTGTGTCCGAAGCTCACGCCGCTTAGTCCTTGTTAATGGCAAGGAGCGGGGCGACCTGACTCTGTAATTTTAACAGTGATAAAACCCCACACTTCACTCGATTCGATTTTTTCAATATTATACAATAAACCACGTGCATCAGCTAGGGACGGGGGGGCCTCGGGCTGTAAGGGCTATAGCCCTTTTCATCCAATGTGCCTCTCTGGGTAATTATTGGGTTAGCCCTTCCGATAATAAATAATTATTCCAATTAACTTAGGCTTTAGAAAAAAATTTAAAAAAAAAAAGAACTAACACGTACACAATTAAATAATATCATATCAATCTCAAAGGCTCAAATCCAAAGTGAAAAGTAGGCATCAACAAACTATCCGCCCCATTTCAGCAATTTTTTTCTTTTTCAAATTCATCTCACAATTTTTTCTCCTTTATTTTCTTCAAAATTTTATTATGTTTATCTATTATCAAATCTTCGAAGCATAAAGTATTATTTTCTAATTTTAGGTTTAAATATAAATTGAATGAAGAGTTTTGGCTTTGGAAATTTAAGTCTTAGAGATTTATTTATTATTATTATTTTTTTTTTGGAGTTTTGCCAATTTGAAATATTGAAATTGAAATTGGGGTTTTTGTATGAGTAATTGAGACATAAGGCTATGACTATGAGTGTTGCATTCATATGCTAGTTGTTATTGTGGGAAGTAAAGTTAATAAATGCTTTGTTAATTGTTGATATTGAATGTTTGATTTAATTGGGTAAAAATCCCCACTTTTCTTGAGTTGTCAAAAATTGATGAAAACAATTTTGATATATAACTATTGTTTGATTTATAGGCTCATTCGACAAGTATTGACTCTTCATGTTTCAATAGCAATAACAAAACGAGTTTTTCTTCCATGTGAATTATAAAAAATCGACTTCAAATTAAATAAAATATGTGGTGAATTTTTTTATTATATGACCCTCTACATTGAAAGAAACTTTACTTATACTATTAGTAATGAAAAGATAATGGAGGATCTTGACACTCTTAAGTTTCGAATGGTACAATTTAAAATTAAAAAGGATACTTTGTTCTTGCAAGTTTAATTATGATATTTTGTTGTAATTCTTTTTTATTGAAATCAAATTTTCATTTATGTATATAGATACATTTAAAGCGTATGACTTATTGCGTCTGAATAGATATATCTTTTTATATTTATTAATAAAATTTGTTTATATAGTTGAATTTCTTCTACATCTAATATTATAGAACTTACCACTTGCATCAGCCATCTTTCAATGGTCTCTTATGTTTAACAAGGCGCGTGTAGTCTCTGATATGCGAGCCTTTGCCGCCGGTGGTGATCAGCATCCAATTTAGGGCACGTCAAAGTCTTCTTCGATCGATTACGCCGCCGGATTGCTCGTAGTGAAGATAAAGCCAGCTTCTCCTCCAACTCCGCATTGTTCGAATTCGGAAAATACCACCAGAATTCAGTCACGATCGTCTTCAAGTCCTTGGCCATCAGAGCAAATGCTTCCACCTTTGTATGACATTTAACGTTCTCTGTGGAAATGGGTAGGTCGGAGAAAGAAATGTACGTCGAGATCCGACTTAGGGACTCTTCCCCATAATAATCACCCTTCTCAAGACACCTCGTGATCGTCGATGATGACGACGCAGACGAACCGGCGGCCGTTAGTTTTCCGGACACATCACTGCTGCTGTTTGTCGATGCAAACGTCCATATAATGCCCTGTGTAATAAACAGCACCAGATCCAGCGGCTCTCCGGCCCGAAAAACGTAGCTGTTCTCCCTGTAGATCACTGGCTTCAGATAGTCGCAAATGATTTTCAAAACCCTTTTATCAACTTTTTGAAGCATTGGCACCTATACAGTATACATAGTTACATACAAAGATAAATGTAGCATATATTCACATAGATTCGACAAAAAATTAAGTTCAAAGTACACTTTAGTACCTTGATTTTACACTAAATTATTGAGACATCCAAATTTTCAAATTTTACATTTAAGTATTCTTATGAGCTCTTCAAAATAGTTCACCGTTATATTGATCGATGACTTGTCTCGCGGAGACCATCCAAAAACAATTATGAAATTGAATATATGGGAAAGTAGATAGCGATACCGCGTCACTTTAAATCCAATGAATTTGAAACTTAGCTATTAAAAAGATGCAAAATGACTATTTAACCCTCAAATTCAGTTTTGAATTGTTTTGAGATGTCATTAAATAAGACACGTCATGGATTAGCATGATTTATGTCCAAAAAATAACTGATGGGTCAAAATTTAACTATGTAAAATTTGGTGTAAATTATGTGTAATTTGCTCACAAAATAACAATGCGACAAGAACAAGGCGTGAACATACTTTCTTTAGGGTGTCCATGCAGAGATGTCGTTTTATAGATTTTCTGTTGGTCCGGGAAAGGACGGAGAAGAGGTTCTCGACGTCGACATCCTTTTCTTGCTCCAATCTTTGTTTCACATTCTTCATAATCACCGTCTTCATGTCGTCGGGGAGACGATTTTTCGACATCCACAGTTGGATCTCCAGGTCTTTCATATTCATTTTCTGCGCTATCTCCTCTGATTTCGTCGTTGCCAACTGTATATATGTCTGTAATTTGAGGAACAAATACAATCAGATAACTAGGGTTTGAAGCTTAATTGATTTTAAAGGAAATGATATATAAACATAGCTATGGTGATTTCCTACCTGCACATTTCCGATGAGGTACAGAAATAGTAGCAGGCCAATAATAGAAATTAGAATCGCAAAGCAGTTTTCCCACACGTAGCCACTCGTGTCCAAATTCGTCCCAAAGTTACTGCAAAAAAATAAATAATAATTAACGAATAAACATACGACTAATTAATACAACGAGAGAATGCGACTCTGTGACAGTTTCTTAAGCCAATTATGTGAAGTTCAATTAAAGTTAAAAAATGTCCATTGAGCATGATGCAGATGCATGCAAACCTGAGATTTTTTAAGCCCCACCAATAAGAGTGAAAGAGCTTTTGCCGGAAAGGGGTTGAGTTTGACCTAAGGGCTTTAACGAAAATTCCAAAATCGAATTTTGAAGTGTCTGCTGGATCCAACGGGCAAGATTCATTGAGGAATTTGATTTTTCTTGAAGTTATACCGTCATCTCCCAAGCTTCTGTCATCACAGTGAAAGTGATAAGTAGCTATACAGAATTCTTCAGTACTCCTTTTACATGCTCTGTGCCAACATGACGTCGTTGAATCGAAAAGAAGTACCAGAAGCCTCCGAGTACCTAAATAAACAAAAAAAAATTAGCTAATTATATGAGAAAATAAATCAATAATTAATAACTAAAATGAATTATGAAAACTAAGGGAAGTTATGGATACATGGACTTACATGACTAGCAAGGATGTACAGGAAAAAATTAAATGCACCTCTAACCCATCTTTCGATCTTTGTAAGCTCGGTGTACGATAGGTAGATTCGATAAACCCTAGGAAGATATTGGATGAGAAGAAAAAATGTCATAATCCTCCTATGGCGAAAATATTCAGAGCTTCGCTTTCTGAAAAACACAACTCCTATAGCCAGCTGCAAGAAGAAGAAGAAGAAGAAGAAGAAGAAAAAATTAATTAAAATGGATTTAAACTTAATAATTATGTCATCACGGAATAATTAGTTTTGTTTTGTTAACTATATCAATTTCTTGTAGCGCAAGAAATAATCCGATTATTTAAATTAGTTAATTCTTCTCTTACTTGTGGAATTGGAAGAACAGCAAGGAAATCAACGAGAATAGAACGCCAAGGTATATCCCTAATTATCTCTTCCCTTCTGCATAACCACTCTGAGTTATTTTTCTTTCCCCTAAATGATACGTCATCCGATGAGGCCACATTTTTGGCGGTAACGCGAATTTGATGAATGATATGAAGAATGAAAGTGATGTCCATGAGAGATCGTAGCAGAAGAGCTGCAACTCTCAGTTTTTTGTCCATTCCAAGGCACTTGTATTTTTCATTGATATTTGGGATGTAGAAGAACAAAGGGTCCAATGAGACTGAAATGACACATGAAATTACAAATACTTTGTTCCATATTGGAAGGAAGGGCCCTTGTGGGTCTATAATTTTCTTTATTGTTGGCCATTTTTTCTCCGCTGATTCTCCTTCACCTTTTCTGGGACGCTTTATCCCCAACATGCTGATACTAAAAAATATTTACAATAATGGAGACATTAGAATGGAAAAAAAAAAAATACCAATGTTATTAAAAGAAAAAATATAAAGGTGTTAATCATACATAAGCTTTTCCCAAACATTTTAGATGCGTTGGGTCCAAAACAAAGCTAACGTACGTCTGTTAATGCACATCCATAGAAGTAGCTAGAATATAATAGCTTCACTAGTTGTGGAGCAATTTTATATAATTATCCACTCAATGTTCCAAATTGCATTTTGTTGTCTTTGTAGTTTGGCCTGCCTTTTTAATTTGGTCTCTCCCATTTTAATTTGGACGTTTATAGTCTTTTTGTTTTATTAATAAAATTTAAAGTGCACAAATGTAACATCTCTAATAATAAAAGAAAAAAAAAACTATAAAGATGGTATAGTAAGTAATTCAATAGTGTTAGTCGGATTCATTCTTAAATGTAACATTTGAATTTCACTAGCAGTCTTGTGGTTATCGGAAAAACGTAATTAAGATATATACTCTTGATATTTTTATATAGATTTTATGTGGACAATGAAGTCTTATATATAGAAGTAAAAATAAGTCCCTATATCAAATTATCAATATGTAGGGGAACACTTCGTGTGAAAAATAAAAGGTAAAAAAAAGGTTTAATATATATATATATATGCTTACATTTTGAGTTGATTGCAAAAGTTCTTGTAAAGAATGTGTAAAAAAAAAAAAAGTTCTTGTAAAGACAAAAATGCCCTTATCATATGTTGTAGTTGAATATTATTACGTCGAGTTTAAAGCTTAAATTTTGACTTGATTGTAAAAGTACTTGTAAAGACAAAAATGCCCCCTAGCATGTTGTGGTTGTAATGTCAAATTCAGACTTGATTACAAAAGATAAAAAAAAATACCAAAATAAAATTTCTAAAACTAAAATGTCATAGACTTAGACAAGAATAAACTAATTAAAAGATGAATCAAATAAGAGGAATAAAAAGTATAATTTATAAAATAAAATTAATCAAGAACCAAAAAAAAAAATCCCCTAATTAAGAATGAAATTAACAAATTCAAATTAATATAGAAACAAACCTTTGGTCAAAACTCTCATCAGGATTCACAAAGCTCTCGTCCGCCGGATTCATTATAACTCAACGTACCTTCAATATATATATATATATAGAGAGAGAGAGACAGAGAGTAGACTGAAGAAACCTTTTGAGTACTACTTACGATGTCGTTTTGCTAATCCTGAAAATATAGAACTCTTAATTAAGATGATAATGAAAAGGCTTAATAACAAGTGTTAAAATTAACACCAACAACAAGAGCTTGTACCCTCCTCAGCAGGGCAAAAATGAAAAAAAAAAAAATTGAAGAAACACAATCTAAAATTGATACAAAGCTTGTAAGTTTGATGATAATATTTAATTTATTTGAGGGATTTAATTAAGTTAAGCTTGAAATGAGTGATAATACTGAACCTACCTGGCTATAAGCTGGGGGATGTAAGAGCAACTGGGCGAGAGTCCGATAGCAGCTGACGGTGTGAGAAGTGAGAAGTGAGAAGAGAATGTGCTAAGAATCATGCAGCAATTCCATTTTGTATTTTATAGACAGAATTTATGCTGCACATATATATGCTGTGACTGTGAGGTCATGGAGTAAAAAGACTTGGTCCACTTTACTTTTTCAAAAAAGGCATTAACACGTCATAAATCATCATTTTGATATACTAGTTAAAAACTTACACGCAAGTTATCATAATTTGAAAATTTTAGGATAATATTTTTGTTCTCCTTTTGGTAAATCTTTGTGTTATAGCAGCAGTAATGGGCTTTCCATGTATATATTTCACTTAATATTATATTTAGTAATATTTATTTTCACACATTATTAATAAAATTTCGGATTCAATTCTTAATAGGACGAGATTATTACTAGTGTATTTTATGATTTTCCGTAGATTATTACTATGGCTGTCATGAAAGCTCGGGCACAGTAGGCAGTAGACCAGTCACAAATGAATTTTGTGACCATATATGGATGAGAAGGTTATGAGTAATAATTGGAAGAGATAGGTAGGAAGTTGTACGAAAGTAGGTATTCAATTTTTAAGACTGGCCGATAGTACGTAGTTGGTTTTGATTAGAAATTACGGGGGTACATTAATACTTCACCTGCTTAGGTATGCTTCGTACGTCGTTGATAATTTTCATTGTTCTCAAGTCCCAAATGGTTTTCTGAAATTTAATCTCATTTTGGCAGTAAATAAGGACACGATAACATATGGTAATTATTGGCCAATTATGTGCACATAAGCCGTTAATTTTGGGTCTTAAAATTATCTCACTAATATATAGTAAAAATACATCTATTTTTTACCATCATGCGAATTCAGACACATAAGGACGTGTACGATGCCATTTTGTCATGTATAATTACCAACACCACCTTGGCTTTCACAAATAATTGTGTGACATCTGTTTAGGAAGGTAAGGAAACACTCTTGACTAAAGAAATCCCTTCACCGACAACCATCCAGTCGAAACGAGGAAAACATTTTTTAGGACGCCCCGGGAGATACATTACATTATTAATCAAATGGAATGACCAGATTCTTATCAACAACCAAAGTACAACGGCTTGAATTTCCTTATTTCAAAACATGCCCTTATTGTGTTGCCGTTATAATTGTCTACGTAAAATTAATAATAATATAGTTAGCATTGTTTATAAAGTGCCCAAGATTTATTATTATTATTACCCTTATCAGTAATATTTCCTTATTATTATTCTTATCAACCAAGATTTACACCATAAAATTCTCTAACCATTGCCATTATTTATAGATTTTTATTGTGTTGCCATTATAATTGTCTACGTAAAATTCATAATGGAATTAGAATATTATTGCAAAACTATTTCGACCGAAAAATACCGTTAGCATTGTTTATAAAGTGCTCTCACAGACTTGAATTTCTAGCTATGCTACTAACAGCTCCACTAAATTAAACAACCTACATTGTCAAGCCTATCACATTAGGTCTTGAAGAATTAGTAGAGCAGCAAGGCGGATCTAAGGAAAGTTTGATCTTTAGCGATCTAATTGCACATAAAAACCAACAAATGACTAATAGTCCTAATCTAACTACTGTGACAAAATAGTAAGAGGTGTTGCCCCAGACTCCTCCAACAAGGTAGGACAAGATTCGGGGGAAAATAAAAAAATTTAATGAAAGATTTTGAGTAAGGGGATATATTGAAAAAAAAACTCAACAATGATGGGTAACTCAAATATGAGCATAGCTTATATTATCACAATAGACTCTTATTACTAAATCAAAAGAAATATACTACCAAAAATTGAATAGGACAATTGTAAATATCTAGTTGGGTACGTACCTAGAAAAGGAGCACACGCACGTACCATCCAAATGAGCATAACAAACTAAATACGGAATTTTCAAAATAATTTTGAAATCTCTTGGTACTTTCAAATTCTTATTTTTAACTAATTTAACCTACATTTTGAAACTTTTAAATTACTCTTTTAAATAGAGCCTAAATTAAGGTGCATATCAACTATGGATATCTCCCAAACATAACAGCAATGAATATGGTGTTGCATCATAGGTGACACTATAAGGCTATAGAGAGAATGTGAGAAGTAACAGAAAAAATTGAATAACCTTGCAAAGCATATAAAGATCGAGTTCGGTTGCTTTTTTCAGCATTGTCTTCAATTTTTAGGTAGAATATAAATTTCTTAGGAGAATATTAAAATAAATTTGTCCATTTTCTTCTTATTCTCCATTTCTTGTCACATGCATAGCAATATTAATAACATGTGCCCATACCAACTTTGCATTTTTGATTTTTTTTTTTCTATATACACGAGTCAAACTCCCGCACATGACCACGCATCTATAATATTAGTCGGGTACTTGTTGTATTAGTTTCTGTTTTAACTTAGAGTGCTTTGTAAGAAATATAAAGAAAATTTTAAATATATATGATGTTGGATACAAAAATATTTTTTCAAAAAGCCCTTTCATCTGAAAAAAAGGGTTTTTTTTTTCGAATAAATACTATAAAGTGTAAGTAAGAAATGAAAATCGCCTTTCCAACTTGTCATAGTCAACAAATTTCAATTTATAATTACCATTGGAAATGCTCTTGATCAACCAATTCAATGTACAATTTTTTGTCAATTTTAAGGAGTTATTTAATTTAATAAGTCGATTAATAATAAATAAAATAATTCATTAATTATGAATTAATCCAGTTTTAGGCATAATATATAAATTAGTCTATTCACTAATATATCATATTTTTTAAAGTATTTGATCTTTTTTTAAATTTAATTGCTTTTTTATTTTTGTAATACCCTTTACTGATTTATAATTATCCCTAAAATAAATAGTAAAAAACTGCCTCCCTGTTATAAATTTATAATCCTACTGCTCTATTGGAACGCGTGGCTCCTAACTGGCGAGGTGGGAGTGGGCCCGCTGCCACCAGATGTCTGCGCTGTTCTCCGTAGCTGCATCTGCATGTGCTGCGCGCATCCTGGAGAAGTCCGGACAATAATCCAGTGACTTCCGCAGGAGAGAAGGTCAACCCAGCTGGGCCTATAGAAATTGCCAGCGTGGTATTTAAAATGTCAATTAGCATACTGTAGCTTTGTGCATAGGAATATTCTGTATTATGCTATCCGATAACTACTGTTGAAATCATAAAATTTCTAATCCCAATTTGGAATATAAACGATGTATAATGTTTTACTTTAATTTTAATTTTGTCTGAGTTTATTTTATCTATAATGAATAAGAAAGACTTGACCAAAAAAAAAATAGGAAAGAGTTAATAAATCTCGAACATTTTTAGTGTTCGAATGTAAAATTAATTTTCAAAATGAAAGTTTTACAATTTAATAGAATAATAGGTGTTATTTTAATTTTGTTTGAATTTATTTTCATATATAATGCATAAGAAAGTTGAATTTAGAACACTTTTCCAAATGTAAAATTATTAAAATGAAAATTTTACAATTTAATCCTGTAAAATAAAATGAAAAAAAAAATCAACAATTTTTTTTTCTTCCAAAGCGTGATGTGGCCTTATGAAAAAAAACGATAAGACTAATCTCAGCTGAATCCGAATATATTAAATTAATCAACATCTTATTAAAAATTAAAAATTATTTTTTAACATTTTAGAAAATGAGTCCCACTATGGCAAATCAAGAGCTCTTAAAAAAAAGGTAAAAGCAATAGTTTAAAATAATATTTTCAATTTCATAATTAATTTTTTTTTTTCAATACAATCCATTTCGGTCTCCAAATCCAATAGAAGCAAACACCCACGTGGCTGACGTTTGAAGGAGGACAGACGACAGAGCACATGGTTGTGGAACTGAAACAATCACAATGGAACGTTAATGCACTGATTATTGATTTCATTGTCAACTCAACTCCAGTGATCTCCATGAAAGTGCGTGGGGAACTTTCTGTTTGCTGCTCAAATGTTCGTATGACAAGTTGAAATTGGAGCAGTGGGATGTTATCAGGATAAAGAGGAGCTAGGGATGGAGAATAGGCCTTTTAATTTTTTAAGCTAATTGTGTTCTTCATAATATATATACAACAAAAATTAAATAAAGAACGACAAATAAGAGAGTATGGGCGGCAGATATAGAGTCCCTCCATTATGTTTGAAGCGAAAAGTGTGAGGTAGGGTTTGAGATTATGAGAGAATGAGATTTAGTGGCATTTGATTTACTAATTTTCGATTGAGTGAGTTAAGTGATTGTCGTTCTTAGTTTAGAAATTATAATTTAGGGTTTCTTTCAAAGTGATTTGGGGAAAATTGAACTAGGGTTGGATTTGAAGAAAATGGGTTGAATCTTTGTTGGTTCTTCTCGTGACTACTTGATTTAGATGGAAGGGTTGAATCTTTCACCCTTAACATTTTGATCATGTGCCTATCACATGATTTTTTTAACAAAAAAAATCAATAATTTTAATGGAGGAATGATTAATGCTCATTTAGGTATAGTTCATAGACTTTTGTTATTAATATTGAAGTTTAAGGGTTATAGCTAATATTATAATAAACTTTACGGCATATGACAACAGTTTTCCCATTATTATTTTTTTCTTCTGAACTTCTCTATAATATAATTCAAACTTAGATCTTAAAATACATTAAATATTTGATTGTGATAAAAATAAAAGACATATAAACCATATTTTAAACCGTAAAATCATAAACATGTCTAAGTTATAGGATTCATCGTCGAAGGCAAGAACATAACACAAATAAGCTATAGCTTTGGTCGGCCTTAGATTTTAACTATATGGGCCGACATAAAAATGACACAATTATTAAATCAGATGAAAGCAAACACTACGCAAAAAAAAATTGAGCTCATTAATAACCTAAACGGGTCGAATCGCCCATTTGCCACCTTTGCCGATGATTTTAGGGATCTTATTTTTTTCGTTTAAATATTTTAAGAATAGTTGATACAAGAAATTTGAGTGAGAGATCGATAATATACATTGGGTATCAAGATTTTTCTTTTATAATAATCAAACTTGAGACCTTACATTACACAATGACTAGGAATACTACCAAAACTGACACAATTAAGGATAATTTCTATATATATTTATAAAATTTTAAGAATTAGTGAAATGAATACTAAATCTATCTTTTATACCAAAATTTTAACAGCCAATAATATGCCATTAATTATTTGTCACTCGTTTTTATTTGAAGCGAATGAAAGACAACAATTTTGCATTATATTACAATCATATAATTTAACATACTTCCTCGACATGCGAATTACTCTGCCCGCTTAACCACTGTGGAACCCAAAATCACCGGAAGAATGTGGAGCTACCACGTGGCCCATAATTACCAAAATGACCAAATTGCCCCTGACAATAATACTTAAAGCCCAAGCACCGAACATGGCTCAAGCCCACAATGCTTACATAGCCCAAATATTGGGGCCAAACTGGGATGATATGTAGAACCCTCTCACCCTCGATCTGTGTAACACATGTTAGCACACAAATCAAGGAGCATTTGTCCCACATCAGAACTATGGAAATTGAGCATCTCACTCACCCCCTATATAAGGGGAACACATTTCTCAATAAAAGTAATTCTGTTCAATGCTACTTAAACTCTTGAGATTTCTCTTTCGAAGCTGACATAAGCATTGGAGTGTTCTTGGTCGAACACCCCCCGAGTCTCGATCATTGAACGAACGATAGCTTATTGTTTGCTTGTTTGCAGGGATCCTTGAGTCTTTTGAGTTTCAAGGACGAGTTCTGCTTCAACAATTGTTGCTTTCATTGAGAGCTTTAAGATATTCAAGAAGAAGCTCTCACGATTCTTCATCGTTCATCCTACTTCGTTCATCGTTCTTAACGTTGATTCGAAGATCTTGAACGTGTTCATCGTTCGACAAATTTTCATTCAAGATTCGCTGATCAAGTGTAACAACCCGTCCCGAATGAGCAGGATTAATTAACGATTAATGACGGATTAGCTAGGCTAATCGGAGATTAGACGAGGATTAGTGGACGTTCGGTGCAAAATGACGATTTTGCCCTTGGAATGGGTAAAACATTGACTTTTCGTTCGGACGGTCAAATGGACTTTGACCGATGACCGTGAAATAGTTCGGGACGTCACGAGTTCATAGACAGGTGGCACGCTCGATTCCGACATTCGAGGAAGAAGTTGTGACGTTCGGAAGTTCAAGGGTATTTTGGTAATTTGGTTGAATAGGGGCCAACTGTTGACTTTTGACCCGGGAGGTTTGATGAACGAGGGCCGAGTACCGTGACGTAGATCACGACGATACGAATCTGTAGACAGGCGACACGTCGAATTCGGACGTTCGACATCGAAGTTACGGTTCACGGAAGTTTGAGTGCACTATTTCACATTTTTCGAGAAGAGAGCTTATTTGGAATTTAGTGGACCCCACCTTTTTCCCAGACCTAATGGATGAATGACAGATGTCATTCATCCATTCCCCATCATTTTCTCTCATGCATATCCACCCTCCCCGTGCATCGACCATTTTCCATTTTTCCAATCCAAACCTGATCACCATTTTTCACCCAAAATCCAAACCCTTGACCTGTGAGCATAACTAAGAGGATAGAGAGTGAGAAGAGGACCTTATGGAAGTGGTGGCTGGCCAGGCAAAGCCGCCGTGGACGGCGGAGGAGGAAACCCGAACGAGGTAATCGGTTTTAACCGTTTAAATCCATTTTTCCATTTCGTGTATTATGGGTCGTTTTAGGTGGTTGGTTTGAACTAAATAGGTTGCTAGGATGTTGTTAGAGAGCTTTTGAGGGTGGTTGGAGGATGAAGAAGCCGTGGGTGAGTTTTGGAAATTTGAACCGTAAGAACCAACTTGGACTGGTCGGGGTTTCTTGGGTTTTAGGGGTTCTAATTAATTGGTTTAGGTTTCTAGGGTCGAGATATGAAGATTAGGATTGATTAGAGTTGAAAACGTCGAAGATTGGACCTTGTAGGGACCTGGACCGGTCACGCCGGTCCAAATTGCAAAGAAAACCGAGCCGGGCCGGTCGCCTGGAGGTTGAAGACGGGTACTGTAGCTGGCGCCTGTCTTCCACGCGCAGCCACTTCAGGCGGCGTGTGGAGGAATTTTTTAGGAAGGTTCCAACATGTCAAATCATCTATTCGATGTAACGAACATTTTGGGACTGGTTTCGAATCGATCGGACATCGTCTCAATATAGTTCAGGATGTTCGAAGGTTTCGGTGCGCGTTTAAAAATAGTTAAAAATCCCAGAAAATTAGGGGGCTTTAGTGAGGGGTTAATTAACTAGTTAGTAACCCTCTAAAGTGATTTGGACAGGTTTGGGAATCCTGGAGACAACGGTTGACCCAAAAAGGCTTACGACGCGCGTATCGAGGTAACAGCGCGGACAGTCTGTGAGTGGACTTTATTTCTGAAATCGATGCATGCATAAATGTTTTATATATGTTTTCATATGTGTTTTGGGATGCCTTGAGTGCATTTTGGTGTGTGTTTATGTATGGGCTTGTACTTCGAGGTTTTCGGGTTTTATACGTACTTATACGCGTTTATGCTTTCGGTTTTCATGAAATGGTTTTGAAAAGGTAAAACCGGGCATGAGACCCATTTGGATTTGGTTTCGACTCGGGCACGAGACCCTATTGATGACCTACGGGTCTGAGTCGTGGTCACGATGGGTGATGTGTGCACGGCGACGGACGACGTGACGCTCGCCTCCGGATTGGGATGTGTTCCTTTCGGAGAGGTCACGATGCACGTCCTGTTGTCTAGCAGCCACTGGAGGCTCAACTTCGGAGTGCTGACGGTTTAGAGGATCGATCGGCGACGTGTGCATCATGGTCTCGAGATGGTCGCGACAGTGATGTGTTTACTGCGACATACCAGGATTGAGATCGGTTCTGGATTGATGGTGGCACGCATCGCTATAATCGGGATCGTGACTGACCCTGAGATATCGGGCTCGATGCCTAGTTAATTTACGAGTACGGGCTCGATGCCCAGTTCATTGTGAAATCGGGCTAGAGGCCCTATTG
This sequence comes from Prinsepia uniflora, assembly GCA_032719365.1. NCBI lineage: Eukaryota > Viridiplantae > Streptophyta > Magnoliopsida > Rosales > Rosaceae > Prinsepia > Prinsepia uniflora. The sequence goes on along the minus strand of CM064862.1, from coordinate 10,503,855 downwards.
AGTTTATGTTCGGGCTGGAGGCCCATTTGCTTTGTGTTATCGGGCGTGAGTCCCGTTTTTATGGTTTTAGTATACTGGTATGTATATACCCGCCTTACGAGATTATTGATTGGTCTCCTCCAGACGTCGACCTGGAGAGTCACGATCCACATACCGGAGTGGGTATCCCCATAGGGATCCCGTTCCAGGAGTGGGCGTTATTGACACGACCCATCCCAATCCCCCCGGGATGACCATGGAATGTATCATGCTTCCGTCTGACAAGAGGTGTCAGACAAGGGATAACCTGTTGCCATTGCCCAACCGGGCTTCCATAGTGCGTAAGGATCGATGGAGGAGGTGTATGATGCTCAAGTCTCTGCTGTAGTCGCATCCGGAATCAACCTGAAGGGCATTAAAAACAAAAGCTGTGAGTGGACGAAAATAAACGAGTCTGTTTAAAACATTTATAAGACATTTATGCCCCCCAGTAAAAGCATATGCATGCACCATCATTTAAAATCATATATCGTATAATATGAACCATAAACATAATTGTAGCCACTGCACCATACACTCCAATCCGACATCCCTGACGTCAATAAGGTCACAATCACAAGGCTACGCGTGCCACTCGGGTCTCAATTTCCGAGTTCAATCCCCGAACCCCGTTCGGGTACAGCATCCCCGATGCTTAGCGTCATAGACGCTGGACGTACTAGACGTCCGTGACCTCTCCGGGGTACCTCATCCGGAGGAGACAATATAATATGGAAGGATCTATACAGTGCAGTACCAAATACATTTTATTGATATCCAAATGTAAAGCATATATATATATATACATAGATAAAATCCAAACCAATCTTTAAGTTTCATCAGACGGGTCTCAAGCCCAAATATTGTGAAACGTGCCATAACCATAATTTCAATATCATCAAAACCATTATAAGTCCAAATAGTTGATTTCAATCCAAAATCATTTATTCGATTCCATTTTAGGGTCCCCGACCCGAATCACATGTATAAATCAACTGGACCCCTGGCCCGATTTCATAAGTTAACTGGCCCCTGGCCCGAATTCATAAGTCCACTGGGCCCCTGGCCCGAATTCACAAGTTAACTGGGCCCCTGGCCCGATTCATAAGTTAACTGGGCCCTTGGCCCAATTAATAAGTTAACTGGGCCCCTGGCCCGATTTTACTTTATCAAGTCCGTAACCGTTTCATGAAATCATATCCAACCACATTTATGGAAATCGGTGCAAATCCAGAAAAACCTCGGTTTACGTGCAAATACGTAAATCACCTCGAAATGCGTGAAATCATTTAAATTCACCGATATCCAAAGTAAATCATTTAATCACAATTATAAAAATCATGAAACAGTTATGCATGCATCGAATTTATAAAACCAATGTCCACTCACAGACCGTTGAACCGAGCGCCTCGATACGCGTGCCATAGGCCTTCCCGGGCCACACCACTATCACCGGGACTCCCAATCCTGTTTAAATCACATTAGAGGATCACTAACCTCATCATTAACATCCTATTCAAGTCCCGTACTTTTCCCGAATTTTTAAGTATTTTTAAACTGGATTTAAAACCTTCGGACATCCCGAACAATATCGAAACGGGATCCGATCGACACGAAACCAACGCTAAAATGTTCGTTACATTGTATAGGATAAAAGTCATGTTGACCTCACCTCGAGATTCGTGCCCACGTGCCGTCACGCGCCGCCGTGAGTGGCTGCGCGTGAAAGCCACGCGCCTGCTACATCGACTGCTACAGTCACCATCTTCACCCGTATGACTGGTAAACGGGTCTGATTACCCGCGATCTGACCCGGCCAGAAACCTGTCAATTCCCACTTATTTTCATTAATTCAATCAGCCAAAAGGATCGTCTTGTGTCTAATTATGGTTCTATAAACTTAATTACACCCATAAATCCTTAATCCAACAATTCTCTCGAATTCAAACTCACGGTCATAACATTCGAAACTCACACAAATCATCCTGGTTTTCAAATTAAAAGATACAGAAGCTTCGTATGACCTAACCAATCATTAATCCGTAACTAATTTCAGGAATTCTTACCCGAAGATGGTCGCCCTCAAGCTCCAAATTTCCCAGAAACTGGAACCTGCGTTCATGGCCAAACCGTGATCGATACCCTTGCCAATCGATACGGTTGAGTTCGTAATGAACCCAGAAGAGTATTACAGCCCTTGGTTTCATCCAAAACGCCACACATTTTAAATTCTGATTTTCCCTCAATTTTTCCAGATTTCTCCAATCTCTGTTTTCTCTCCAATTCGACAGTCCTCACTTGCCCAGAATGAATCCTCACGACTCAATCACAGTTCTTTTAATCCAATTCAGCTGTTTAAAGCACCCCAAATCATTCTTCAATCCTCTGTGTAAAGGTTCCCGCACTGACCCGAAACCATTAAACAAAACTAGTGCCCACGTTCTTGTGATCGATTGCCAGCACAAATACATGTGCAATCACACCTCAAACTGTCCCAATTCAGTCCATTAATTGATAAACAATCCATGGGATCGATCGCACAAAACACCCCATCCACGGTTGCTCGATCAAACAGTGCCCATGAGAAATTACCATTCTGCCCCTGTGTAGAAAATTACCAAAATGCCCCTCACGCATCCTGACCCGTAACTCGGTCATACGGACTCCGATTGATGTGTGCCGCTTGTCAACGGACTCAGGGCATCGAGACCTTCCTAACGGTCCTCGGTCCTCGGCCATCGGACCTCCCGATCAAAAAGTCAACATTTCCCCTTATTACGTTCGAATTACGAAAACGCCCTTGAACTTCCGTACGTCATAACTTTCACCACGAACGTCGGAATCGAACGTGCCACCTGTCTATGAACTCGTGACGTCCCGAACTACATCACGGTCACCGGTCAAAGTCCATTTGACCATCCGAATTAAAAGGCAACGTTTTGCCCACGCCCAGGGGCAAAACAGTCATTTTGCACAATTCGTCCGAAATCACCCTACTAATCCCAGATTAGTAAATCATAATTAAATATTATTAAATCCCGATATTCGGGACGGGTCGTTACAACCTTCCCTCCTTAAAGAATTTCGTCCTCGAAATTACCAATAACCTTATTCCACAACCACCTCGTGGAAAACATTTCGATCTCACATCTGTATACACTTGTACACCCACATACTGGGTCAACACCAGACTCGTCTGTACCCAGACATCCCATCACAGTCATACGTCATAACAACAACACTCGACCACCTCGAGTGAACATAATCACCTGACCCGCGATAAAATCGCCTAACCACTAAGCTGACTCCTTCAGCTAGACGGTTCCCTTCCATTGCCAAAATATCCTTACATTTGCTCCCATTGGGAGTCACCAAATCTCATTTGTCAGTCCACGCTGACACCACAAGTCAAATTGTCACTGCTAAGCTTTACCACCCTGATAAAGCCCCAACCATCAGCCAGTCAGTGACAACACCACGTACTACATCACTCTCAATGTAGCGTAGGATCAACCACATGATCTCAATTCGCAGGGCAAGCCCAATCCTGCGACATATATTAATCTAAATGTCCATAATCGCCGACTCCCTCAGCGAACTAAGACGCTGGGAAATCACGGTGTGATCAAGTCACACAAGGCTACTCGTGGTTACCCAGACCACCAATTCACTCATCCTGAGTGTACGTATACCGTCAACTTACACAATCAAGTGGTGTAACTGGAACACATTGAATACCAGCCCAGCAGTGATCACACATCTCAATACTAGGGTTCCACTAGACAACCATGGCTAAGAGCACCTGCTCATACAATCACTGAACCAGACAAAATCACTCTGCACAGTGCACAGTATCCAATGTCCAGTCCACAACACAGCCAACCCAATGATATCGGAACCAAACCGATTACCAACACGTTTAATCACACACCACGGGTACACCCTATGTACCGCCATTAGGCACCATTCAGCCTAACCAGTATCAATCCTCGTACAACGTACCCTGTACGTACATCAATCCATCAATCCGCCTACAACCACCCAGGTTATAGCCAAACACGTTCTAGTAACGGAGTACATTTTCCCAAACCAACATGAGACAAAACGAACTCCACCCATCATCATGTTTCAATTCCGGATCCGAATCCGCAATTTCGTAAGAAATCCCGAATCCGAACCCAAATATCATATTTTCAATCCATGTCCAAATCTGAATCCGATATCATTATTCCGTAAGCTAGCATTGGAATAATCATTCCGCACCCAAATCCAGTAAACCACTTTCGAGCTTCGCAATCGAATCCTGAATCGTCACCCAAAAATTCGATTCCAAAACCCAAAATCTCGTTTACGTCCACCAAGACGTAACAAAACCGAACCTATCGGTTGCCTGTCCAAAACACTCGATTGACTTCATAGGGAAGCCAATCCCAATATTCACACGTCAAAGGTTGACAAAATCCGACCACTTCGGAAACCTACTCACCCGAGTAACAAACCATATGGACTCCACTCCGAAAGGAAGTTTAGTCCCGTCATTTACGACTCACATATCAAGGTAAGAGTGATAAACTCTCCACCCATCTGGATCATCAAGATCACGATCCAGATCCATCGCTACGTCATCCGACAAGTAACATCACGATCCGAGATCGTCACATCGTCCAAAGTCGACAACATCACAAATCAGATCCACCTAGGATCCACACATGCTCGCATAGCTAACAATCCATCTGAAAGCTGATCGTAGGGTCTTACACCCTCAATTGAATCCTTCGTCAAATTTCCCTTGGTGGAATGGTGATCCCGCATTTCACCACCAAATCCAAAATCGTACACAACTTCTTGTGTCCAATGACCCCAAGCCAAACATGGGTCCACCCACCAATACACGCTCAACGTACTGGTAGCAACAATCATCATCTGCCACGGCAGGAAATAAGAAGTCAGCCCCAACGACTTCGGAATACCAATCACCGATGCGGAAACGAACACTCCTCTCATTTCCCAATCACAACTCTCCCCGAATCGGGAGTTCCAACCATGTTGGAAACAGACATGCTCCCAATGAGATGTCAAGTCCAACCACTGGACTGCCCACGTCCTCACCTTACTTGGACCACCACGTGTCCAAAATCAATTCATTACTCGGACCTCACGTCCGCCAATAATCATTTATACACATACCCTGATTCCGAACGGAATATCCACAACTCTGCCTGGATGTGCATACCCAACTGCCTTCGTCTCACATCTCAACCTTTACAGGTTCAATCCTCAGGTTCCAAGTAATTCACAATCACAAAATCTCGCATCAATACCACGAATGGTTTTCCTCGAATTTTCTAATTTCAATAATTCCCTTGTACTTCCTGGGGATATAAGCAGTACACAATCTTACCAATCTCGGAGTTGACAACAACTCCCAAAATCCATCAATTCTCATGACATAGGGAACATCATCCCTAGATTCCTCAAGTTTCAATCATACCATTTTATCCGTTCATCACTTGTCATCATAAATCTGATGGGACTTATCCCAACACGACACAACCTCCACTGGATCCCATCCAGTCCAAAACTCAACCACCACTGAGTCGCAGATACCGATCAAATGTCCATCATGACAGAGTCACACCTCAATTGGTGGCTCATCGTCATCACAATTACTGACACCAGCACCAGCGCTAGTACCAGCACCAACGCACCATCGTCAACTCTAGTATCAGCACACAGGCATCCATACTAGCACACTGTGTGCAAAGTTGTTACCTTGGATCTCCGTTCATTCCGAACGACGATCCCGTAACACCACTCGTACCCCACGACTATGGGTACCTCCAATTTTTGCCATCGGTACATCAGGATAATGAACGTTCCCTGAACGTCCCCTGATCCCCAAGTATTAAAACCACACTAAATACCCTCGATAGCCAGTTATCTCGACACAACCGTCGACCAACAGTCATCGTTGTCAAGATCCGTATCCACACATCACACTATTATTCGATCCAACACGGAATTCCACATCATATCCCATAACCTTACCCGTGGATCAAAACCCATAAGACTCACTAGAGTCATCCACAAAGTCATCCATGACCTCAGCCGCTCGTCGCAGCACAAGTTTTCATTTAAAGTTCACCTTCCGGTCCATCAATTATAAATTAGGGTTCCAAAATCACACCCTAGGGTTCCACCGAACCCAACTGCCTTCTGCAGTAAAATCCACAACCTGACCGGCTCCGCGGTCCTGACATCGTATAGACGTCCAATCCAATCCAATCGTCAACTCAACGTGGGTCCCATCGTGGGTTCCACCACGAAGGTCATCGGCTAACTCCGATGCACCAACACCCCGTACACTAGCCAACACTACCAGGGTCCATAATTTAGACCATTACTCAACTGAGTTTCGTATTTCCAATACATTATTCAAATGGGGTTCCCTAAACCTAGCTGCGCCCGGTGCACAACCATCCATCATCACATGACCGAACCGACGGTCCCGCATTACCAGTTAATTGTATACAACCCCACTTGGGTTGAATCGCATCAATGCACGGCGTATCGGGCCAACACACCCTATCCACCATACAAACCCAAAACTATCTATCAGGTTGACAACAGAACTGCAGCCCAAAGAGACATCACACCCTCGACCTTCGCGCACAAAAAAGCAAAACCTGCTCTGATACCACTTGACACGACCGATCCCAATCCCCCCGGGATGACCATGGAATGTGTCATGCTCCCGTTTGACAAGAGGTGTCAGACAAGGGATAACCTGTTGCCATTGCCCAACCGGGCTTCCAGAGTGCGTAAGGATCGATGGAGGAGGTGTATGATGCTCAAGTCTCTGCTGCAGTCGCATCCGGAATCAACCTGAAGGGCATTAAAAACAAAAGCTGTGAGGGGACGAAAATAAACGAGTCTGTTTAAAACATTTATAAGACATTTATGCCCCCTAGTAAAAGCATATGCATGCACCATCATTTAAAATCATATATCGTATAATATGAACCATAAACATAATTGTAGCCACTGCACCATACACTCCAATTCGACATCCCTGATGTCTGACGTCCCTGACGTCAATAAGGTCACAATCACAAGGCTACGCGTGCCACTCGGGTCTCAATTTCCGAGTTCAATCCCCGAACCCCGTTCGGGTACAGCATCCCCGATGCTTAGCATCATAGACGCTGGACGTACTAGACGTCCGTGACCTCTCCGGGGTACCTCATCCGGAGGAGACAATATAATATGGAAGGATCTATACAGTGCAGTACCAAATACATTTTATTGATATCCAAATGCAAAGCATATATATATACATAGATAAAATCCAAACCAATCTTTAAGTTTCATCAGACGGGTCTCAAGCCCAAATATTGTGAAACGTGCCATAACCATAATTTCAATATCATCAAAACCATTGTAAGTCCAAATAGTTGATTTCAATCCAAAATCATTTATTCGATTCCATTTTAGGGTCCCCGACCCGAATCACATGTATAAATCAACTGGGCCCCTGGCCCGATTTCATAAGTTAACTGGCCCCTGGCCCGAATTCATAAGTCCACTGGGCCCCCGGCCCGAATTCACAAGTTAACTGGGCCCTTGGCCCGATTCATAAGTTAACTGGGCCCTTGGCCCGATTAATAAGTTAACTGGGCCCCTGGCTCGATTTTACTTTATCAAGTCCGTAACCGTTTCATGAAATCATATCCAACCACATTTATGGAAACCGGTGCAAATCCAGAAAAACCTCGGTTTACGTGCAAATACGTAAATCACCTCAAAATGCGTGAAATCATTTAAATTCACCGATATCCAAAGTAAATCATTTAATCACAATTATAAAAATCATGAAACAGTTATGCATGCATCGAATTTATAAAACCAATGTCCACTCACAGACCGTTTAACCGAGCGCCTCGATACGCGTGCCATAGGCCTTCCCGGGTCACACCACTATCACCGGGACTCCCAATCCTGTTCAAATCACATTAGAGGATCACTAACCTCATCATTAACATCCTATTCAAGTCCCGTATTTTTCCCGAATTTTTAAGTATTTTTAAACTGGATTTAAAACCTTCGGACATCCCGAACAATATCGAAACGGGATCCGATCGACACGAAACCAACGCTAAAATGTTCGTTACATTGTATAGGATAAAATTCATGTTGACCTCACCTCGAGATTCGTGCCCACGCGCCGTCACGCGACGCCGTAAGTGGCTGCGCGTGAAAGCCACGCGCCTGCTACAGCGACTGCTACAGTCACCATCTTCACCCGTATGACTGGTATACGGGTCTGATTACCCGCGATCTGACCCGGCCAGAAACCTGTCAATTCCCACTTAATTTCATTAATTCAATCAGCCAAAAGGATCGTCTTGTGTCTAATTATGGTTCTGTAAACTTGATTACACCCATAAATCCTTAATCCAACAATTCTCTCGAATTCAAACTCACGGTCATAACATTCGAAACTCACACAAATCATCCTGGTTTTCAAATTAAAAGATACAGAAGCTTCGTATGACCTAACCAATCATTAATCCGTAACTAATTTCAGGAATTCTTACCCGAAGATGGTCGCCCTCAAGCTCCAAATTTCCCAGAAACTGGAACCTGCGTTCATGGCCAAACCGTGATCGATACCCTTGCCAATCGATACGGTTGAGTTCGTAATGAACCCAGAAGAGTATTACAGCCCTTGGTTTCATCCAAAACGCCACACATTTTAAATTCTGATTTTCCCTCAATTTTTCCAGATTTCTCCAATCTCTGTTTTCTCTCCAATTCGACAGTCCTCACTTGCCCAGAATGAATCCTCACGACTCAATCACAGTTCTTTTAATCCAATTCAGCTGTTTAAAGCACCCCAAATCATTCTTCAATCCTCTGTGTAAAGGTTCCCGCACTGACCCGAAACCATTAAACAAAACCAGTGCCCACGTTCTTGTGATCGATTGCCAGCACAAATACATGTGCAATCACACCTCAAACTGTCCCAATTCAGTCCATTAATTGATAAACAATCCATGGGATCGATCGCACAAAACACCCCATCCACGGTTGCTCGATCAAACAGTGCCCATGAGAAATTACCATTCTGCCCCTGTGTAGAAAATTACCAAAATGCCCCTCACGCATCCTGACCCGTAACTCGGTCATACGGACTCCGATTGATGTGTGCCGCTTGTCTACGGACTCAGGGCATCGAGACCTTCCTAACGGTCCTCGGTCCTCGGCCATCGGGCCTCCCGATCAAAAAGTCAACATTTCCCCTTATTACGTTCGAATTACGAAAACGCCCTTGAACTTCCGTACGTCATAACTTTCACCACGAACGTCGGAATCGAACGTGCCACCTGTCTATGAACTCGTGACGTCCCGAACTACGTCACGGTCACCGGTCAAAGTCCATTTGACCATCCGAATTAAAAGGCAACGTTTTGCCCACGCACAGGGGCAAAACTGTCATTTTGCACAATTCGTCCGAAATCACCCAACTAAACCCAGATTAGTAAATCATAATTAAATATTATTAAATACCGAAATTCGGGACGGGTCGTTACAGTTATGTTGTGGTCCCGGACCAGATTCCGGAGTGATGATCGGACTAGATCCAGAGATTGAGCCTCCCAGATGGAGAATTCTTGGGAGAAGACTCGGAGTGAGACCCCAAGTAGTGTGCACACTAGTATATAGAGATGACATCGTGACTATATCGGGGATGTGTTCCCTAGGGACTGTGTGCCTCGAGATGGCATCTTCTCTGGAAGTGCCTAGGATGGGTTATATATGTATATATGTATATGTGCTTGTGATTTCACTGAGATGGTGTTGGGCTGTGACCTACGCATATTGGTTTTAGGCTGAGACCCTTATGAGGTGGTTTTTTGACGAGCTCCCACGTGCTTTGATTTGGGCGGAGATCCCATGTATTGATTGATGGATTTCGTGTCAGGGCCCACCCCTAATCCCCCAGGATTAGGGACTAAACCCTGCTCCCGTCTGACAACCCAAAACCGAAAGACCGAACAACCCCACGAAAACCACAATTTACACTGTCAGACGCAGGAGATTTTAATACAACCCAGTATCAACAAAGATACAGAGCATAGTATCCAAAACTAAGAAAAACAAGACTGATACACAAAGTTTACGCACAACGGAAAAAAATTGAAGACCACTCCGGGGTCACTTTCGAGTACTCTATGCCTCTGACGCTGCCTCAACGTCAACCCTCGCGCTAGCTCCACGACCTGGAGGACAATTAAAAACAGAAGGTGTGAGTGGACCATAAAAATAAAAGTTTCAAAAACCATTTTTATAAACAAACCAGGGTTTGGCTCTCCGTTTTGAAAACATGCATGCACAACCCATTTCCTTAAAACATTTATAATCACATAAGAATCATCATAAAAACAGTTATAGAAATCACGTTAGAACCATCATAAAACCATCATAAATCATAAATACCAAGCAATCATTATCCGATCAAACCTGCTGGATCTATCCGAGTCTTTAAACTCCCGAGTCTTTAAACTCAATAACCAGGCCTCAATATTCCGAGTCTTTAAACTCCGAGTCTTTAAACTCAACAGGCCTATGGGGGAAATATCAATATATCCGAGTCTTTAAACTCCCGAGTCTTTAAACTCAATCCGGGTCTTTAAACCCAATCCGGGCCCGACCCCCGTCAATCACAATATTTGGGTCTTTAAACCAAATTACCAGATCCAGCAAATCCAATCAAAACCGTTTGAAAACCTTTTCTAAATCCATATCCAAACCCGAATCCGAAATCACTGGTCTGATGCCCTTCCGGCATCCACAACCGTCATTCCGAACCCAAATCCGAAAATCCACTTTTCAACCTTAAAACCAAATCTCGCTTTCCGAAATCCGATTCTAAAACCGAAAACCTGATCATCAAATCATGTCTCAAAATCCATTTATAATCATTGAAAACCATTTAACGTTTGAAATCCCAAAACCATGACATCATAATCAGAAATTAAACCCTCCTCGTAAAACGTGCCAAATACGCAATTTCCTTGAAAACCGTGCCATTTCATAAAACAGGTATAAAGCATTCAATAATCATGAAATCACATAGAAAACCATAAATCAAGTAATTAAAATCAGTTATGCATGATCAGTTATAGAGAAGGGGTCCACTCATTGATACCGGGCACGTCACTCGCGTCCCGTACGTTCCTCAGCTTCCTCGGGGATTCCCGATCCTGTCATAAGTCACCAAAGTACGTCACTAACACGTTAACGAAGGTTCTCCTAATTTTCCCCAATTTTCCCGAACTTCAAACGTGCATAAAACAAAACCCTAGAACTTCAACCTCATAGAACTAACTCGAATCGACGTCCGATTAACCTGAAACCTAGCCCAAAAGATCCGTTACAACTTCTAGACCAAAAACCTAGTTGGAAGTTTTCCCAGAAACCGCCGCACGCGCCCCCACACGCCGCCCAAAGTGGCTGCGCGTGGGCTTCACGCGCCTGCACACAGACTACTGTTCATCGTCTTCCTCAGCTACTCGACCGGTCTGAACCGACGAGAGCGGTTATCTGCCGTCCGTCCACCATTTCTGCTCCTCTTTTCACCAATCTATTCATCCTCTTCCCAGAAATTGATTCCCCTACTCCAAACACTCTAATCCTAGCTCTAACCCGTTGTCCCTAGTTCGAAACAAAACCCGTTTGATCCTCTGTTTGCACTCCCGGCCAACTAGGCAATCCCCCAGCCTCAAAACCCACGACTTTAAGTTTGAACCCAAACTGAAAAACAGAGAAACTCACCGTCGTTCTACCCTCCGCCGTGCACTCCCCCTTCACGACTGCACAACCAGTAGCTACCTAGGACCTTACTGAACTCACCAGACCTCACCAAACACCTCGACTCAGCCCCTACCTTCATCACTATCGATTTGAACTTCCACGGAAAAACAGAGCAAATATACTGGGGGAAGAAATTACCTGCCTGTCGATCGCCGCCGTGAGCTCAGCCGTGAATATGTGACTCCTCTAAGCCTCCTCCGTCCTCTGGACACCACCACCAGCCTTGATTGATCGATTTACACAACAACACCACCAAACACCCTCTCTGTTTTCTGGTTTTCCCGAAACCTCAAACACTCAAACTCACACGAGCTGCCCTCACAACTCACTCACTACCTCCCTTTCGATCTCTACTCACTCACTCAGTCACCAGAACATACCAACACACACGACCAACTCTCAATTCTCTCAATCTCACCCTCTGTTTCTCTCTTCTTCGAACACGGCCACAAACACACCTGCACAATTTGAACACACACACACACACCGTGCACACTTGTGTAGAACCCACTACACACATTGCACTTGTCACCATCCCAAGGGCCCATCTCAAAATATGCACTTGCACCTGTACACTTGTCCTTATCAGATTGGCCCAATTCCCAATGCACCAAAAGACCAAAATACCCCTACTTGTGAGTCAAAATTACGATTATGCCACTGTCGTTCTAGACCCATATCTCGCTCGTCCGACGTCCGATGAAAACGTGCCACCTGTCGTTGAACTCAGGACGACGAGATCTACCTAATGGTTCTCGATCTACGTGTTAAAACCTCGTTACACGAAAAGTCAACTTTTTCCCCTATTTTAACCAAATTACGAAAGTGCCCTCAACCTTCCGAACATCATAACCTCCTCGGATGTCGGAATCGGGCGTGCCACCTGTCTACAGACTCGTGACGTCCCTAACGACGTCACGGTTATCGGTCAATGTCCAATTGACCGCCTGAACTCAAAGTCAACATTTTGCCCAATCTAGGGGCAAAACCGTCATTCTACCCCAAAGTCCAACTAAACACCAATTAAGTTCACTAATCCGTTACTAATTACTTTACTAATCCCGGCTCTCGGGACGGGTCGTTACATTTCAGGCTAAGACCCAAATGGTTTGATGGTTCATGACCGCTTATGGGAACCGGGCATGAATCATAGAAATGGTTTTCAAATGCATGCATATATTTTTAATGAAGGGCATAAAGGTCTATCTTTGTTTTGTCCACTCACAGCTTTTGTGTTTTGAATGCCCTTCAGGTTGATCGCGGATGCGGCTGTAGCAGAGACGAGACATCGTATTCCTCATTCGGATCCTGACGTACTCTGATAGCCCCGGTTGGGTAAAAGACAAAAATATACCTGGTTTGACACTTCGTGTCAGACGGGAGCAGGCACGTCCCACGCTAATCCCGAGAGATTGAGGAAGAGTCCTGTCATCAAGCATGGCCAGGGTTCGACGATCCGTTCGTTCAGCTGGAGAAGGTGTTTCTGCCTCAACTGCCCAGATGAGGAATGAAGCACGCATTGAGACTCCAGAGGAACGCCCAACTCGACCCCTTCGAGTGTCCATAGAAGCCCCCATGGAGACACAAGGAAGGATGCCGACCTTCAGCTTCGAAACGTTTCTTTCTCCAACAACCCAAATGCCCGCGCTAGGGGGAGGAACTTCAACCTTGCAGCAAGCAGGCAGACGATTGATGGAAGGAACATCAAGGTTAGGTCAGCCCACAACAAGCATGGATTTGTGGGACTACTTGGATGGGCTCCACGACGTCTCAAGAAGGAGTCACCACCAACCTCCCCATGACAACTTGGCGCAGCAAGTTGAAAGGTTGAGCAGCCAAGTTCAACTCCAGTCAGACCTCTTGCAGCAACTCCTGGTAGAAAGACCAGCCCTAGAACCAGAGATACATCCCACTTCGTGCGGAGGGCAAGAGAGTGTTCCAAGACGTCTGGGGAAGGAAAAGGTCTGATGCCAAATAATGTCACGGGACACTTCACTAAGTGACTCTAGTGAAGAAAGTCACATTCACTGAGCAAAGAGTCTACATCGCCCAAGGCCATCGGTACATGAGCGACTCGAAGGTAGGATCGGGGCAACTTCATGGGTGGAGCGCTCACATGTGAGCAGATGGCAGCACCAGACTCCGCATAAAACTCCAAGACAATCTGCCCATGGTAGTGAAAGGGAAGATGAAGCTTATTCCTCTGCGCGGCCTTAAAGGTTAAGGGGAGAGGCTCGAAGAGGTACCCGGCGATCGCCCCACAATGACTCTCCACTTCAACGAGGTGCGTTGCAAGCTAATGATGTCCAAAAGATGTTGGATCGGCATCTTCGTGTTCAACGAGATGGCGATCTAGAGGACGATCTACGTTGCCAGATTCAGCTATCCACGCCTTTCGTAAGAGATATTGAGGAGGAGCCGTTCCCTCAAAGGTTCGCAACGCCAAACTTCACTCCATTAAAAGGAGCTTCCAACCCAATAAAACACATCGATTACTAACGTGGAGTCATGGTCCCCCATAGACATAACGATGCACTCATGTACAAAGTTTTTCAAGCTTCTCTTCAAGGCCAAGCCATGACTTGGTTCAATCATCTCCCCCAGAGGTCGATTACGTCTTTTGAAGAGTTGGCTTTGGCATTTGTGAAGGAGTACGCACAACTTCGAACAATCGAGGTGAAGGATGACCATCTTTTCTCTGTCTAAAAAAGAGCAAAAGGGACTTTGAGATAATACATACGGAGATTTTTCTAGGAGAAGTCTCGAATTGTCGGTTGTAACGACCTTGTTGCGGCGATGACGTTCAAACAAGGGCTTCCCCAGGACAACCAGCTTTATGGAGACATTGTCATGAGCAATGCACAAAGTCTCACCAAGATGCTCTCTCTAGTAGAGCGTCATGCAAGCTGGGAGGATGAAAAGAGTGATGCACATGTGCCAGATCATGCCGAGATGAGCGAGAAAGCCTCCAAACCGTCATCACTGAGCAAAGAGGATGTGAGTGGCAAACTTTCCAATTTGGGGTTCAACAAACACAAGGCGATCCAAACTCCCAACGACTCAACCATCGGAAAGCCTAATCTGCAGTTCTCAATGCCAGTATACCAGATTCATAATGAGATAAAAGAAAAACCATGGTTCAAGAAGCCAGAGCTAGTCAAAGGCGATCAAGAGAAGGCCGATAAGACAAAGTGGTGTGCCTACCATGAGTGCTACGAGCATAACATCGGAAAATGTATATCCTTCGAGAGATATCTCTGGAATCTCGTCAGGGAAGGACATTGCACCAAGTACATCAAAGAGAAGGCCACAGATCGACCCGCTGACAAAGGACCAAAGGAACCTGCAGCAAAGGTGATCCGCATCAACTAGCTGCATGTCAAAATTAGAGAGACATAGAAGTATATGAGGCTTCAAGTTTTCCTTTCAAGTTGTCTTCTAAATTCAAGTACCATGCATTTGAATTATCAATAAGATTGAAAAATTGTTCTTAATTCATACAAACATATTTGTACATTTTACAATTTTCAAAACTTATTCCCTCCAGCATCAAAGATTTCGCCATGCAAAGAACCAAAGTCTTCGCCTTGCGAAACATCCAAGCTGTCGCCATGCGAAGTATCTAAGCCTTCATCATCGAAGCATCCAAGCTTTCGCCATGCGAAACAACTAAGCCTTCATCTTGCGAAGCATCCAAGCCTTCATCATCGAAGCATCCAAGCCTTCGCCATGCGAAGCACCTAAATCTTCACCTTGCGAAGAAACCGAGCCTTCGCCCTGCGAAGCATCTAAGCCTTCGCAATGCAAAGCACCTAAGCCTTCACCTTGCGAAGCATCCAAGCCTTCGCCTTGCAAAGGTCCTAAGCCTTCGCCCTACGAAGCAACCAAGACTTTGCCATGCGAAGCGACCAAGACTTTACCCTGCAAAGGACCCATGCTTATGCCATGCAATGCATCTCAACCTACGCTTTGCAAACGTCTTCCGCTAGGAAGTACTCAAAACCTTCCGCCAGGAAGCATTCAAAGTCTTCCACCCGGAAGCACTCAAAGCCTTCCACCAGGAAGCACTCAAAGCCTTCCACCAGGAAGCACTCAAAGCCTTCCTCTTGGAAGCACTTCAAGCCTTCTAATATGAAGCAAAAGCCCTTCCTTGAAGGCAACACTAAAACAAACGCTAAGTTAGCTGAAACCCAAAGTTGGACGCCCATAGCTACAACAGGGGCATTTGATGAGAAAAAAAGTTTGGATACATCAAGGCAGCTAGTATAATTAGACAAAGATACAGGAGCTCATAATTTCTCATAACTATCGTTTTCATTTATTGATTTGAAGGGTGGTTGGCTAATCACATCTCGATCGCTTAAACCAGTTATTCAATAAAAAAATGAAAATGCGATAGTCAACATACAAAGATGAAGTAGATGCAATTGTAAGTCTACAAAGCCCATGGTCCTTCGAAACTCAACCCACTCTTCTGCTGAAAGTAGAGAAACGTCTTCAGGAGACTCGTCGGTTTCAGGAACATCTGTTTTCTTAGCCTCTAACTCAGGCTCCAGTTCAGGCTCAGGCTCCATCTCTAGTTCAAGCTCCATCTCTTTGGTGGTGATTCCGCTCCGGCTTTCCATATCCAACTTTTGCGCTTCATCTTCCTTAAAAACACAAAGTTGTGAGGGTAGCAAGCAGCTATCGCTCAAGTTTTTGATTTCAACATCCAACCGTTTGACTTTGTAACGACCCGTCCAGGGAGTCGGGATTAGTGAAGTGACTAGTGACGGATTAGCTGAGTTATTTGGTGTTTAGTAGGTTACTTTGGACGTTTGGCGTAGAATGACGATTTTGCCCCTAGTGTGGGAAAATTGTTGACTTTTAGTTTGGACAATCAATTGGGCATTGACCGATGACTGTGACGTAGTTCGGGACATCACGAGGCCGTAGACAGGTGGCACGCCCGATTCCGACATCCGAGGAGGAAGTTATGATGTTCCGAAAGTTGGGGGCACTTTGGTAATTTGGTTAAAAGAAAGGGAAAAGGTTGACTTTTTGTACGACACGGTTTTTACACGTAGACCGAGGATCATTAGGTAGATCTCGTCGTCCTGAGTTCAACGGCAGGCGGCATGCCTTTATCGGACATAGGACGAGTGAGATATAGGTCTAGAACGGCGAAGGGTAAAATCGTAATTTGGACATTTAGGGGAATGCTGGTCTTTTTGTGCCTTGGGATGCGTGCCAATCTGATAAGGACAAGTGTACAGGTTTTATTGGATAGTTTGGGCTTGGGACCACCAGGTGTTTGACACTTGGCTAGATTCCAGTGGGTTATAGCCTACACGGTTGCACATTTAAATGGTTTATGTTGATCGATTAAGAAAACAGAGAGACTGACCGTGAGAGAATCGACCATCCCCCCAAGTCTGAGCCGTGTGTGTGATCTTTGTGGAGTGTTTAGAGATTAACTGAGAGAGTGGTGAGTGTTTCTGGGTGAAGGTTGAGAGAGGAAACAGTTGGGAATGAGGGGAACACAGTGAAAACAGAGAACCACCGTGCAAGGCTGAGAGGACAACTAATCAAACCAATCGAGTCTGGGAGTGTGTGAGTGTGATCAGCGGAAGGCTGAGAGTGTGTGATCGTGTTTGTGAGGATTTGGGAGTGATTGTGTGTGTGAAGTGAGGAGCAGACCAGAGAAACAGAGAGGGAGTTTGGTGGTGGTGCTGCCGTGTTTTGATCAATCGTGGCTGCTGGTGGTGTTCAGAGGACAGAGGAAGAGCTGAGGAGTCGAGTAGACCCAAGGGAACACGGTGGCGAGCATGGAGGAGGCTAGAACGACGGTAAGGCTTCCTTATTACTTGTTTTCCGTTTAATTTCAAAGTTAAAGTCGTGGAGTTTGAGGCTAAATCGAAGGGTTCTGTGAGTTCTATTAAGCTTAGTAGGTCCCTAGGCACCTTAGGGTTGTGAAGCCGTGACGGGGGGAAGCACGGGTGGTCGGGAGCAGAAACAGAGCTTTTGGGTGGTTTCTGGTTCGAGTTTGGGAGAGGGGATTGAGGCCGTGATGTTGAGTTTTTAGGGTTGGAATAGGTTGCTTAGAGTAGGACAAAGCTTCGGGCATTGAAAGGAACAAAAATGGTTGAAGGACGGCGGAGAACCGGTCACGCCGGTTCAGACCGGTCGAGTAACCATCGAAGAAGATGATGAATAGTAACCCTGTGCAGGCGCGTGGGGCGGTTTTCGGGGAAGTGCTCAACATAGTTTTTGATCTAATCGGTGTAACGAATCCGTTGGGACAAGTTTCGGGACAATCAGACAACGTCTCGTTTTAGTTCTAAGAGGTCGAAGGTTTAGGGTCCCGTTTAGCTACGTTTAGAATCCGGAGAAATTGGGGAAATTAAGTATAAGCTTAATAAAGTAGTTAGTAACCTCATTATGGGCTTTGGACAGGTTCGGGAAAGCCGAGGATAGCGGAATGGCCGGGAACGGCGTAAGTGCGCGCGTATTGAGGCGACGTCGGAATGGTCTGTGAGTGGACTTTACTTTCTAACTCTTGATGCATGCATATATGTTTTTATATGTTTTCTATACGTGATTCTATGATTTGATTTATGATTGTGATAGTTTACGGTTTTTGTACGTTTTTTTCGGGGAAACTATGGAATTTCACGTTTTACGGGATTTGACGGATGTTGTGATTTGAACCTATTTTTAATGGTTTGATTTCGGGATTTGAAATACGATTTGATTTCAATAAAAGTAAAATGGATTTCAGAAAAGTGATTTCGGACTTTAAGCCCAGTTCAGAAAAGTGGTTTTGAGAAACGTGATTTCGGGTTTTGAATCGGAATTCCGGATGACGATTCGGGATTCGATTTGGAACTTGGAAGTGGATTCCGGGTTTGGGTTCAAAATGATTATTCCGGATGCCGGCTTACGGAATGATGGTTGCGAACTCGGATTTGGAAAAGGAGATGGATATGAGTTCTGGATTTGGATTCGGGATCCTAAGGAGATTGCGGATTTAGATTCGGAAATGGAAAATGGTTTTCAAATGGTTTTGGATTGGATTTGCTGGATCTGGTTATTGGGTTTAAAGACCCAGATTATGTTTGACGGGGGACAGGCCCAGATTGGGTTTAAAGACCCGGATTGAGTTTAAAGACTCGGGAGTTTAAAGACTCGGATATATTGATATTTCCCCCGTAGGCCTGTTGAGTTTAAAGACTCGGGAGTTTAAAGACTCAGATTATATTGAGGCCTGGATTGAGTTTAAAGACTTGGGAGTTTAAAGACTCGGATAGATCCAGCAAGTTCGATGAATGGAAATGTGATATGGTTTTCAATAATGGTTTTCGATGGTTTTGGACTGAGGCCCGGGATTTGGAAAAAGAAACCGTGTTTGGTTTTCTTATATGGTTTTATGACATGAATTGGATATGCATGCATTGATTTTTGAAACGGAAGGTATAAATGTACTTGTTTTATGGAACTGTTTTTTTTAAAACTTATACTTTATTTTTGTCCACTCACAGTTTTTTCGTGTTTTCGATACCCTCCAGGTTGTTGCGGCACGGGCTGTTGGTCGAGAGAGACGGAGACATCACACCCTCGATCCACAGTAGTTCGACATACTCTGGGAAGACCGGTTACTCTCGGATGGTTGGTTCGACTTGTCCGATTTACGTGTCACATGAAGGTTGGACGTTGGTTTAGCCTTCGTTTCATGCGTAAGTTAGACGGGATCGGGATTTAGCCTTTAATCCCGGGGGATTAGGGGTGGGTCCTGACAGACTTCCTATTTGGAATCATGCAAGTGTCTGCGCAGCTAGAACAGGCCTCCTGCTGGGTTGTGACATGCCTAATACTAGGTGATGAGACTCCTCGTCTTTTTTCCTAAAAGCTTCGATGTTGGCTCCACCTGCACTTGAAGATGACAAGTCTGTAAACGCACTGAGCTCTTCTATCTACCAAACACCATATGCATGGTCATTGGAAGTATGCCTAGTGCAACACTTTGAGCTCCAACTAGGTCTTACCTTACATTATGTCGTGCCTTGATCCTCGTGTGTCAGGCCCTCTTATCTTCAAAGTACCATATGCATGGTCCACCTACAAGCTTTCTTTCTTCAATTACGTAGTGGCGCACACCATCTAGAGCTTCACAGGGGGCATGATCGATCCTCCGTCTTTATGCTCCACCTTGCAGCCACTCCATTTCGAGCTCAACAGGACCTAGAATGTCAGGTCACTAGAAGGTCCACTGTCAGCCAAAAAACTCCTCTAGACGCTTCATTCATTTTATGGCACCATATGTACTTCGCCTCGCGTCATGGGATACCTTGCCTCGCAATGCACTTTGGCACGTATTCTCTTGCGTTGCAACATGTCTAGCTTCAAGTCATGGGGTACCTCGCCTCTTGTGGATGAAAGCCTAGACAGGGCATGGTGCACCATGCTGCCCATGTGTCGAACTCTTCTATCCACCACTCACCGAGTGAATGGTCGCTGGGAAGAACACCTCATGTCATTCGGAGCATCACCTCCTGCTCCAACCTTACCTTGCCTTGCATTGTGGCACACCAAGCATTGGATGTAGAATACCTCGCATCATACTTGCATCATGTCTTGTCTTGTAGTTGAACCATGCCTCACCTCGATCAAAGGATGAAATTTTGTCCATCGGTTGGACTTCAAATTTCTTCCCCTACCTCGCCTCGGTCAGGACTTGAATTCTTCAGGTCCCTCAAAGTCTGTATACTTCCCACGGAACAGATTTTGACTACGTGAGCCACCTTACTCCCACAATGCAAGCCTACTGGGTCTCACCAGAAGTGTGCGTTGACGCATATTGAAATGACCGTCTCTGAAAATAGAGCTTAACACCACTTAAATTGCTACAATTGGACTTATACAGCTCTCAGAATGTGCAAAAATGTAAAGCTCAACAATTAAAGAAATATTCAAAAGTCTCTCGAACAAGCGTGGAGCTTACTACGACATCAGAGACTCTCATATAGAGGTACAATGAAATTGAAGATCAAGCAGAGTCCTACTCTTATATATAATTTATCGGGTCCACAATACAAATTACATCTCTTAGGATTCTCTGAATTCCTAATCGATGTGGGGGCATTTGTGGAACCCAAAATCACCGGAAGAATGTGGAGCTATCACGTGACCCATAATTCCCAAAATGACCAAATTGCCCCTGGCAATAATACTTAAAGCCCAAGTACCGAACATGGCTCAAGTCCACAATGCTTACATAGCCCAAATATTGGGCCCAAACCGGGATGATACGTGGAAGCCTCTCACCCTAGATCTGTGTAACATGTGTTAGCGCACAAATCAAGGAGCATTTGTCCCACATCGGAACTATAGAAATTGAGCATCTCACTCACCCCCTATATAAGGGGAACACATTTCTCAATAAAGGTAATTCTGTTCAACGCTACTTAAACTCTTGAGATTTCTCTTTCGAAACTAACTTAAGCATTGGAGCGTTCTTGGTCGAACACCCCCTAGTCTCGATCATGGAACAAACGATAGCTTACTATTTACTTGTTTGCAGAGATCTTTGAGTCTTTTGAGTTTAAAGGACGAATTCTGCTTCAACAACCACTTATCCACTTATAATCACTCAATTACAATTTGACATATATAAAAAGTTATAATCCCAAAACCCTTCTCTAAAACAATATTTCCTTACAAAACTTTTTTATTTTGGCAAATTATACTTTATTATCTTATAATTTATACTAGATAATAAACTTATACATGTATTTTAAAATGTTTCATTTTACTACCTTATACTTTTGAAACAGTTATACCCCAAACTATCCATCACGTTTTCCATTTTCTATTTAATCAAGTGTTTATGTAGAGTGTATGAGTCTCACCAATTAACTATTTTTTAATTTATTTTATGCTAGAGTGGAAGCATTTGAATTTTTAAAATGCATATAAAAGTGTCAAAGTGTGAGATTTGATTTTAAAATGCAACCATTTGATGTAAATTGAGAGTTACACCATTCAGCTGAATTAAAAGATAGTTAATCGATGAGACCCATATATTTCACATCAGTATACAACTGAAGAGAAAACGAAAAAAATGATAGTGGGTGTAAGGTTTTTCAAAGTATAGGATAATCAAGTGAAATATTTTAAAATACATGCATAATCCTGTCATCTGATGTAAATTATATGGTAGTAAAGTGTAATTTGTTTTTGTTTTGTTTTTTTTTTTATTATTTCAGTTGATCTTCTTTGACTTCAGGGGGCTTTCCTTTGGTTACCATTGAAAATTTGTGAATAAACGAAATAAAAATCCAACCAGCCTCAATATCAGGTTGACTAAAATTTGCTCGTAGTCAAGCTTTCTCTTTTTGTTAAATCGTCATTATGTCGATCATGGTCACTGGTTTCGGGTCCTGAGATGTCAAATTGCTGATGAAACTCTTATTTTCAGGAGTCTTATCCGTCTTCACATAGTTTTTCTTTTGATGTGCCTTTTTGGGTTTTGTTTGAGCGATCTCAATCCTCTATTAGTAGTAGTTGTAGTGTTAATTATAATGGATCGGGGCATCTATAATGTGGTGGTGGGTGGTATTCCTCACCATCTTCGAAATTTCACAAAGGTGGTGATAATGATAGTAATAGGCAATGACAATGGTGGAAGTAGTCCATTTGTGCCTTTTTGTTAGGTTATTTCCCCCATTTTTTTGCTTACTTTGTGCAAATAAGTCTAGCATCTTTTATATTGAATTGGCTATGTTAAGTTGTTCCTTTTTGTGGGATTGTAAAAATTAGTTATTTTTGTAGTAATGACCTTGATGATGCTAACGAGATGCAAATTGTATTGTTTTGTTCTTTATTCCCTTTATATCATTTTGACATATGTCGAATTTAATCACTGGATATATTTACTCATATTTATTGTCAAGTTATTATAGTCTATTTTTTCTTTACATCTTTATTTTATTAATAAAAATTTGTATCTTATCTAAAAAATCTATTTTAATTAAGTATTTAACCATGTTCACATCAAGCATGCGGGCCTATGGGTTTCAAAGTTCAAACCCACACACACGACACATAGATTACATAAATAAATAAAAACAATATTTGCATCCCATCGTGTTTATATATTTTTGTATCATCATTTCAATTTATTGAATTTTCATTATATAGAGAGCATGATCAAAATCATTCAACTCTTTAGTTATCATTTCAAGATAATTTAAGCAAAAAAAAAAATAGAGATCATTTAGTCGCTCATATATATATATCAACTAAATAAATAATTCGTCATCAAGATTTTAATTTTTACTAAAATCGTTGATTTATTTGTTACATATAAATGACTAAACGACTTATTAATTTTTTACAGATATGATATTGACATGATAATTTAGAGAATATACGATTCTGATTGTGATATATGTATAAATCAAAAGGATAGTAATGTAAGACATCATGTGGATAAGATGTAATTATTAATCCAATAAATAATTTTTGAAATCTAAATACTCTATAAACTCTCTCACAAATCATAACACTTTCATTTCTTAATCAAATCCACATCCTTAATAAAACATAATTTTATTTCTTAATTAACCCTAGGACTCACTTGGAAATCGATTTTTTATTAATCAAATTGTAATGTTAATACTGGTCTAATAACATAAGAAGTCTCTGATTATTCAATTCTCATATATAACGAATTCGGTATTCGATATCTATAATCACTCCCTTACTATTCTAATAAAAAAAAAAAGAAAAATTCTAGGACTCAGTTGAAAATCGTTTTTTAATTTATTACATAAGTGGGAAATCAAATTAAAATATTAAGTAAAAATAGCGGAGAAAATTGTTGAAGTTGGACAGCGACCTGTGTCGGCGTAGATGGCAGCACACCCATTGCCCATTACTCGTACTCTTACTCTTACGCTCTCATCAGTAACCAATCTAGAGAGAGAAAGATGAAGAAGAGAGAGAAACAACAAGGAGCTTTACTTAAAAAGTTGGCTACAGTTTTCTTGACGCCATGATTAACTTCTTAACCATAATCAGATAACATTCGCATTTCCTCACTTGGACAACCGAACCACCCCTAAACGGCAGCGCTTTGAGGGCAATGAGTGCCGCCAGTGGTTGGCGATCCATGGATTGACATTTGAAACCAGCATTATTATCTTTAAAAAATGGCGTGAGTGATTGAGGGCTTGGAGTAAATGCCACAACAGAATCATTGAATCTGTCTACTTTAGAGCCATTGCTTTAATTCATCGAGAGCTAGCTAGGCTGGACAATGAGTGGATCGACGGAGCAAGCTATGGAGTCCAGAATGGATCAGTATGAGCTCATGGAGCAGATCGGCCGGGGAGCTTTCGGCGCCGCCATTCTTGTCCATCACAAGGCCGAGAAGAAGAAGTAAGTAACATGCTCGAATTTATATATGTGTCTGTGAATTTGTGAAATTTATAGATTCAGATTTGTGGCTCATTTAGTTTTGATGCATCTTTCAGGTATGTGTTGAAGAAGATCCGCCTCGCACGGCAAACGGAACGGTGCCGGCGGTCCGCTCATCAAGAGGTTGGTTCAATTCAATGCTCCAATTCCCAAGTTTATTCTTAATTTGGTACAGTTTGCCTTCGTTATACATATTTGTTTATCTTTTTATTTTTTTATACATGTTTGGGAACTTGGAATTGTAGATGGCTCTTATTGCTCGAATTCAACATCCGTACGTCGTTGAATTTAAGGAAGCCTGGGTTGAGAAGGTTAGATCTTCATGTTTTTTAGTGAAAATATGTGTGAGTGTGGATGCACCTATCAAATTTGTAGTTTATCACGTTTGTCCTGAATTGGAAGTGATGCATTCATAATGTAGGGTTGCTATGTTTGCATTGTCACTGGATACTGCGAAGGTGGAGACATGTGAGTTGTCACAATTATTTAAAGACTTCATTTTTCGGCCTTATATCTTATAATAGGCATGCGTCCTTAGTGTTTTCACCTTTTTTTTCCATCCATAAACTTCTCAGGGCTGAGCTGATGAAGAAGTCCAATGGGGCTTTTTTTCCCGAGGAGGTGGGTATAGTAATCTCTTTGTCCAAATATGAGAGCACACACGTTTATTCCTTTGCAGTCATCTATTTGTCCAAATACGCAAGCACACACATTTATTATCCTTGATGATGCTTATAGCTAATATTTGAATTCAATCTTACGGTTGGCTTGGGTTGGTGAATGTTGCTCAGAAACTCTGCAGGTGGTTCACACAGCTACTACTGGCAGTTGAATACTTGCATTCAAATTATGTTCTACATCGTGACTTAAAAGTATGTTTCCCGATACTATAAATTGCCATCTGAATTTTTCAAGATTCGTCTGTTTTGTTGAAAGAAAAAAAAAAAAAATTTAATCGGTTTTGCTCTTTTGGCAGTGTTCCAACATCTTTCTTACCAAGGATCAGGATGTTCGTCTTGGTGAGTTCAAGATATATTTGACAATTGCTTATGAAATATTATGTCTACATACTAGTTTTCAGATGATATTGTGTTGTATTGATTTTGTTTATCCTGCTATATAGGTGATTTCGGTCTTGCTAAAACTTTGAAGGCAGATGACTTGGCTTCTTCGGTATGTGCTACACAAAAAAATTGCTTTTGTTTCTCTGTGTTATTTGTTTATTTTTAACAACTTTCCTTGTGGTTGGAATAATTTCTAGCACAGTATCTAGTTTCAGAGCTTTCTCTCACAACATTCATGGTGATTTTTGTTTGAAATACATCTTGGCAAAGTTGGGAATTGCAACTGTGCATTTGCAGTCTGTGCCCTTAACTTAATATAAATGCAATAATTATTCATTTGTTTACAGGAAGCAGTTGCGTTGCTAATTTCCAAATACATAGTATTCAAAGATGCTATTTTTAGTTTATTTATGTCTTTGCTATAGTTTTCTATACATTCTATGGACTGTAGGTAGCGTTAGTAATGCCGCATACTTGTGGTCGCATATGCTAAAGTCATTTCCTAATACGTGTACAGTTAAAACATTAGAATATTAGACAGATATTTGAAGTTGGTGTATTTTTAAATTAAACTACTGTCAAGCTTTTTTTCTCTCCAAAATTTTTCGTGCATGCTGAAGTTTAATAGTTAAAGTTGAGAAGAGATGAAATTTCTGTCTGCTTGCATGATAATTTTTTTTTTCCGGTGTATTTCCATTCTCACGAACTTATCTTTTTAATATTTAAGTAATGAACTTTAAAGTTGAGAAAATCATATCAATGTGTCAAACTGGAAGTTTGTATGGTTTTAAACATAAAGTAAAAAGGTTCTTGGCCCTTATTTTGTAAGAGTTCGGTTACTTATGATGGTGATAGAGACATTAGTGCCATTTGTGGCATTGACTGTTTTATCTGTAATCCTGTTTGCAGGTGGTTGGGACCCCCAATTACATGTGTCCTGAACTGCTTGCAGATATTCCTTACGGCTTTAAGTCTGATATTTGGTCTCTAGGTATGTTGTCTTTCATATATGTTTTTGATATATATCTTATGTTTCCTGTGGCTGAAATGGTTGATTGTTGGACAGGGTGCTGCGTATATGAGATGGCTGCTCATCGACCTGCTTTTAAAGCTTTTGTAAGATTTTTTGCGCTCTGTTTGCATTAATTCTTCCAGTGACAGATTATTATTTCTTTTACAGCAGAACAGTAAAGATCATCTTGAACTCTAATTTATTTTACGACAATCAAAATGGAGAAAAAAGGAGAACGGAAACCCCAGTATGATTTTATGGGCTCTGTGTGTACTTTACCAGTAATTTTCTATGTATGTATTTGTAGTGGCCAACAGAGTACTAAGTAATTTCATGAACCTCAATTTTTAATTCTACCCCCTTGTAAAAAAGAGAATATCATCACTACACTAATTTTTGTGATTGATGATGTCTATGAGTGTGAATTGCTGATCTACTGGTCTTTCTACTTGTAGTGGAGACTGTCACGTTATGACATATTCTGTGCAACATCTGATGTGGTGCTCACATGATTTTAAACAGTTTATGTGTTTGGGAAGAGCAACCTGCTTCAGGTGTTGTTGTGCTCTTTAGATTCTACCTTTTGTGGGGTTCCTTTATTTTCCCCCCACCATGCTCAACACTGATGTCTAATAAAAGGTTGTTCTTTCATTTGTTGTTAACTTCTATCTTTAACTAGTCAAGAATTTTTTCATTAGTCGTTATGAGAGGAGGCCAAAGGGGTAAATGCTCTCTACCCATGAAGCTACAAACACCCACTGCTTAACTAGTCAACTTTATGCTGTCACGAATCATGTAAATATCTTTACCAATTATGCTTATCAGATGTTTAATATTAGCATTACACATTTGGTTTCAGGATATGGCGGGATTGATAAGCAAGATTAACCGTTCCTCTATAGGCTCTTTGCCTACATGCTATTCCCCCTCTCTGTAAGTTTCTATCTGCTTCTATTTAGTTTCAATTTCTTTGAAGATACACAGCATTATTAGGTGTCATGTTAGTGTTTTCTATTTTTTACCTACGTTTAGCTACTGCACCTTCCCAAAGGATACATACATATGTGCATCAGCACATAGAACATACAGATACACATATGTAAATATTTTGAATGATATTTCATGTTAAACTTAACAGGGTTATTATTAGCTGTTTTTCCTCCTTATAGAAAGAGTGGTGAAACATTATTTCTACTTTTTTTTTCCCTTTTCCGGAAGTAGTTGCTTTAATACATCTGTTGAAAACTGAATGCTCTATATATAGCATTCTAATCCATTTTTTGGGCATTATGGATGCAGTAAAACTCTTATCAAAGGCATGCTGAGAAAGAACCCTGAGCATCGGCCAAGTGTAAGCATCTTTCTAATACATTCTACTCAAATTCGATATTTAGATCAACTGCATCCTAATAATTTTTATTTGTAATCTTTCAGGCATCTGAGGTTCTGAAGCACCCATATTTGCAATCTTTTGTTGAGCAGTATCGTCCATCCTTTATCACTCGAACAGCCTTCTCCCCTGATATGCCTATATCAAAAGCTCGCGAATCTCGGAGAAGCATGGCAGAAAGCCAAAACAGTAATGGGTCAAGCAGTGACAAAGATAGTTTGCGTTCAATTGAAAAATCCATCCCAGAAATGGAGTCAAATGGTGATAATAAAGCTACTGAGACAGATTTAATTTCTTTTGATGAGGAAGATGGCTCTGAGCAGCTTCTGCCTACTGAAGAGCATGGACTAAACGTTTTCTCTATTAAAGTGGACAAACAACAGTTGATGAAACCTTCTCATTCAGAGCAGCTCCTGCCTACTGAAGAGCATGGGCCAAACGTTTTCTCTTTTAAAGTAGAGGAACAACAGTTGATGAAACCTTCTCATTCTGATTCCAATGTTGAATTTAGGCAACCAAAAACCATTAGGAATATAATGATGGCTTTGAAAGAAGGAAAATTTAGAGAAAATTCACCAATGAGAAGTAATCGTGCGAAGGTTGGTGTGTCCACCCAAAGGACTTCCATAGAAGCAGTGTCTAAAATACCCAGGCTGACTGACATTTCTCCTGGTACCAAATCTAGTCCTGATACAGCAACTGTTGGATCATCAAAGGCAATTCCTGATTCTGCAAACCGGACACAGGGATCCAATTATTTGAAGCATCAGGTAATAGTAATGTGTAAATTATTTATACATATGGACTATGTATTTAATTGATTATTGATGTATTGTGGTTTATTTTTTCAGTTTCCCTTAGTTGAATGCTCACCAAAACTTAAACCCAGAAACGATGGTACTCCACCCCCTGTTCCTACAAAACAAGTTTTTGAAGATGGACTTCCTAAGCCTAGGCAAAGAACCCCTCCGCCGCTTGTTAGGCGCTCTACATTTCCTGGAAGGACGAAGCAAGTGGGGCTTGATGTTCCAAATGCAGTGAGCAATGCTGCGAGGGTAAGTTCGAGAGAGATAAACCAGGAGCCTGAAAAGAACCCTCCTCAATTGCCCAACATGCCAAATTTTTCGAGAGAGTTCACAGAAGAGCCTCACAGATATCGGGAAACAAGTTCGAAAGGAATGCAAACTGCTAGCAGCAATCCCAACGGTTGCCTAGCAAATTGTTCTAGAGAGGTCGCAGAAGAGCCTCCCAGATATCAAGAAACAAGTTGGAAAGGAATGCAAACGGCTAGCAGCAATCCCAACAGTTGCGTAGCAAATTATTCTAGAGAGGTCACAGAAGAGCCTCCCAGATATCAAGAAACAAGTTCGAAAGGAATGCATATGGATAGCAGCAATTCTATCAACTCTTGTGTGTCAATTCAAGGATTTGAGATTTGTGATGATGCATCGACCTCTTTTATTGACATGACAGAGCAGATGCTTCCTGATTATGGGAGTGTCACCCACACTGCGAATACAGAATCTCCACCTAGCTGTTCGGCTGCTACTCATTTTCATTCAGTAATGTCTGAAACTACAGAAAACCATGGGCATGATAGTAAATCCGAATGCATAAGTGAAACCTCCAAGGCTGTTCTAAATCTTCACAAGACAACCGTTGCAGATGAACAAGTGAATTTAACTTCTGCTCTGAATCTCCCAGTCTCGGTTTCAGAAAGATTTATTTGCAATGATCATTCTCCTGTAAGTAGGTCCAGCAGTACGCATGATCATTCCCCGGTAAGTACGCCCAGTAGCACGCCTGGTACCGCGTTCCAATCAAAACATAAATCTGCCTCTAGTGGTCATGACAAGTTTACTGTAAGGGAGCTTCTATCCCCAGCAGCAGACACCACCCTTACGGTTCCCCCTCCCGCTTCATCAAGCCAAATTTTATTACTGCCAGATGGAGGAGCAAATGTGGAAAAGTCATCAATTGAAAAGGCAGCTGCTGCTCTTCCTCCTGCTTTTGATGATGTCATACATGTGATACGGCATAGTAGTTTTCGTGTTGGGAGTGATCAGCCAGTGATGGAATCTATGGAGATGGGGGTTCAGAATGTGGATGTTGGTAAGCTGATAAACGTAGTAAGAGATGAACTGGAGATCCGAAATGTGACTTCCCCTATTAAATCATCGAACTGCTCTGAAACAGTAAGTCCGAAATCACATAATTCTGAATACTCTGATGCCAAAGAAACCGAGATGAAGAATCTTGTCCCCTCTGCTCAAAAGTCGGATTCCTCTGAGCCAACGAAGGCCACTCCTCCTCCTTTGATCGAAGAGGAAATACTACCGGAAAAGGAAATCATGGATGTTAAGTCGTTTAGGCAAAGGGCAGAGGCACTAGAAGGGCTGCTAGAACTATCTGCAGATTTGCTCCAGAATAATAGATTGGAGGAACTCTCAGTTGTTTTGAAGCCTTTTGGGAAAGACAAAGTCTCCCCAAGGGAGACAGCTATCTGGTTAGCGAAGAGTCTTAAAGGAATGAGGATCGAGGATGCCGGGCGGAGTTCATGAAGCATTTCCTCTTGAGTAAGCTCTCTCTTATTACTCTTACTTGAAACTGCAATGGTACTCTCAGCTTTTTGTCGCGCCTTTCTAAAATTCAAATTGAAATCTAATTGAATTATTCCAGAGAACAACTAGGTTTTGAATTTTTTATTTTTATTTTTGGATTCATTTTGCAATTCGTTGAATGCATTCGGTTGTTGCTACTTTCTGTACATAGTGACCATAAGAATTATAACATTGCCTTGTAGCCAAATGTATAATATGCTGTAGCTTGGAAGTCAATGTGATTATTGGTGTTGTAATAAAAAGAGATGTTAGTATTATTGCTGCACTTGTTGATCCAGTTTGTTCTTTGTTGAAATAAGACGAAAGAAATCGAAACCTGTTCTTTATTTGTGATGATTTGGGCTTGTTCATCAAGTTAGTTCTCAGTTGTATAAGCTTGCTGAAGACTTGTGGCTCGCCTTATTGCAAAGTTGGTTTCTTGCTCAAAGAATTCCATATTGGGCTATTAAGGTATATTGAGTCCAATTCACTTCCAGCCCTGTTTCAAACACTACATTTTTTCATAGCACCACATTTTTCCTGTAACTCCATATTGTTTTTACACAGTTGGTGCTGCTAACCGTTATGATGACATCCCCCGATGATTAGCAACACCATAGCCAAAGGCCCATGCTGTTGTACATATAAATATTACAATACATACCACACATATAATATTATAATGTAATATTTGTGGGAATGCTGAGTCAGTGGGATCAGAGGATCTTGGGATCCCACTGATTTTTATATATTTTATTATAATATATGTATATATTATTTTAATTAATTAAAATTTTATTAATAAATAAGGATTATTATATAGTTATAGTAAGTTATATATTTTAAAATTTCCATTTAATTTAGGAATATAATTTCAGGCTTTCTAATAGGTATTATATATGATTTTATAAAAATTCTAAAAATATTGATATAGAAATATATAATTCGTATTATAGTTAATTTTTTTTTAAATTTTTACGCATGTCTATTTTGTTTTAATATTTCAATTATAGTCTCTTTTGGGTATGCAATAATTTCAAAATGAAAATCTGTCGAAGACAATTGTATATAATTATAATAAATTAGTAGATGATACAATTTTTTTATTTTTTTTACTTTCATAATTTGATTAATTTAACATATATAGGTAGTTTAAAGGTGAACTTGGCTTGCCACGTATACTTCCATGTGGATTTGTTTGTAGCAACTTTGTCGCGTTGTTCTCTTTTGCCTTCTAATAATTTCGGTTTCGATAGAGCTAATTTCCTTCTTTTATGCTCCACTTTCCCATGTTTTCAAGTGGGCATAGATTGGACTAGGCCTTTAAAGAGTTGAGTCTTTAATTTTGATGGTATTTTGCCTTTGGTCGGGAGTGAATTTTTTTGGTTGTAAATATTGCCCTCTGAATTTGAAAGTTTTCGATTTAAAACTCTTTGGATTCACCTTGACCCACTATTGTGCTTTTTTCGAACCCACCTTTTGCATTTTGGAAGTCAAACCCACTTTCTATTTCTTCTTTCCGTAAACCCTAACTCATTTCGTCCCTGTGCCCAGCTTTTAGAAGTTATGGACCCTAAATCTATTTCAAAGAGAAGAAGTTCTATACCTTATGGTTCCAGAATCTAATGCTACTTCTCCATAATTTGTGTTCTGGATTTTCAAGAACATGTTACTGTTTCCCGAGAAGTTTTGCCGACTTTTGAGGATAATGGTGATATTATTGATGATCTTTGTTTCATGATCGACTCAGGGTGCCATTTTTCCTTGGTTCCCAGCTAGTGTTGCCCTATTCTTAGTTTTCGATTAATGCTAGTCCTTTCACTACCCACTTGAGAAAGTTTCGAGCTGCTCCAATAAATTAGTGGCAGTTATATCTGGCAGGACTCGTCCCTACTACGCTTTGAAATTCATGCCTCGTCCTGGTCTCGTTTGACAAGTAGCCTAAAATTCCAATTTTACCCTCGAACTTGTCAAACAAGGGATATTCTTCTTATCATGCATCTGCCTCTCGTTTAGCCCCGAAGTTCGTGCAATGACCATGGAGGGTTATAAAAAATCACGAAAACTGTGTGAAATGGAGCACAGTTTATGGCCTTGAAATATATGAAAAAAATCCACAAGTCAAAAATAGCAATAAACCGTCAAATGCATGAGTAAAACCAATACGATCACCACACAAAATCACAACCACAATCACAATCTATCAACCCATCCTCGATACTCAATATCAGTCATCACATCAACTGCATTGCCAGTAGGCCAACCACTTGGGAACTGGAGCCTATCTTGACGTCTAAGTGTAACCTCACTCCGAAACTAGTGCCTTGCTTGATATCTGAGTGAAAACTAACTTAGGAATTGGAGCCCTGCTCGACGTCTAAGCCATCACAATACCAGTCTTAGGAATTGGAGCCCAGCTCGATGTTTGAGACTAACCGACCAACAAGCATCTCGAGGAGGGTTATTCACAACATAACACCATACATCACGAATTCCGGTCTCACTCAGACGTCGAGTATGGCTCTAGTTCCTGAGTGAGGTTATACTCGGACGTCGAGCTAGGCTCCGGTTCCCGAGTGGTTCGCCTACCAGTAATGTAGTTGATGTGATGACTAGCCATGTTAATCAGTTTTTCGGTTTGATTTTTTTATCGAAAATGAAATCGAATCGGGTAGGGAATTGGTTCCAGTTTGGTCCGGTTGTCACCCTCAAACCCAATTCAACCAAAAAACGATTAAATCAATTCAGTTCAGTTTTGAACCGATTTTAAACTGATTTAATCGATTTTCTAGCTACAATCAAGTTTGAGATTGAGTGTCGACTGAGATCGAGGGTGAAGGTGAGACCGTGAGAGAGATCGACTGATCAAGGAAGAGGGTGAGACTGTGAGAGAGATCGAAGATTGAAGGAGATCGATCAAGCCATCGAGGTAGAGGGAGAGATTGAGGGACTTCGAGGATGGGTTTGACAGAGAGACCGAGGTGACCTTTACAGGATGCCATAAAAATATCTAGGTCAAAATGTCAACTATTGACCCTACAGAGGTAAACTGGTAATTTTTTTGTTTACTTTTCCAATTTTACCCTTATTGAAATTTCGGGCCATTACAACTTACCCTTCTTAAACAAAATTTCATCATCAAAATTTAAACGAACATGTGATATCTATCTAGTGTCTAGAAGCAACTCATTAAGGTCAATATCAAACTTCACATCAGGTAGTAACTCCATTAGTTCCTTCGGAGTTACTTTCAGAATTTCCAAACTTACTAATATTCTTCAATATCCAAATAATTTTCTTAAACTAACCATTTGAAAATTAGTACCGATATGCAATTTCATCCAAAACAGGATTAATTCTGGGATCCCGTGTAATCTAAGCATCTAAAGTCATAGTTTTTCATACTATTTCATGTGCAAGTCTTTCTCTTACTGGTAAGAGAGAAGGGGACTTATAAATTTATCCACAATCATACAGACCTCAAACACTCTTAAATATGGCCCTTAGGTGGCCTTCTCAAGGTCACACTTGGTAACTTCCGCCTTAATACTAGACTTATCGAGCTCCTAATATCTTAAGTCTTTTTCGAGCTCTCATTCCATAATCCTGACTCATGTCTGAGTCCTCACCCAACATTTACGACTCATACCATCACCGACATGCTCCATCATTATCAAATCTGACAAAAGATCTTTCCATAATTTCAATACCTCAATTATTCACTCAACCAAAGAGCTTAATCTTCTATCTTTCCCAAATGTACCATAACTTTTCGCTTCTAAACCTTACACATTATCCAAACCCTCTTAATTTCTCATATAAAAGAGTTTAAAATGCACAATTCGACCTAATAATCCAGACCTATTTACAGCCCTATAACTATCCTAGGCTCAACTACTCGTCTTATCACCAGGCCGTGCACGGTGTGTAACGACCCGGAAATTCAAAAAAAGGAAAATTTGGAAAATTTGAAGAAAATGACGATTTTGGCCCTAGAATTGGGTGAACGGTTGGCTTTTGGTTAGAGCGGTCAAATGGATTTTGACCGATGACTATGACGTAGTTCGGGACGTCACGAGTTCATAGACAGGTGGCGCGTCCAATTCCGACATTCGGGGAGAAAGTTATGATGTTTGGAAGTTCAAGGGTAATTTGGTAATTTGATTAAAAGGGGCAATTTGTTGACTTTTCAAACGACATGGACTTTCCACGTAATTTGAAGACCGTTGGGTAGGTCTCGAGATGCTGAATCGGTAGACATGTGGTATGCGTTAATCAGGATTCGAATGGAAAAGTTACGAACCTCGGAATGCTAAGGGCATTTTGGTAATTAGCCATGGAAGGGCATTTTGGTCAATTGTGTTCTAAGGGGAAAATTTTTCCTTTTGCTAATATTGATGACTCAATTACTTAGTGACTCATTTAGTGCAATTTGTGACATCTGTCACCTTAAAATTTAGATTGGTGGCAAAAGAAAGGTGTAGCAGTGGGATGAATTGAAGAACTTTGTGGGTGTGTTTGAAAAACAGAGGCTGAGCCACTCTGATGATCGATCACCTGGATAGAAGGAAGGAACATCCAAATAGTTAACTGAGGAAGTTAGAGAGTGAGTATAGGGGATCGATTGAAGAAGGAATTAGGGAGGAAACTGACAGGACCCACCCCGATTATCGCCTCGATAATCGGGAAGCATCCGGCTCCCGTCTGACAATCGAATCCAAAAGACCGGAAACTAAATAATATTACATCACACCCATTGTCAGACTAGGGAGATTAAACAAATACATCCGACTGGACGTCAAGTCCACAGTTCCACAGAGCATAATATTACAAAACAGGTTTAAGAACAAATCCTACTCTGTGAACTAACTACTCCGCAACGGAAAAACTTTATGCCTCTGCCTCTGCCTCGGCGCTTGCCCCCGCACTTGTACCACGACCTGGAGGGAATTTAAAACAACAAAGTGTGAGTGGACCGAAACATAAGTTTTACAGGAAAACAGTTTTCCGAAATCGGGTTCGCCCTCCAGTTTTGGAACACGCATGCATAACCAAATATTCAA
Source organism: Prinsepia uniflora (assembly GCA_032719365.1). Classification (NCBI taxonomy): domain Eukaryota; kingdom Viridiplantae; phylum Streptophyta; class Magnoliopsida; order Rosales; family Rosaceae; genus Prinsepia; species Prinsepia uniflora. The sequence continues at coordinate 10,468,372 of CM064862.1, read as the reverse complement.
AAATCGCGTATTAAACCTTTGAAAACTCTTTTTCCGAAACACATGAAAAACGTTACAGAGAATCGTCATAACTCATGTAAAACCATTTAATATTACCACGTTCCAGAAACTGTCATTTTGAAACATCAATTGCACAAATCAAGTAAAAAGTGAATCAATAATCACAATTATGCCGTTGGATCCATCCGAGTCTTTAAACTCAATATCAGGCCTTCCCGGGATATCAACGAGTCTTTAAACTCAAAACATGATTAATAGGCCTCGGGGGTATCACAATAATCGAGTCTTTAGACTCACGAGTCTTTAAACTCAATCCAGGTCTTTAAACCCAATTTTCGGGCCCGCCCCCGTCACAAATATACCGGGTCTTTAAACCCAAAACCAGATCCAACAATCCACCGGGTCTTTAAACCCAAAACCGTTTTTAAACACAATAAACCAGGATTCATCATAAACCGTTTTCCGACATCATTCCGAAATCATATCACGTCATAATAGGACTTATGTCCGAATTCACATGCAATTTCCAAAACATGCAATTTCCGAAATCACTTCACAATTATAATCAAACATCATAAATCCGTAACGTGCATAATCATATCCAGATACTTCATCAAAACATCACGCATGCATAAGCGAAAATCGTAACCTCGAAATGCGTGAAATACGATAAATATCTCGAAAAGCGTGAAAACACGTAAAACTGGAATATCATCTCACCATCATAAAATCATATGTAAAACCATAAGATAAACAAGAAAAATAGTCATGCATGCCCAGTTTAGAAATCAAAAAGTCCACTCACGGTTTTAGGACGCGTCAACCGCGTCCCGCGCGCTCCTCCGTAGCTTCGGAAATGTCCGGGCCTGTAAAAATGTATAAGGAGGGTTACAAACATCCCAAAATAACTCGTAGGATTTTTCCCTAATTTTCCGGATTTTTCGGCGAAAATAAACTTAGAGACTTAACCTTCCGGACTCCCGAAATTATCCCGAACGATTCCCGAGCAACTCGAACTCTAAAGATAAAATGTTAATTAGACTGAAAGGAACAAATTCCATGTTGACCGTGATCGGAGATGACATCACACACGCCGTCACGCGCCGCCCAAAGTGGCTGCGCGTGAAGGCCACGCGCCAAGCTACAGTACCATCGTCCTTACCCGAATAGACTGATAAACGGGTCTGATACCCGCGGCTCAACCCGATTAGTTAGCCCTCAATTCTCAATCAATTCCTCTCGTTTTCAATCCTATTACCTTCTCTAATCCATTAATTTTAGGTATGTATTGATGATTAACGTCGACTAACACCAAAACGACCCAACTCAAGCTCAAACAGTCGATCAAGTCGACATCTGGAACTCACCCTACACGGTTCCAATTCCAAATTAACTTCACCAGTAGCTTAAGGGGACTTAGACGAACACAATGGTACAATCAATTGGACTCGCCGTTACCTGGAAGTCGTCAACCTCAACACTGCTTTTCCTCTGAAACTGAGACTCAGGTTCCCGGCCAACCAGTCCTCCTCCTCCTTCGATTCTTGCACGGTTGTGCTCGTAGTGACTCCAGAAGTCCAACACGGCCCTCGGTTTCGATCAACAAGTCCCAGAAATTAAATGTGATTTTTCCCTCCAACTGGTTCTTCCTTGAACGGCAACTCAGGTTCTTGGGCCAACCGTGATCATTCTCCCTCAGTTCTTGCACCCTCGTGATTCTGCTACTCCCAGAAGTCCCTCAGTGTGTTTAGATTGATCCCAAAACCCGTAGGAATTGAACTCTGAGATTTCCCCCCAAAAACCCGAAAATGGTTCTTCATTGTTTCTCTCAATCTCAGCCTTCACACTGATGCACAAATGACCCAACTGAGTCCTCTCCCCACTCTCTTACTCTGTCAATCGATTCAAACGACCAGCACCCGTGGGAGACCAACTGAGGTTTTCTGAAAACGGTTTCCCGCAAACACAGAAACCATGGCCAATTCTTGCTCTCCCGTGCCCTGAACTCTGTCCAACCGTGCACCAGTGCCACTCAATCCTGCTTCCACTACCTCAATCGACTTAAACAAACCATCTGATCAGTCCACTAGGCCATAAACAATTGCATGCACAAACTACACGGCCGCACTCTGTTTTCCACGGTGGTGAACAGTACCCCGTGTAAAAAGACCAAAATGCCCTCAGGGCAAAATTACCAAAATGCCCTCCAACTTCCGTGACCCGTAACTCGGTCATCCGACGTCCGTTTCACGCGTGCCGCCTGTCGTAGTACTCGGGACCTCGAGACGAACCTAACGGTCTTTGAATCATGTGAAAACCAATTGTCAAACAAAAAGTCAACTTTTTCCCATATAACGTCAAAATTACGATAATGCCCCTGAACTTCCGAACATCATAACTTCCGCCTCGAGCGTCCGAATCGGACGTGCCACCTGTCTATGAACTCGTGATGTCCCGAACTACGTCACGGTCATCGTTCAACGTCCGTTCGACCTCCCAATCAAAAAGTCAACAAATTGACCACACGAATCACAGGGATAAAAACGTCATTTTATTCAATATTTTACAATATTACATTTTCAGAATGTCCGGGGCGTTACAGAAACCTTAAAATCCAAAGAGAAACCCGAAACAAATTCATGGGAGTCGAAATTCGAATTGCACCTTGCATCCCTCAAATGTTGAAATTGGACTTAGATTAAGACTTATGGGACTCGTATTAGTCGCTCCACGTCGAGAAACTCAAGGTTCGAAGCCCTTTGAGCCAAGAAAATATATGGCGAAGTTTGGAAATTCGAAGGATTGAGTCGTGTAATTGGAGGAGTTAGAAGATGCAATTGAGATCGCAAACGAGTTTATAATAGTCCTACGAAGATTTTGGATGGATCAATTGAAGAAAAACGATGGGAATCGATGAGCTTTGATGAAGGAACAGTGTTCGGGTGTTCTTCGAAAATTCAAGTTCGAATTGATGGATTGAGGTAAGTTATAATGAAATTGAAGTTACATAACCATAATTAAATTCATAAGGATGCTGTTGACTGAATCAATTAAAGAAATAGACTGGAAATAGACAGGATTGAATCGGGTCGAACACGCGGGTTGCAGACCCGTTTGACAGAGGAAACGGGTTGGGCCGATGAACATTGCCTCCACTGTAGCTGGCGCGTGGACTTCACGCGCAGCCACTCACGGCGGCGTGTTGGGGGGGGGGGGGGGGGGGTGGGACCGAATCTCGAGGTGAGTTCAACATGAAACTTGCTCCTTTTAGTGTAACGAACATTTTGACACTAGTTTCAAGAAAATCGAATATCGTTTCGATAGTATTCAGTGTATCCGAAGTTTTCATATACGTTTAAAATACGTATTTAAATCCCGGAAAAATTGGAGAAAATTATATGAGGTATATTGAAGTGTTAGTGACCCTCGATATTGATTTTGGACAGGAATTAAGATTTTCGGAATTTACGGAAAAAACGTGCAACTCGGAAGCGAGCCGTTTGGATGGTGTGTGAGTGGACTTTACTTTCTAAATTTCAATGCTTGCATAATTGTTTTCTATACTTTCTATTGATGATTTCTATGATTATGATTATGGTTTATGGTAATTACGATTTCCGTATTTACACATATTTCGATATGCAATACGTAATTGCACGTATTTCGAGACTATGGTTTCTCCTATGCTTTGATGATGGTTTGGTGGATAATTTTATATGATTTGTGCGTATCATGTTTTGATGATGTTTTGATTATGATTGTGAGTATGATTTACGGGTTGGCACGAATTTTGAGATTATTACGAATTTGCACGTTTTACGAGATTTCGAGTATATTGTGATTTGACCATGGTTTTGATGATTTGAATTTGGAATTTGAAATATGATTTGATTTCAAAGATTTAAAATGGATTTTGGAAAAATTGATTTCAGGCTTGATGCCCAGTTCATAAAAGTGGTTTTGATGAACAAGATTTCAGGTTTCGGAAACTTGAAAGTTGATTTCCGGATTTGGGTTCGGAATGGTTATTCCGGATGCCGGCTTACGGAATGATGTTTCAGATTCGGATTTGGAAATGGATGGTGAGTATGATTTGGGATTTTAACGTGCAATTCGGACATGAATTCCATTTCGATAAAGTGTGATTTCGGATTTGGTTTTGGATAGTGGATTACGATGGATTCTGGATTTATTGTGAATTACACATGGTTTTGGGTTTAAAGACTCGGTACTATTGCTGGATCATGTTTTGGGTTTAAAGACCCGGTTGATTGATGACGGGGGAGGGCCCTTGATTGATATGTTTTGAGTTTAAAGACTCCGGCGCACTTGAGATCCAACAACTCAATTGATGGATGTTTTCGGATGTGTTGGGCAATGGCCCAGTTTGTATGGTTTGTTGGATTTTTGGGTTATGTTCTATACTTGAATTTGGATTCATGTTTTTGGGTTGAGGCCCTTATTTATGATTTCAGGCTAAGGCCCGAGGTTCAAGAAAAGGAAAATGATTTTGATTTTCATACACAGTTTCTTATATTGGAAATGAAATGGATTGTGAAATGATTTTCGAATGCATGCATTGGTTTTATGTGGAAGGTAAAACTGTACTTTCTTCTGAACTGTTTTCTAAATTATTATTTATTTTTGTCCACTCACACCCTTTGTGTTTTTATTGATCCTCCAGGTCGTGGCTCAATGATCGAGGCTATTCTAGAGGTGGAGGCATGAGTGGGCACATGTACGGTTATCCCTTACTTGACAAGTGCTGAGGGTAATTTCAGAAATTCAGTTGACTTGTCAGAAGGGAGCAGGACTGGGCACGGTTATTTATGTCTTTCGGGGATGGGTCCTGTCAAATTGGTATCAGAGCATTAGGTTGCTGATTCTGTTGCCACGTCATGCCTCCGAAACGTAAGCCTCATGCGCGACCTGGTAGTGAGACGGGTATACGTGAATATATGAGACCTCGTGATAGATTTCAGATGAGATTGACCCTGAATTGAGGGTCAGATGTTAATCAGTGGACACTGTGAACTACCAACTTTTAAACACGGAATTGTGTAGGTCCCAGGGACGAATGTACCCAGTGGCTAGAATGGTTGCAAAATTGGGCAAGTTACACTCGTAATGAGATTATTATCAGTGGATTCCTTAAGTGGAATGTGTCTCTAAAGAGTCTAAAATGTGATGGGATATCCCTTAGGCCTTACAAGTCGAATAAGGTGTGGTTGACCATCAGTATTTGTTTAGTGACTGGGTATGCCAATGATGGCATGGCTGATTGGTATGAGATTGGACTCAAGAGGAGTTGAGATATGGATATGGGACTCAAATGAGTCAGGATATTTGTTAGGTCCACTAGGTCCACTGGGACGCTAGTTGGGTCCACTAGGAGGCAAAGTGATAAGGGTATTTATGTAGTAATAGTTATGATTGTGGGTCGTCTGGTCACATCACAAAGAAATGGTTACATAGATTGATGAGATGGCACGGTTGGGGTGAAATGGAGTAGAGATTGGCCCCTGCATCGATTGTTGATGTGACAGGCGAGGGAAGAGTTGGTAGGGCCCGTGATGGACCGTAGGGGCGTGATCGGATTGGGACCACTTGTATGAGGATTGCAATTACTAGCCGGAGGTCTGAGTAGCCCCTAGAGTGATGACCTGGATACCTATTACTTGTGGTCATGACATAAGTTTAACCAGAACACATGTATTCGGTAGGTCCCGGGCTATCCACTCTTCTGTGTCTTAAGATGGTAGATTAGACGGATATGGAGATGTCTGTGATTGGTTATAGTATGGAAGTCGGTGAACCGACTGGAGTTACGCGGTGATAAATTTGATGATATTTATGTGGTAACCTTGGTAATTATCTATGGTGAAATTGGTGAGACATAAGGGGGGTAGACCTATTGATGTGAGACTACCCAGGATGACTGGTGTTATTCGCCTAGTGGTTAACTTAGACTTGGATGATTTGGACGTAATCCTTGAGATAGATTGATTGATGACTCATGATACCTCTATCGGGTATGTCGATTAGAGAGCAATATGTGGAGTTCAAGATTACCAGAGGTTATGTTTCAGAGAGACTCGAGGGTGTTATCCTCTATAATGATATGGAACCTCACAATTGATGGACTGTTGGTAAGAGGTAATCAAGGTTTATTGGTCAGATGTGTGGCATATGTGTTTAGTGTATGAGATGCCCAGCGAGAGCCGAGGATGTACAGATTTCTCAACATATTTCCTGAGGTTTTTCCAGGATGAGAGATTGAGTTGATGATGGAGATCATGTCGAGTACATGAGTTGTTTTGAGATTGGTTGGATATCACAGAGGATTGTAGTGGTTGACCCGGAAGGAGGTCAGAGTTATTAGAAATGAGAATCGAGATAGACTGGTTACAAATTGGAGCTCTTATGTTCGATGTTAACCTTTTATGTGTGTATAATGAGATGTCCCTATGAGATTTGGGATTTCGTGAGGTGTGTCAATGTTAGCTGAACCCTCAGAAGTTTTACTTTCCTTGCATGAATTTGGATCAACCCAAGTGGTCGAGTATGCTGAGGTCATATACCTCTGAGAAGGAATGTACGAGTACTGTATCGACTATCAGGATTGGTAATGATTGATAAAAAGAAAGGCTTAATGTGTGATAAGGCGATGGTCGGAGAGAATTTTCGGATCAGGTATTATTTGGGGAGAGAATTGTCATGTTTGGTCACTTAAGGATAGATGAAATCCTATGATTGATGGAACTTCATAGGATTGGAGTAATACATGCTTTTTGATTATTTGGACTATTGAGGTCTAACTGCAGGATCATACTTGGTGTATGATGTTAGATGAAGTCGAGGTTAAGGAATGGATATGATATGAGATATAGTTAGGGATGTTTACGATGGGAAGTAAAACAGATTAACTGATTAAGTTATGATATCTATTGACCCTGGGAAGGGGTATGGTATGATTTCCTTAATGAAGGAATGAGTTCCCGAGTTATTGGACCTTATGAGTTTATTGGCCTGGTGACATAGGCATAATGATTTAGCCATTGTATCATGTCACGAGTGGATGACGTGTGATTGAGGAGACATGACTGATTCTTGTGTATCCTGGATTGTGTGGATTTGAACGTGAGCTAGGCTACGTATTCCGAGTAAGTATATGGTGTGAGTGCCCATGGGGCAGGGGTCTACAGAGAGATTGAGACTGGTTGTATGATTTCTATAAGTTGAGTATGACTTATATCCAGTTGAGGTTGATTATGTTTCAAGTTCATCTTAGACATATTTCCCCGGGAGAAATATCATGACGCTTACTGATTGGAATTTCGAGGATGAAATTCTATAAGGGGGTAGGTTGTAACGACCCGGAAATTCGAAAAAAAGGAAAATTTGGAAAATTTGAAGAAAATGACGATTTTGCCCCTGGAATTGGGCGAACAGTTGACTTTTGGTTCGAGCGGCCAAACGGATTTTGACCGATGACTGTGACGTGATTCGGGACGTCACGAGTTCACAGACAGGTGGAGCGTTCGATTCCGACATTCGGGGAGAAAGTTATGATGTTTGGAAGTTCAAGGGTAATTTGGTAATTTGATTAAAAGGGGCAATTTGTTGACTTTTCAAACGACATGGACTTTCCACGTAATTTGAAGATCGTTGGGTGGGTCTTGAGACGCTGAATCCGTAGACAAGTGGCATGCGTCAATCGGGGTTTAGATGGAAAAGTTACAAATCTCGGAATGCTAAGGGCATTTTGGTAATTAGTCATGGAAGGGCATTTTGGTCAATTGTGTTCTAAGGGGAAAATTTGTCCTTTTTCTAATATTGATGACTCAATTACTTAGTGACTCATTTAATGCAATGGGTGACATCTGTCACCTTAAAATTTAGATTGGTGGCAAAAGAAAGGTGTAGCGGTGGGATGAATTGAAGAACTTTGTGGGTGTGTTTGAAAAACAGAGGCTGAGCCACTCTGATGATCGATCACCTGGATAGAAGGAAGGAACAACCAAATAGTTAACTGAGGAAGTTAGAGAGTGAGTATAGGGGATCGAATGGAGAAGGAATTAGGGAGGAAACCTTAAAATCCAAAGAGAAACCCGAAACAAATTCATGAGAGTCGAAATTCGAATTGCACCTTACAACCCTCAAATGTTGAAATTGGACTTAGATTAAGACTTCTGGGACTCGTATTAGTCGTTCCAAGTCCAGAAACTCAAGGTTCGAAGCCCTTTGAGCCAAGAACATATATGGCGAAGTTTGGAAATTCGAAGGATTGAGTCGTGTAATTGGAGGAGTTGGAAGATGCAATTGAGATCGAAAACGAGTTTATAATAGTCCTACGAAGCTTTTGGATGGATCAATTGAAGAAAAACGATGGGAATCGATGAGCTTTGATGAAGGAACAGTGTTCGGGTGTTCTTCGAAAATTCAAGTTCGAATTGACGGATTGAGGTAAGTTATAATGAAATTGAAGTTACATGACCATAATTAAATTCATAAGGATGCTGTTGACTGAATCAATTGAAGAAATAGACTGGAAATAGACAGGATTGAATTGGGTCGAACACGCGTGTTGCAGACCCGTTTGACAGAGGAAACAGGTTGGGACGATGAACAGTGCCTGCACTGTAGCTAGCGTGTGGACTTCACGCACAGCCACTCACAGCGGTGCGTGGGACCGAATTTCGAGGTGAGTTTAACATGAAACTTGTTTCTCTTAGTGTAACGAGCATTTTGACACTAGTTTCGAGGAAATCAGATATCGTTTTGATAGTATTCAGTGTATCTGAAGTTTTCGTATACATTTAAAATACATATTTAAATCTCGGAAAAATTGGGGAAAATTATATGAGGTATATTGAAGTGTTAGTGACCCTCGATATTGATTTTGGACAGGAATTATGATTTTCAGAATTTACCAAAAACCGTGCAGCTCGGAAGCGAGCTGTTTGGACGGTGTGTGGGTGGACTTTGCTTTCTAAATTTCAATGCATGCATAATTGTTTTCTATACTTTCTATTTATGATTTCTATGATTATGATTATGGATTACGGTAACTACGATTTCTGTATTTACACGTATTTCGATATGCAATACGTAATTGCACGTATTTCGAGACTATGGTTTCTCCTATGCTTTAATGATGGTTTGGTGGATAATTTTATATGATTCGTGCGTATCATGTTTTGATGATGTTTTGATTATGATTGTGAGTATGATTTACGGTTTGGCACGAATTTTGAGATTATTACGGATTTGCACGTTTTACGAGATTTCGAGTATGTTGTGATTGACCATGGTTTTGATGATTTGAATTTGGAATTTGAAATATGATTTGATTTCAAAGATTTAAAACGAATTTTGGAAAAAAGTGATTTCGGGCTTGATGCCCAGTTCATAAAAGTGGTTTTGATGAACGAGATTTCGGGTTTCGGAAACTTGAAGGTGGATTTCCAGATTTGGGTTCAGAATGTTTATTCGGGATGCCGGCTTACGGAATGATGGTTCCGAATTCAGATTTGGAAATGGATGGTGAGTATGATTTGGGATTTGAACGTGAAATTCAGACATGAATTCCATTTCGATAAAGTGTGACTTCGGATTTGGTTTTGGAGAGTGGATTACGATGGATTCTAGATTTGTTGTGAATTACACATGGTTTTGGGTTTAAAGACCCGGTACTATTGCTGGATTATGTTTTGGGTTTAAAGACCTGGCTGATTGATGACGGGGGAGGGCCCTTAATTGATATGTTTTGAGTTTAACGACTCGGTTATTGTGATATCCCCCGATGCCTATTAATTGTGTTTTGAGTTTAAAGACTCGTTGATATCCCGGGAAGGCCTGATTTTGTGCGAGTTTAAAGACTCGGGCACCCTTGAGATCCAGCAACTAAATTGATGGATGTTTTCGGATGTGTTGGGAAATGGCCCGGTTTGTATGGCTTGATGGATTTTTGGGTTATGTTCTGTACTTGGATTTGGATTCATGTTTTTGGGCTGAGGCTCGTATTTATGATTTCGGGCTAAGGCCCGAGGTTTGAGAAAAAGAAAATGATTTTGATTTTCATACGTAGTTTCTTATATTGGAAATGAAAGGATTGTGAAATGATTTTTGAATACATGCATTGGTTTTATGTGTAAGGTAAAACTGTACTTTCTTATGAACTGTTTTTTAAATTATTATTTATTTTTGTCCACTCACACTATTTGTGTTTTTATTGACCCTCCAGGTCGTGACGCGATGATCGAGGCTATTCGAGAAGTGGAGGCATGAGTGGGCACATGTACGGTTATCCTTTGTTTGACAAGTGCTGAGGGTAATTTCGGAACATCAGTTGACTTGTCAGACGGGAGTAGGACCGGGCACGGTTATTTATGTCCTTCGGGGATGGGTCCTGTCATGGTGCTCGCATTTCGGATGGGAAACATTAACAAGCACAATTCAAAACCTGGCTATGATACCAAGTTAACAGGTCCCGTCCCTTCTACGCTTTGAAATTCATGTCTGGTTCTGTTCCTGTCTGACAAGCAGCTTAAAATTCCAATTTTACCCTCGAACATGTCATACAAATGATATTCGTCTTATCATTCATGCCCCTTCTTTTCGTTCAGCCCCGAACTTTGTGTAACATTCCCGAAGGGTTATAAAAAACCACTAAAACTGTGTCAGTGAACAAAAATAAGTATTTTAAAAACACGTTTAAAAAAATAAGTAATTTAGCCTCAAATCTATAAAACTATATATGCATATGAAAAATCATTAAATCTTAGTTAAAACAGAGCATAGTTTATAACCTTGAAATACGTGAAAAGAGTCCACAAGTCAAAAGCAGCAATAAACCGTCAAAAGCATCAGTAAAACTAATACACTCACCACACAAAATCACAAACACAATCACTGTAACGACCCAGACGTTCAAAAAGGGAAAATTTGGAAAATTTGAGGAAAATGACGATTTTGCCCCTAGGTAATGAGCGAAAAGTTGACTTTTTGCTCAGGCGGTCAAACGAACTTTGACCAATGATTGTGACGTAGTTCGGGACTTCACGAGTTCATAGACAAGTGGCACGTCCGATTCCGACATTCGAAGAGGAAGTTATGACGTTCGGAAGTTCAAGGGAATTTTTGTAATTCGGACGAAAAAGGGAAAATGTTGACTTTTTGTTTGACCACTAATTTTCACGCAATTCGAGGACTGTTAGGTAGGTCTCGATGCCCTAAGTCCGTAGACAGGCGGCACGCTGAAAACGGACGTCGGACGGATGAGTTAAGGGTCTAGGAAATGGAGGGGCATTTTGGTAATTTTGAGCAAAAGGGCAAAATGGTAATTTCAAGGGTGCAGATTGATTTCAGCCGTGGGGGTTTTCTGGTTAAGTTTTTAAGTGATTTTTTTAACAATCAGGTGACAATTGTCACTTAGAAGAGGTTGGATTAATGGCCATTTGTAGTAGGGGGAAACTCAAACTTTGAGATAGTGTGTTTAGTGCACGGTGAGCAGAATGGTGCTGTGCTGTGCTGGTGCCTTTGAAATTGGAAAAAAAAACTGAGACTGTCCCCACGCGTGATCGATTTTCCAAGGCCATTTGAGAGGAACTGAGTGCCAGTGAATTCTTTATGTATTGAGTGAGGAAACAGAGACATGCAGTGCACGCTAATGAGTGTGGTGGAGTTGGGATTTGAAACTGGGCGTTGGTTTTGAATTGAAAATAGAGTACTAAACTTGTTTATGAGCACGGGTGACAGGGAGTGTGCGATTGATTTAACAAAACCAATTGCTGGGAAGGAACGAGAGAAATTGAGAGACTCAACTGGAGAGGAAAAACAAGGGACGGAGTGGAAATGCACCCAGAAACCCGAAACTTGTGTTCGAAAAATTTCAGACTCGAATTTGAAATGTAGGCCGGCCCATGGAAAATTAAGGCTTCATTGAGTCCCCTGGGATCAATTCAAGTCGATCCAGTGCGAGAATGAAGTGAATTGATGCTGTTATGGGCTCTGAACGGACCTGGTGACCGAGGGGAAAATCGAGAATTGAGTCGTGAATTTGGAGGTAAGTTCTTATAAAATTGATTCCAAAATAATCTTTTAAGTAAGTCTACGATGCTTCCCAACTAATTAATTGAAGAAATTAGTGACTTTGTGGTGAACGGGGACGATGAACCTTGATTAGAACTTGAAGTCAATTGATTTGGTTTTAGGCCGTGACGATTGAAATGGATGTTACAGACCTTTAATAAAGTTCATTGAGATGCTATTTGAGGGTTCAATTGAAGAAAACAAGTTGATTGTCGCAGGAATTTAATAGGGTCGTCTCGCGGGCAAAACGGACCCGTTTAACAGTTGATTGTAAAATTGATTCCAAAATAATCTTTTAAGTAAGTCTACGATGCTTCCCAACTAATTAATTGAAGAAATTAGTGACTTTGTGGTGAACGAGGACGATGAACCTTGATTAGAACTTGAAGTCAATTGATTTGGTTTTAGGCCGTGACGATTGAAATGGATGTTACAGACCTTTAATTAAGTTCATTGCGATGCTATTTAAGGGTTCAATTGAAGAAAACAAGTTGATTGTCGCAGGAATTTAATCGGGTCGTCTCGCGGGCAAAACGAACCCGTTTAACAGTTAGCCGGGTGAGGACGACGACTGTAGCTGGCACTGTAGCTGGCGCGTGGGCCCCATTCTCGAGGTGAGTTCAACACGACTTTTGTCCTATACAATCTAACGAACATTTTAGCGTTGATTTCGAATTAATCGGACACTGTTTCGACATTGTTTCGAGGGTCCGAAAGTTTATGTTACGTTTTTAACTAACGTTTAATTCCAGGAAAATTATGGGAAATTAGTATGTTGTTATTTGAGTCCTTAGTGACACTAAAGAATGATTTCAGACAGGATTCGAGATTCCTGAAAAATGTCAGAAATTACGGAAACGCTTGCAGCACGAAAACGAGCATTATTGACGGTGTGTGCGTGGATTTTGCTTTCAAAATTTAATGCATGCATAAATATTTCTATGATTTCAATGATTATGATTATGACTTGTGATAATTTCGATTTCCATATTTATACGTATTTTTTATATACATACGATATTGCACGTATTTCGAGACGATGGTTTTTCTTATGCTTTGATGATGGGTTGATGAATGATTTTATATGATTTGTGCGTATCCTATTTTAATGATGTTTCAAATATGATTGTGAGTATCATTTACGATTTTGACACGTATTTTGAGAATGACACGGATTGTCACGTTTTACGAGATTTCGAGTATGTTGTGGTTTGACCGTGATTTTGGTGATTTGATTGTAGTTTGATGTTTTGACCCTGGGATTTGAAATATGATGTGATTTCAAGGATTTAAAATGAGTTTTGAAAAAGGTGATTTCAGACTTGATGCCCAGGGCATAAAAGTAATTATGATGAACGAGATTCGGTTTTCGGAAGTTTGAAAATGAATTTCTAGTTTGGGTTCGGAATGACGGTTCCGGATGCCGGCTTACGGAATCGTTATTGCGAATTCGAATTCGGGAATGGATGATGGTTTGATAAAGTGATTTGAGATGATTATACATGTCTCGTTTTTAATGATGATTTGATTATGTTTTGTGAAGTAAGATTTTGGGAATTTGAATGTCGAAATTCGGACACGAGTCCTGTTATGACAAAATGTGATTTCAGATTGGATTTGGAATTTGGATCACGATGGATCCTGGATTGTTGTGATTTACAAATGGTTTTGGGTTTAAAGACCCGGTGCTATCGCTGGATAATGTTTTGAGTTTAAAGACTCTGTTATTCGATGACGGGGGAGGGCCCTTGACGAGTTTAAAGACTCGGTTACTGTTTTGAGTTTAAAGACTCGGTATGATACCCCCCGAGGCCTATTGATTATGTTCTGAGTTTAAAGACTCGTTGATATCCCTAGAAGGCATGATTATGCGCATGATTTTGAGTTTAAAGACTCGGGGGCACTTGAGATCCAGCAGATTGTTGACTTGTGAATTACTGTTGATTTATGATGTTCCGGATGTGTTGGGCAATGGCCCGGTTTGTGTGTGGTTTTGATGGATTTTTGGATTATGTGACGTACTTGGATTTGTTTCATGATTTTGGGCTGAGGCCCTGTGTTTATGATTGTGGGCTAAGACCTGAAGGTTAAGAAAAGGAAAAATGATTTTGATTTTCATATACGGTTTCCTTATGTTGGAAATGAAATAGATTGTGAAATGATTTTTGAATGCATGCATTGGTTTTACGTGGAGGGTAGAAACGTCTTTCTGTAACTGTTTTATAACCTGTTTCATTTTTGTCCACTCACACCTTTTGGTTTTTATTGACCTTCCAGGTCGTGGCGCGTTGGTCGAGGCTGATCGAGAGGCGGAGGCATGAGTGATTACGTGTGTGGCTATCCCTTGTTTGGCAAGGACGAAGGGTAATATGGGAACTTCAGTCGACTTGCCTGACGGGAGCAGGACCGGGCACGGTTATCAATGTCCCTTCGGGGGCGGTCCTGTCAATCACACTCAATCAACTCATCCTCGATGCTCAATATCAGTCATCACTAGCCGTATTAATTAGTTCAAAAAATCGAACCGAAAACCAGACTGAATCAGACCTAAAAAATCGAACCAAGCTAAAATCGAAACTGTATTGTAAAACTGAACCAAACCGAATCTAACCCGATTCAATTTTGGTTTTTGATTTTTACGAAATCGAACCGAATCGAATAATCGAACTAAAATAAATGGGCTTCAATTTTGGGGTTTTAATGGAGTGGGCTTCTGGTTTTGGGTTTTAATGGAATCCCAGCCCAACCCCAGGTCCTCAACCTAGCCCATAAAGTAAAAAACAATGGAAGGCTGGAAGCCCAGCCCAACCTCAGGTCCTCAACGACCCAACACCCAACCTCTCTGTTTCCCTCCAAAATGACATCGTTCGCTAACATCCCCAATCCCAAATCCCCACCGCTCTCGTAGTCTCGCTCAGTCGCTATCCAAAATTCCTAATTCCCAAATCCCTAGCCACTGCTAGTAGCCACACTCGGCTCTCATCTCACTCATCGACAACGTCTCATATCTATCCTCTATTAAACTCGCAGCCTCCCCTCACGACCTCCCTTCATTCTCACGACCTCCCTTCATCGACATCATCTCATATGATCTCTCATCTCTCTAGTTTCCATCTCCCTTGATCTCTCCGACTATCCATCTCCCTTGGTGCTCGACCTCACCAGATGGGCTCACTGCTTACTGTCTCGCAACCTCACCTCGGTCTCTCTGTCGAACCCATCCTCGAAGGCCCTCAATCTCTCCCTCTACCTCGATGGCTCACTCGATGATCTCTCTCACGGTCTCACCTTATTACTCGATCAGTTGATCTCTCTCACGGTCTCACCCTCGATCTCAGTCGACACTCGATCTCGAACTCGATCGTAGCTAGAAAACCAATTAAATCGGTGCAAAACTGATTCAAAACTGAACTGAAATGATTTAATCAATTTTCGGTTGAATCGGGTTTGAGGGTGAGAACTGGACCAAACTGGAACCAATTCCCTACCCGATTAGATTTTAGTTTTGATAAAAGATCGGACCGAAAAATCGATTAACATGGCTAGTCATCACATGAACTGCAATACTGGTAGATGAACCACTCGAGAACCGGAGCCTAACTCGATGTCCGAGTGTAATCTCACTCAAGAACTAGATCCCTACTTGACGTTTGAGTCAGAAAAATACCAATCTCATGAACTGGAACCCAGCTCGACGTCTGAGACTAACTGACCAACAAGCATCCCGAGGAGGGATATTCACAACATAACGTCATACATCACAAATATCGAGAAAAAATACTTTTTATAACACACATATAACACTTCAAACCAAATTCACAATTCGAACCCCGAGCCTACGCCTAAAACATAGTTCAAGCAAAGCCTCGTAAAATGTGCAAAAAAATAATTTTCATAAAATCGTCAAAAATCATATAAAAATACCAATCAATCAATGATCACAATAATCACATAATCAACATTTAAAATGTATAAATATGCATGCATAATAATTTAATGAAAAACAAAAGTTCACTCACAATTTGATTTTTGCTGTTTATTCTTGTTTCTAACATTCCTCGCTGACTCCGAGGGCTACGTCACCTCACAACTCGTCCACATACTTCCAGTCTCTCGGTCGTCCGTCACCCTTGCTGTCTGTCTGGGTGGTTTCAGCATCCAAAACTTCGAACCAATAGCTTGTTACGATTGTAGGAACTCATAGAGGAAGTTAGTAAGCTTCTTTTCAAGGTTCCAAGTCGGAAACTTAGTGGTGCAATTCAACCCACGAGTTTCCTTCTAGGGTTTGTTTTTGGGCCTTCGGTTCTGGGAATTTTCTCTCTAGCTATCTTATTCTCTTATCTCTTTTCCCCTCTTCCTTGCTAATTCTCTATTTTCCCCTCACAGTTCGTTGTTTTTTATTTTCTCCCAAAACTTCACACACATCATGTTTCCATATGTATGTAAATAGATATATATATATATATATATATATATACATATATTACTCATAATGGTAAGTCAGTGCAATAAGGAAGAATGAAGAGGGTTCTAGACAAATGTCACTTTCACCTTATCTCTTGCACCAAATTACTAAATTACCTTTTATCCAAAATTACTAAAATACCCTCTCATTATTTAAGCCCACAATTTTTTTTATCCGAACTTCATTTTTGGCATGCCACCTGTTTAAATACACAGAAGGTCAAGACCTTTATAACGACCTTTACGGAATGTCCCAAAAATATATAGGTCAAAAAGTCAACCATTGACCCTATATGGGTAAAATGGTCATTTCCTTATTGACTTTTCCAATTTTACCCTTATTGAAATTTCGAGCCGTTACAATATCCATGTGAGCAACTTTATTTGAATTGGGGACCCTTTTTCCCCTCGGTGGATGATTTGAGTTAAGTGAACCTCTGGAGTTTATGGGTCCAACGTATGCAATGACGATACTTTGATTAACACGACCTACCCTCAATCCCCCGGGATTAAGGGATAAATCATGCTCCCGTCTAACTTACGTGTGACATGAAGACTAAATCGACGTCCAACCTCCATGTAACACGTATGCCGGACAAGGGATTCCCAAGCGAACCGTCCAAAAACTTCCGGGCTTCCCAGAGTGCACAAAACCTACTGTGGATCGCGTGTGTGATGTCTCCGTCTCTCTAACAACAGCCCACACCGCATCAAACCTGGAGGGTATTGAAAATATAAAAGACTGTGAGTGGACAAAAATAAATAATAAGTTCATAAAAAAGTTTATAAGAAATTACATTTATACCCTCCATGAAAAACCAATGCATGCATATGAAAACAAGATAAGAAAACCATTAATGAAAACCGAAAATCAAATCTTTTCTCAAATCCGTAACTCAAATCCAGGGCCTCAGCCCAAAATCATAAATCCTCATCAAAGTACGGGAACTCAGCCCAAAACTCATTAAATCCAAATCATCCGGGCCACAACCCAAAACATCTGAAAACCAGTGAAAAACCAAAGTAAAACATCAATCAATCAAGTTGTTGGATCTCAAGCGCGCCGAGTCTTTAAACTCAAAACACATGCGCATAATCAGGCCTTCCTGGGATATCAACGAGTCTTTAAACTCAAAACATATCAATCCAGGGCCCTCCCCCGTCATCAATCAACCGAGTCTTTAAACTCAAAACCAGATCTAGCCATATCCGGCTCTTTAAACCCAAAACCAAGTTTCAACGGGTCTTTATACCCAAAACCAAGTGAAAATCATAGAAAATACAAAAATCCATTCCCCAATCCGAGTTCAAAATCATCATTCCGTAAACTGGCATCCGGAATCATCATTTCGAACCCAAATCCAGAAATCCACTTTCAAGCTCCAAAATCGAATTCGAATCGTATTTCCGAAATTCGATTCCAAAACCTGAAATCACATTTCTCAAAATCACTTTTATGAACAAGGCTTCAAGTCCGAAATCACTTTTCCAAAATCCATTATAAATCATTGAAATCAAATTATATTTCAAATCCCAAATCATCGTATCGAAACCATTAACAAATCATCGTATAAGTTCGTAAAACGTGCAAAATATAAATATATCGAAATACGTGCAAAATCGTAAATCATCAATATCATATCTCAAACATAGAAATCACATGTACAAAACATATAAAACATTTATGCATGCATCATAAGTTAGAAAGCAAAGTCCACTCACAGACCATTCGCGCCGCCGCCTCGATACACTTGCAATTACGTTTTCCCGGCTAATCCACTATCACCAGCTTTCCCGAACCTGTCCAAATCCCATAATAAGGTTACTAACCCCTTCACAATGTTTATACTAAAGCCCCATAATTTTCCCAAATTTTTAACTATGTTTAACTGAGCCCTAAAACCTTCGGACATCTCGAAACCTATTGAAACGATGTCCTATCGACTCGAAATCCCAAAATGTTCGTTACATCGATTATATCATTTCACATGTTGAACACTTCCCCGAAATATGTCCCACGTTCCCTTACGCGCTGCCCAAAGGGGCTGGCGTGAAAGCCACACGCCTACTATTCATTATCCCCTACCTCAGGTGAACCCGATTTAGACCGGTCCAAATTGACCCGGTCCAGACCGAACCGGCGTTCACCGTTCAGTACTCTAAATTGCTTATTTTTAATCCATTTTGATCCTATTGCCACCATTAGCATCGTCTCCTAACGTCTAATCGATCTACTTAAGAAAAACCATGATACTAGGCTAGAGGCTTATCTTCCCGTTACAAGAATAAAACCAGCTTTGCCATTATCCAGTAAGCACGATTTTGGCCATCTCTAGTCATGATTTCGCATCCCTTAGATTCGTTTCGACCTCCAAAACCTCACCTAGGCAACCACTTCGAGCATCAGTCATTAGAATTCAAACTACCATTATCGACTTTAAAAAAGATTTTCACGGGAAGTCGTCCTTACCTCACCATTGTCCATCACTGTGGCCACCACCAGCCTCGTCTCAACTCCTCCTTCCTTTTTCCTTCCCAATTCGTAAGCCACAGAGGCGGTTTAAGGGTCTGTATGGATTGCAGGTCATGGTTAACTCTGTTTTCCTCAAGGTTTATCTCACGGGTCAAGGTCTCTAGCCACGACAACTGTTGTCATCAAGCCACCATCATCCTCCTACTGCCCTGTTCTTCATTTCTCATTCACAAATCATGGCAAAGGATAACATTGGGAGAGAATTTTGAAGATTGGTGCACGGGGTCCCTGTTCTTTCCTTCCTTCATCGTGCAACTGTGCAATTAAATTAGTTGGCTGAGGAAATGTTCCACTGCCTTCTAGAGAGGGACAAGTGTCCCCAATTTGGTGGGCACAATTCCCTAGGCAGCCAAGTGTCACAATTCCACTGGCACAAATCCCCATGCACTGGAAAAGACCAAAATGCCCCTTTACGCCAAATTACCATTTTGCCCTTCGCACACTTAGACCGAAATCCGAATCAGTCAAAACCCGATGACAACATACCGTCTGTCGTTGTACTCAGAGAATCGAGACCTACCTAACAGTCCTCGAAGTACATGAAAAATAGTTGTCATATAAAAAGTCAACCGTTGTCCCCGTTTCAACCAATTTACTAAAATACCCCTCAATTTTCGAACGTCATAACTTTCGCCTCGAATGTCGAAATCGGACGTGCCACCTGTCTACAGACTCGTGACGTCCCGCACTACGTCTTAGTCATCGGTCAAAGTCCATTTGACCGGCCAAACTAAAAGTCAACATTTTTACCCATTCCAAGGGCAAAATCATCATTTTGTACCGTCCGTCCGAAATCGTCCAACTAATTACTGATTAACTTCACTAATCCGTCATTAATCACTAATCTAATCCCGATTCCCGGGATGGGTCATTACATTGACAAGCTTTGGAGCAATGAAATTTAACATTTGTTGAGTCTCTCTACGGTCTCCACTCCTTCTCACTTTAATCTTCTTAGTAGTGCCATGTGTTTCAGGAATAGTAACACCAATACTTTCAATTTTCGTGTAGGACTAATGACCCTAACTCTTTTGGACATGTATGTATTTTTTTTTGGATTAACCTCCTCGGGAGATATCACCAATTTTACCTATTTCTTTCAATCCAAATGTAGAGCAGATTCCTTTCTTTGTTTGTCCTACATTAATTTTTAAACACCTTTTGTCCTTTCCATCATAATGGTAAATTTTGAGCGGAAAGTGATTTTGGGAATCTAGGGTTTGGAGACACGAACCTGGGATCTACTTTCGAAAAGATCCATTTTTATTGTTTTTATTGTTTTTGGTTAGATTGGTTCGTGTTTCCTAACTCAAAAATGGAGTTCGGCATGAGAATTGATTCCGCTAGCTGAAGCCTTGGCTTCTAGCTCAAATGTGGCCATGGAACCCATGTTTTTGGTCCAACTGTAAGTCCTTCATTTATCTATTACTTGGATGCCCTTGCAACCCTTTCCTTTGGATGGTCTAGGTATGGATTAATTGGTCCTTCCCCCAGTTTTGGGGTCATATGATTGAATGTCCCAAAGATATCATCCCAACTCAACTATTAATACCCTTACCTCCAATATCTCTTTCCACCAAAAATTACATGACTTTCTTCTATACGTTATCTTTTTGGCCTAGCGCTCATTGGGAGACTAGTGTGGTTAGAAAATATCCTTGGTTTTCAAAAGGAGGTTTCTTGAATCTGTCTTCTCATCCCGTACATTGGAAAGTGTTTGGTACAGACTTCATGATCTGTATGGAAACTATTGAGGGGTGGCGAGAGGACTCCGAGATTGACTCCTGGCTTTGATGTGTATTAGCCAAATTATTGTACTCGCTAATTTGATTTTTTTAGGCCATCCCGACTCCATTTGTGAAAGGAATGAATAGAGGTACCTCATATCATCTTGATAACTTTCAAAATGCAATTGCTTTTACTTCTTGGGAAGTCTTATTAGCTAATCCTGTGATACCTAAATTCATGAAGGCCTCCTACATGTGTGCAACCTATTTTGGTGCATGGTGTCCTAACTATTTCCAAGAAACCTTCTTAGCATCCGTCAAGGTAGTGTGGAATCATCAATTCCTTCTACTGGAAAGGTCAATTAGTTTTGACCAGTCGAACTCAATCCTTCTTCCTTACCAGACACCAGAGAGTAATAAAGCTCCCTCCACAGGTGTGCTTTCTTTTGATGATGTTCTTTTTATTTTTCTTTTATAATTTACTCTCTAACTTTCTTGTTGTTCACTGACAATCCCCTGCTTCAAATGGAGGATACTCCTTATGATCCGGGTGTTCTTAATTGTTTGGAGGCTCAGAATGATTTAGCCGCCTTAGATGTGAAGGCTTTCCAACTAGTTTCGAAGGTTCCTTCTTCTCTTCCTTTTCCCTCTTCACACCAATCCTTAGTTTCTTCTTTATCAAAGGAGCAAAGTCAATTCCTTGACTGACTTATCTCGACCTGACTTTACTGAGGATGTCCATCCCCAAAAGTTTG
Source organism: Prinsepia uniflora (assembly GCA_032719365.1). Lineage (NCBI taxonomy): Eukaryota > Viridiplantae > Streptophyta > Magnoliopsida > Rosales > Rosaceae > Prinsepia > Prinsepia uniflora. Next base: position 10,446,800 of record CM064862.1, on the reverse strand, counting down.
CCTCAAGTCATTCTTATTTTATAGTGCAGTCTGCAAAGTCTCGTTTTGACCGAGATCATGATTTAGTTCGGTAAGTTTTCTTTCACCATTGGCCCTAACTTCATTAGTCATTAATGCTTTATTACCACTTTTTTGATCTCAAACCAGTTTGTTTTAAGGGTAAGCCATTTGCTAGAACTTGATCTGATTGACATAAACATCGGTTCCCTCATCTCTGCTGTTCAAAAGGGTACATCCTCTGCAAGTTCCCCTCTTTCAGAGTTGTCCGCTACGGGGCATGTTATAATGTCCTTCATGGCTAGGGGAGAATCTCAAGATATGAGGGAATTGTCTCGTTCCACGAGGATTTATTCCAATTACTCTCTACTATTTCCACACATTTTCACCCCGTGGTTGAATGATGACTCGTTATCAAGAATGCACTCATCCTCGCCGTATGCAACAAACTCCTCCTTCAGCTGATATCCCAACTCGAACTAAATTGGCTGGAGAAACATTTTCGCGAGTGGTCTATTGAAAATGTGGAATGCATTCTTCGGGGTCTTCCCTTGCGTGAAGGGCTTGGGAAGTTGCAAGGAATTAAAGGCCAAGTCGTCGTGGCAGAATCTTAACATAGTCATACTAAACAATAGTATGATCTAGTTCAGCTCAAGCAAGATGCGGCAGAAAAATACTTCAAAGATGATAAACATATCTGTGATGTATGTCTTCAAGATTCTACTCTCTCCTATGGTGCGAGAGTTATGAGAGTGGGCCTCCAAACCATGTTTGGCAGGTTTCTGGACTTTCCATGAGTTATTTTTTATAATTTGCAATTTTTGGGCCTTAATAGGCCTATTCTACGATGCTTATCTGACAAGCCCTTTTTTTGAGTAATCTCATATGTTTTTTGAGATTCATGTTCGCCTTGGAATTGTAATGGCAGAGAAACTCTTCATTAATTTTCATTAATGCTTTCGTATCGAGATCAAAGCAACCATCATCTTCCAGTTATAATTATACGCCCTTGTTCAATATATTTCACACTTCCCATGTTAGCAGTTTGTTATTTAATTAGGTGGCAGAAAAAATTCCTTAGGCATGAATGATGATATCGGACCAAAACATGAGGATGATTTTATGACTTAGAATCAACCATAAAACATATTGTTTGGTGTATACTGAGTATCTTGATCGAACTTAAAGAAATATGTTGTATTATAATAGAGATCAAATATGAACATTTAGAAAGTAAATGTTTGAGTATTGAAAGTAGAAGTAAATTATAAGTGCTGAAAGTTAATTATCTCTTTTGCAATCAAGGCTTGAGAAGACACGATGTTCTATAAATCATCAACTGGATGAACATCAGTTGGAATCATATCATAGGTTGATAGAATATTCAGAAGATGTTGTGACGTCAAGAGTCGAGTATTTAGACTTCTCAAAGACTACTTTAAGCAGCGATAGGGATGAGTTTGGTGCTAGATGATCTTCAGAACTAACTATAAAAGCAAGTCAGGTTGAAGGTGATGGTGGAGAGTTTTCAAAGCTAACTTGAGATACAAGTCGAGATGAAGTAAAGCTTATTTTTTTTCTTGGTTTAAGAACTAAGTGGGTTTGAGAAGAGAACTGAATCTTGTTTCTAAAACGAAAGAAACAGGTTATACCTAAAAAAGAGCTTTTGAAACAAAAAAAAAAAAACTTTTGAGGGGTTACAGTTATTTTGAAATTAATTGAGTTTGATCAATTTATTTGTTTGTTTGACCCTTGAGAATATGATTTCTTCTCATTTTATAGGCAGTTTGAGGATGAACTTGACTTGTTAAGTAGACTTCCATGTGGACTTGCTTGCAACAAATTTATCTTTTCCCTTGCCTTCTAATAGTTTCAGCTTAGACAGAGCCATTTACGTTTCCATTTCTCCATGTTCTCAGGTGGGCGTAGATTGAGTTGGGCCTCTAAAGAGTTGAGTCTTTAATTTTGTTGATTCTTTGCCTCCGACTCAGATTGGATTTTTTTTTTTAAATATAAAAATATTTTACTTTGGCTAAATATTTTTGAGTGCTATTTTATTATTTAGTTCATTCATATGTAGTGAAAAGTATCTTAACGTAAAAGTAGGGTATGCTCCAGCTTAATAACTCCCAAGATAAGAGTCACATACATAATTTGTTTTTTTTTTTTTTAATTAGAGCTTATGCAACGACTAAAACTCGATGCTATGTTATTTAAATTGTGATACATTGATGGTTGATGGGGAATTTAGAGAACTTAGTTCTTAAGTTGGAAATTATAGGAGACGCAATGAGCAATCAAAAAACTTGGGCTTGCAATTTATAATTGCGAAGTTTTAAATTTGATTTTCAATTAATTAAGAGTCATATATGAATCCATGATTCAGATAAGATTTTGATGAAATACGTACATCTCCAAAGCAACAATAGTGAGATTTTGATTGAAGGATATATTATGAGCGTCCATCACAAACTACAAACCACAAACCGTAAAATGTGTCAAAAATCTTTAAATTGCTTTCTGGCTCCGTTATAGACTTGAAAAGTGAATTGTCTTTCCCTGAGTCTTCAAGCTTATCAATAACAATAAGTAGACTAGTATGTATAACGACTCTATTGAGTGGGATATTTACATGAATGACTTGGAATATCATGTGCTTGATCAACAAATCTTAAGAAATATCATCAAATAAATAATTTGAGTGGTCCTCACAAACCACAAAATGTGTCAATAATCTTGAAGTTTCCTTCCCTCTTCATTATAGACTTAAAAATAATTAAATTACCAAAATCTATCTTTGAGTGTTTAAACATATAAGAAACAATAAGTAGACGAGTATGTACGTCTATTGAATGAGGTATTGTTATCTGTATGACTTGGAATATCGTGTACTTGATCGAATAGTGTTTTAGAAATATCATCTACTATGAAGGAATATATAATTTGAGCGTCCCTCACAAACCATACAATATGCCAATAATCTTAAATTTCCTTCCACCTTCGTTATAGACTTTATAAGTAAATTGTCATCAAAGTCTTTTTCGAAGTCTTTTTCGAAGTCTTTAAGCATATAGACAACGATAAGTAGACAAATATGTCCAAATCTATTGAATGGGATATTGTTGCATGCAAGACTTAGAATATTATATACTTGACCAAAAGTCCAAGAAATCATGTAGTATTAACAAATATATAATTTGAACGTCCGTCACAAACCAGAAAATGTATCAATAATCTTTAAATTTTCTTCTACGGTGGTTATAAACTTGATAAGGAAATTGTACGTCAAAGTCTAAATTGTACGCCAAAGTCTTTATTTGAGTCTTTAAGCATATATATAGACGACAACAAGCAAAAAATTGTGTCCAACAACTCTATTAAATGGATATTGTTACATGCATGACTTGGGTCTATCATGTATTTGATCAAATTGTGTTATAAATATCGTCCTAGTATTACTGAATATATAATTTGAGTGCCTTTTACAAATCACAAAATGTGTCAATGATCTTTAAATTTCCTCCTGCTTTCGTTATGGACTTTTGAGTTTTTAAGCATATAGACTACAATAAGTAGATAAGTATGTCCACCAACTCTATTGAATGGAATATTGTTACATGTATGACATGACCAAAAGGACTTAGAAATATCATCTAGTATTATCCTTGGAGCGTCTCTTACAAATCACCGGTCTCTCACAAATCACCGAATGTGTCAATAATCTTTAAATTTCCTTCCAATTTCGTTATAGACTTACTTTATCGATAGGTAATTAAATTTTCAAAGTCTTTCTCGGAGTCTTAACTGATAAGTAAATTGTCAAAGTCTTCCTCAAAGTCTCTAAGGCCTAAGCATATAGACAACAATAAGGCCAACTACTCTATTAAATGGGATATTGTTACGTACATGAGTTGAATATATCATATACTTAATCTGGTCCTATTGAATGTTCCGATAATAAAATTTTTTAATTTCTTAAAATATTATATAAATCATTGTAAAATTAAAAAAGTTAGTTATTAATTAGTTATTTAGATATTAATTAGCTCGTCATTATAACTTCTTAATTGTTACAAAAATTATCAATTATTTTGATATATACGGACTATCTTTTTTTTGGGCTTTATATATGGACTATCTAAAAAAGCTCTAAATTTGTTTAGTTTTTTTTTTTTTTTTTGCATAAATGCTATATTTATAATTTTTTTTTTGAAAAAAAATATATTTCTAACATTTATATACTAAAAATTCGATAATCAACTATAGAAAGGTGGATGTATTCGATAATCAACTATAGAAAGAAGGATTACATCCACCGTAATGGGAATACAAGTATTTCCTATTTTACTTCTTATGAATTTCATCCATACTAATTATCTCAACTACTTATATAACATCATATATAACAATTGCCACTAAATATCATAGACATGCAGGTCGTGACAGTCGTTTTCAAGTCTCTCCTCTCCAATATTTATGTAGTGAAAATATTAAAAATAATTGCTAGCATAAACATACATTTGAAACACCACCCTAACGAGATCCAATTAATTTGAAAATTATATTCTTAAATTCAGAATTCGTAGATTTTTCGAGTTGACTTCAGCCCGAGAAAATGGGGGATGCACCTTCATGCACCACCACGGCCCTTTGCTTATGGGCCTCATGCGCTTACGCAGGGGTTGTCTTCAACTTCTGGATTTCCACCCGTTTCACTGCAATATGGTCGTTTGACTCGCGGTATAGACCCGACTCAAAGACCACCGTTTCTTCACTGTTTTTCATATATTAAATGTCCAATTTTACCTATTTGATCCTAGGAGTAAATCCATGGACTCAAAATATGGAAAGCGAACAAGATCCATAGGAATTAGGAAAATTAGAGGCATGCTAGATAGCTAGATATCTGGTACCTTTGTGCACACCTAAATATGGGCATATCGGCATTCTTATTTAATGTGAAATTCATTGAACGCCTACAAGAAGTAAACTCAAAAGTATCTTCTTATTAACAATACAACACTACACAACAACAAATGTACACTAAATATTTCACATGTAAGTATGAAACCTTTCCATGCATTATTTAGCTTTTAAAGTTGCAGCAGGTCGTGACGGCGGACGCTTTCAATTCGAAGCGGAGGCAAAAGGATTCGGAGGCATGGTTAGATTATCATCGCCTTCCCGTTCCAACATTTGAACTACAGCTTTCATGGAAGGACGATCAATTGGATGCCATTGGATACACCAGAGGCCCACGATTGCAAGTTTCCGAGCAATCCCAACATCTCTTTGGTCACCAATATGGATCCGCAAGTCATTCCCTTGTTCTAAAAGATTATAAATCCATTCTGGGAAGTAAAATTGACTAGTGGGGGGATTATCCTCCATGACTTTATTTTTTTTACCCGCGACCATTTCAAGCAACAATATTCCGAAACTGTAGACATCAGACTTATAGGACACATTGCCAAAGTTCCTAGAGAACACTTCGGGCGCAATGTATCCCATGGTCCCCCTGACCGTTGTCATGGATATGGCACTTTGATCCTTGGCGCAAAACTTGGCTAAACCAAAATCAGAAACTTTGGGAGTGAAATCCTCATCAAGCAACACATTATGTGGTTTGATATCAAAGTGGAGGATTCTTTGGTCACCAATATGGATCCGCAAGTCATTCCCTTGTTCTAAAAGATTATAAATCCATTCTGGGAAGTAAAATTGACTAGTGGGGGGATTATCCTCCATGACTTTATTTTTTTTACCCGCGACCATTTCAAGCAACAATATTCCGAAACTGTAGACATCAGACTTATAGGACACATTGCCAAAGTTCCTAGAGAACACTTCGGGCGCAATGTATCCCATGGTCCCCCTGACCGTTGTCATGGATATGGCACTTTGATCCTTGGCGCAAAACTTGGCTAAACCAAAATCAGAAACTTTGGGAGTGAAATCCTCATCAAGCAACACATTATGTGGTTTGATATCAAAGTGGAGGATTCTTTGGTCACATCCTTGGTGAAGATATTCAATTCCTTTGGCTATGCCTAGAGCAATATCTTGCAACTTCTCCCAACCCAGAAAATCCTTATCATCTGCAGATGACAGGAAGTTTTGCAATGGACCTTTGGGGAAGAATTCGTAGACAAGAGCTCGAATAAATCCGTCCGCACAAAATCCAACCAAGCGAACCACATTGACATGGTGGATTTGACACAGTGTTCCAACTTCGTTAATGAAATCTTCCCCATTTTCATTTGAATTGTTGAGGACTTTGACAGCAACAAGTAACTCAGACGAAAGCTTTCCTTTGTACACTGTTCCATAGGCCCCTTGGCCCAACTTCTCCTCAAACTGATTTGTTATTCTCTTGATATCAGCGTAGGAATATCTACTTGGCTTGAGAGCTTTGTACTCATCCAAGAATGTTTTGATTCGAAGTCGAATTTCTTTTTCTGTTTTGTTAGAGCTGTAGATATAGTACATTGCCATCCCAGTTGCTATAACAACTAAACAAAGTCCGCAAATACCTGCACGCGTTTTTTAGATAGAAATTAATTGGCATACAATTTCTCTCTCGTGCCTTTCATGAAAAAAGAAACCAGCATATCTGGACATAGCTCACCTAGTATCTTAAGGCATGTCTTTCCACGACCACTAGTAATAAAGATACCGTTCTTCTGACCTGAAAAACACACAATTCAGTGACTGATTCCTAGTGTAACGTAACTCAAGTCTCTCCTCTCCAATATGAATGTTGTATTATAAAAATAAATTAGACAAAACTGGAGGCGGCTAATTAATTAGTTAGCTAGATATGTGATACCTTTGTGATCTAGACATTGAATTTGATGAGTCTGATGTGTGAAGTTGTTGATAATCAACCGGCATGTCTTGAGCATTTCTTCGCAATGTTGACATGATTTTATGGACCAGTGCAGCATCGCCGGCTGATAAAAATTCGAGTCGTAGGTGTTGCTGAATATGTCTTGAGGTTTTAATTCTGATGTGTAGTCGTGCATCTTGGTACAAAACAATACAGGCAGCTGATCAATGTAATAAAAATCTTCCAAAACAGCATATATATGGTTGCCTTGGCCTGGAGCATGGAGATGGCGCAACATCTCCCAGCCGGAAGGAAAGTGGGCTGAAGGATAGTGGGAAGCATTAAAGAATTTGTCTCTGAGTATGGATGGCGGACAACTGAAAAGGGATGCTGAATAGCCAACAAATGTAAAGGGAGATGACGACGAACCCTGGTTTTTGTAAAAAATCTCTGCCGGCCAGGATCCTTCAAACCTGCCTGCTATGCCTTGAGATGTGTAGTTAATGTCATAAACAAAGAAGTTGGCCGGAGAAGATGGCATCATGAGTATAGTATCGTTTTTATGGGAGAAGCATGAAATATCAAAGCCGGGTAAGCCACAATGCTTTGGCTGCCTCCCCTGAATTCGAAATGGGAAGCGGATCACCGGGCCGTTTTGGTCATTACATCTTGTTTCTGGGCAGTCTTCAAGGCCTCCTCCGCCCTGCACAACTACTTCTACATATCCTTCTACTATTACTACTACTGGTACTAGTATCATCGTCAGCCACCAGTACACGATAAGCACCATTTTGTTTAATTTCCTGAGTAATAGATTGTTAGATTGAAGCAATCTGCAATAACTTATCAACGATCCTCGTTGTTTGGACTCTTTTTGCCTTTATTAGTGTAATATATTTTTGAAATTTTTAAGTAAAATTCAAGGCAATTTCCTAACCGAATACAAAAGTGACTTTAGGAGCCCATGATTTCTTATCTGTTAACTTCAAAATATTGTACGGGGGGTATGATAATTGAAATTAAATACGTCTTTTGAAAAATTGTACAATTAATTTTGTGAAAAAAGTTGCTAGATATGGTGCCCCAGTTCCACTCCATTATTATTGGGGTTTTTAGACTAAATGCACTTAAAACAATTTTTTTTAAAATGCACAAGAAATAGAGATTTGCCTCGATGTATACCAGAAACAAGTGCAACGTAAAAAACAATGCACTATCTATCAGTCAACATTAGTAACGACACTAATCATGATGATGTGAATGTAATATTAAAAAATTGATAAGGGTAATTAAGACATTTGTTTTATTTTATTATATTTTCTATTAAAATTCTTTTAAAAAATTTAAAACAACTAAAATATCCAATCTTCCCCAATCCAACTCACCCGACCATCTCCCACCTTAGACCTCCGACCACCACTCATTGCCCACCCACCCAAAGCTTGGCATACTCCTAAGAGCAAGTCTAACGGGAGGCTTTTGGCCAGGGCAAGCAGCTCCTGGCCTCTGGCCTCTCTGTTTCAAGTTCTAGAGGGGGAAAATCTGGCCTGGGCAGGGCTTGCTCGGGGGCTAGTTTGGCCTCTCCCCATGTCTGGGCTAGGCAAGAGTAGAAGGAGAGCCCAACGGCTAGAATTCAGGAAAATTAATAACCAAGCAAGAACAAATCAATTGTGTAGCCATAAATGCAATCAACACACAGATGAACAGAAATTTGGGAAAAAATCAAAAATTTCAATCACGGATGAACGTACAAAATGAAATCAACACACAACAATCCAAGTATGCTACAACTCACAGATGAATAGAAATTGGGGAAAAACCAAAATTGGTAGCAAACACAGATGGTCAATTTGGGAAAAAAAATAAAAATAAAAAATCACTCAATTATTTTAACAGCTTTGCCTACAAATTACATGACCCACTCACCTCTCGAACCTCTCGAACCAGTCGAAGGCCTCACCATTGTTGTTGGAACCTTGCGAGATCTCGAACCTATCGACGTCCAATCGTCCGCTCCAAGCAATCAACGGCTCTCGACGACCTCAGCGACGGCTCTCCACGGCCTATCAACGTCCGGTGTTTTTGTAACGACCCGTCCCAAATTCCATGATTAGATTAGTGACTAATCACGATTAGTGAGGTTAATCGGTGATTAGTTAAGCTAAATCGGACGAACGATGCGAAATGACCGTTTTGCCCCTAGTGGTGGCAAAACGTTGAATTTTCAATCGGGCGGTCAAATGGACTTTGACCGATGACCGTGACGTAGTTCGTGATGTCAGGAGTTCATAGACAGGCGGCACGTCGAATTTGGACGTTCGACGACGAAGTTACGGTTCACGAAAGTTTCGGGATACTATTCCAGGCGACACGTTTTACGAGATGAAAAGTACAGTTTTGTCTCTAGTGGGTCCAGCTTTTTAGATAGCCAATGGATGAGTGACAAGTGTCACCCATCCACTAGCCAATCTCACACATACATGCATAGCATCCCTTGCATTTTACATCGATCATTCCCATTTTCAACCCAAAAACCCACCCGATCTCACTTCTCTCATCTGTGCATCCCAAACACCAAACCCTTCCCTTGTAACCATAACTGAGACCAGAGGGTGAGAGAGGAGGACTAAGGACGGCAGCTGGTGGCTGGAACCGCCGTGGGCGGTGGCGGGAACCCAGAACCCGAGCGGGTACCCGGTAAGCCCATTTTCAATTTTTGTGTGGATTTTGATGTTATGGACTGTTTTGGATGATTAGGATGGGTTATTTAGGTTGCTAGGGAGTTTTTAGGATGGTTTGGAGGGTGGTTCACGGCGGAGGAAGGCTGGAAGGTGGCCGGGAAAACAGAGGCCGTGAGCCTCTTTGTACATGGTGAGGTTTTAGGAGGTTTTGATTAGTTTGGTTGATTGGAATAGATTGGAAAGGAGAAAATAGGAATTTAGGAATCGAAATGGGAGCAAACGGGCCGAAAATGAGGGAGGAGGAGCACTGAACCAGGGCCTTCTAGGAGCTCGTGAGGACACGTGGTCCATAATTTGGGAAAGTGTTCAACATGGGAAATCTTCTATTCGATGTAACGAAGATTTTGGGACTAGTCTCGTGTCAATCGGACATCGTTTCGATAGCTTTCGGGGTGTCGGAAGGTTTAGGGTCGGTTTAAAAATAGTTAAAAGTTCGGGAAAATTACGGGGATTTAATGGGAGGTTAATTAAGTAGTTAATTACCTTCTATTAAAATTTGGACAGGTTTGGGAGTCCCGGTGACAATGATCGGCTCGGGAGAGCCTATGGCACGCAAATCGAGGCAGAAGCTCGGACGGTCTGTGAGTGGACCTTGTTTTCTAAATTTGTGCATGCATAAATGTTTATTATATGTTTTATTACATGTTTGATGATGCCATGGGTGCATTTGTATGTGGTTACGTATAAGCACGTATTTCGAGGTTTCGGCCTTATACGGTGCTTATACGGGTATGTATTTCTTTATTGATTTAAATGATTTGATTTTGGATTTCTAAAAGGATAAACTCGGGTATGAGACCCATTTGGTTTTGTCTCGGGCATATGACGCTATTTACGACCTTCGGGTCTAAATCGTGGCTGCGACGGGTGCTATGTGCACGGCGATCGACGATACAACGCTCGCCTCTGGATTGGGATGTGTTCCTTCCGGAGAGGTCACGATGCATGATTCGTGGTCGGGCAGCCTGGGGAGGCTCGACTTCGGAGTGCTGACGGTTCAGGATATCGATCGGTGATGAGTGCACCATGATCTTGTGGTGGTCGCGTCGGTTGATTCGTTCACGACGACATACCAGGATTGAGAGCGGTCCTGGATGGATGGTTGCACGCATCACTATGATCGGAGTCGTGACTGACCCATAGATATCGGGCACGGTGCCCAACTGATGTCATATGTTCGGGCACGAGACCCAGTTGTTTTACACTGATGATTTTGGGTCAAGGACCCTAGATGGATTTCCAAGTTCATGACGGTTTACGGGAACCGGCATGAACTCTGGAAAGGTCATTGTGGTTCATGACGGTTTATGGGAACCGGTATGAACCTTTGTCAGGTCATTATGGTACATGACGGTTTATGAGAACCGGCATGAACCCTTATTATGGATGCTATGGATCATGACGGTTCAAGGGAACCGGGCATGAATGTTTATGTTATGTATATATATGTATTCATATACCTTCCTTTACTTCTATTATCTCCTCCAGGGAGGGTCGTTGGCCTGGGTGGACCCCGGAGTAGTCACGGAGCACCGACTGAGTGGAGTCACCCCCCAGTTGGGTTCCTTACTCTCAGGAAGGCTATGATTACTATTACCTCGGGTAGGGTCAGTGGTCTGCGGACATTGATCTTGACTTTGAGAATACTCGGATTAAGACCTGGGTAGCACGCGCGTAGCTTTGGAAACCGTGACAGGATTGGTTGTGTGAATTATATGTGTATGTGATATAAATATGGGATATGTGATGTGCACAGGTTTTGGGCAGTGGCCCGTGTGTTTGGTATCTTCATGGATTTGGGCAGTGGCCCGTGTATTTGGTTTCTTATGATTTTGGGCTAAGGCCCTAATGAACGGTTTGATAAATGGTTTTCGAATGCATGCATGCTTTTTAGTGAAGGGTACAAATGTCTTCTTATAAACTGTTTTTATAAACTCTTGTTTTGTCCACTCACAGTTTTTAATGTTTTGACTGCCCTTCAGGTTGACATCAGATGTGGACTGTAGCAGAGACCGAGATATCACATACCTCCTCCGGATCCTGGCGTACTCTGATAGCCCGGGAGGGCAAAGGTCGGAAATATCCTTTGTTTGACATTTCGTGTCTGACGGGAGCAGGGTCATCCCGCACTAATCCCGGGGGGATTGGGATGGGTCATGTCAGTCTTCCCCCCTATCGACCGCTCTATCTCGATCCTCTCCGTATATCGCCTCTCTGTGTTTCAATCGTTCGAGTACGATTGAGAGAGTCAAACTCTCCCTTTGTACAAACGAAAAAGGGCCAAACGGTACATTTTGGTCATTTTATTAACAATTTTTTTTGCTTATTTTTTGTTTATATTTATTAATATTTATTTTTCTTTTTCTTTTTCTGATTTATTTATCTATATTTATTAACATTTTTTTCAGTTTTTTTTTTCTTCCGATTATTTTTTTATATTTATTTTTTGGTTATTACATTTTCTCAATTTAAATTGATAGTTGTATGTGTTTTATTATTATTATTAGACTTATTAATGATTTTGATGTAATTTAAATTTTAGTAAAATAAAGTTTTTTCATTATGATAATGTTTAATATTTTTTTTATATATTCATATAAATTAAATAAAATAAAGTATAATTAAATTGTGTTTCAGATATATTATGCAAAGATTTGAATTCAAATAAAAATTTGAAATCTTGCCTCTTTCCTCTCCTCATTAGAAACACTAAATCTTGTCTTGGGCAAGATGTCATGAATAGTAGAATTTGGAGAGCTAAATCTTACCTTTAACCCCTTATCTCTTACCTTTAGCCCCTCTACCATTAGATGTGTTCTAAACAACAAGCTAAAGAACAATGTTAGTAGGACAAGAGAATAGGTTTTGAGGTCTAAGGAAAATCTTAAAATGGTTTCTTCTGCTTTAAATTATAAGCTCGTAAACAAGCTAAAGAACAAAAAAAAAATCAATAAAAAAAATGAAGACACGTGAAGAAGAAACAAATCAATAATAACCAGGTTATACCTAAAAACGAGCTTTTGAAACAAAAAATCTTTTGAGGGGTTACAGTTATTTTGAAATTGATTGAGTTTGATCATTTTGTTTGTTTGTTTGACCCTTAAGAAGATGATTTCTTCTCATTTTATAGGCAGTTTGATGATGAACTTGGCTTGACAAGTAGACTTCCATGTGGACTTTCTTGTAGCAAATTTATCGTGCTCTTCTACCTTGCCTTCTGACAGTTTCAACTTCGAGAGAGCCTTTTATGTTTCCACTTCCCCATGTTCTCAAGTGGGCGTAGATTGAGTTGGATCTCTAAAGAGTTGAGTCTTTAACTTTGCTGATTCTTTGCCTCTGACTCATAGTGGATTTTTTCGAATATAAAAAATATATTTTACTTTGGGTAAATATTTCTAAGTACTATTTTATTATTTATTTCATTCATATGTAGTGAAAAGTATTTTGACGTAAAAATAGGGTATGCTCTAGCTTAATAACTCCCAAGATAAGAGTCACATACATAATTTTTTTTTTTTTAATTTGAGCTTACGCAACGACTAAAACTCGATGCTTTGTTATCTAAATTGTGATACATTGATGGTTGATGAGGAATTTAGAGAACTTAGGTCTTAAGTTGGAAATTGTAGGAGACGCAATGAGCAATCAAGAAACTAGGCCTTGCAATTTATAATTGCGAAGTTTTAAATTTGATTTTCAATTAATTAAGAGTCATACATGAATCCATGATTTTGGATAAGATTTTGATCAAATATGTACGTTTCCAAAGCAACATTAGTGAAATTTTGATTAAACGAGATATTTTGAGCGTCCATCACAAACTACAAACCATAAACCGTAAAATGTGTCAATAATCTTTAAATTGCTTTCTGGCTCTATTATAGACTTGAAAAGTAAATTGTTTTCCCTGAGTCTTCAAGCTTATCGATAACAATAAATAGACTAGTATGTACAACGACTCTATTGAATGGGATATTACATGCATGACTTGGAATATCATGTACTTGACCAACAAATGTTAAGAAATATCATCGAATAAATAATTTGAGTGTTCCTCACCAACTACAAAATGTGTCAATCATGAAGTCTCCTTCTGCCTTCATTATAGACTTGCCCTAGTCCCACCCCTTAATTATTATTGGAGGTCTATGAGTCGTCAAGCTAGCCTTCGTCAATTTTTCTTCTCCACTTAGGCACTTATACATTTTTATTAACTAATTTCGTAAATAAATTTTACTGCAGTTAATTTTTTTTAATAAATTATTATCGAATAACAATACTATAAGAAAATTATTCATGGCACGGCAACGAACAACTTTTATATAGGCAATTGGTGTGATTCCAGGCCTGATATTACGAAAAGGGAAGTCGGTGTGGCTTAAGTACGAAGGAATACAATTATCAACGCCAACTTTCCTCCTATCCTCTGACATCATGTTTAGAGGAAGTCTCCTCCTGCTCTTTCTTCCTCTTCTTCTTTCTTCCTGGTCAGGCTCGTCTTCCCCAATTTCCGGAACAAATCAGAATGGCAATTCCAATTGCACCCCTTCTTGTGGGAGAATTGAAATAAGAGCTCCTTTCCGATTAAAAGGAGACCCTCCAAAATGCGGCGACAAAAAGTTTGAGCTATCTTGTGTTGGTGAAGAGGGAAATGATAGAGTAGCTTTATTATTTTACTTGTTTTCAGCAGAGTATTTCGTACTGGCAATCAATTATGGCCACTTCACCATCCGCCTGGTAGATGCTGATGTTCATTATAACATCAGTCACAACCCTCGTTACTCTTTGAGCATTTTCAACTTTACTCAAGGTGATGATGATGATGATCATGGGTACTTGGGCTTGTACCCATATTATCCATCCAAGTACTCATATGATTCATTGTATCCTCTAAATTTTGTGATCTGTGAAAGGCCAATGAATTCGTCATCCTCTGTTAGCATTGTTGAAGCAGCTCCATGCCTCGACGATGGCGACACCAGAAGGAGCAGCTATTCGTATTTCATGGTTTCAGATTACGGAATTGGGATATTCGATTTGGGAGAGTCCTGCAAAATTACACTAATGTATATGGTGGTCTCGTCTTCAAGGGACAAGAACATGAAAACATGCCAAGGAATATATGATGAAATAGCACAAGGCTTTCAACTTTCCTGGATTTTATATACGTGTGATAAATGGTGTGCATCAAATCACGAATGGTGCAGCCCCATTTTCGACATCAACGGCACCCCAACCGGCCGCTGCTATCCAAAATCGCATGCGGCCTTTGGTAATTATTTTATTGCTAAACACAAAATTATTGGCTATGCCGTTATATATATATATTTGTTGGTGTGACATAATATTCTTTATACTAACTATATCATTTGGTTAAGCGGATGTTAATTGATTCCATACATTCACCATGCAGAAAACCGTTGGTACTTCAAGTTCATAAATTACATAATCGCGCGACTAGGCAAGTGGATCCCTCTACCCTGTAAATATTAGACCATCTTATTATGACAAAATAAATTTGTATTGCAGAAGCGTTTATTGGTAGATTTCTTCACTCATGTTGATGTTGTATTGCAGAAGCCTTTATTGACCCCATATATACACACTTCCACCTTGATAGGCCTTTCCCATTCACTTATCCCTACTTGCACCGGAATGAGCTATTCGGTTGCTTTTTCGTATACACAGGTAACACGAAAATGCTATATTTTATTTTAATATTACTACTAGTGACACTAGAAAAAAATCATTATCTCCAACTCTGTTACTTTGTTAACATTTATTCACACTTACTAATTCCAATGTGACATCCTTCCTCCTCATTCTATTTTATGATCCATAATGCAGTATTGTACCTAGCAGCGAAATTTTCATTTGGCTTTCCCTGTGTTGCTGCATTCCTCGTCTACAAGTGGCGAAGGAGGCACTTGTCAATGTATAATGATATAGAAGACTTTCTGCAAACCAATAATAACTTCATACCAATAAGATACTCGTACTCAGAAATAAAAAAGATGGCCAAAGGCTTCAAGGATACATTAGGTGAAGGAGGCTATGGTTCTGTGTACAAGGGAAAGCTTCGTAGCGGCCGCCTTGTAGCCATCAAGATGTTGAGCAAGCCCAAAGCTAATGGCCAAGAGTTTATCAATGAAGTTGCTACCATTGGAAGGATTCACCATGTCAATGTGGTGAGACTTATCGGCTTTTGTGTAGAAGGTTCAAAACGAGCTCTTATATACGATTTCATGCCTAATGGATCACTTGAGAAGTACATATTCTCTAAACAAGGAGTTCCGTTGAGCTGCGAAAGAATATATGAAATAGCAATTGAAGTGGCTCGTGGCATTGAGTATCTCCATCGAGGATGCGACATGCAGATTTTGCACTTCGACATCAAGCCCCA
Organism: Prinsepia uniflora; assembly: GCA_032719365.1. Classification (NCBI taxonomy): domain Eukaryota; kingdom Viridiplantae; phylum Streptophyta; class Magnoliopsida; order Rosales; family Rosaceae; genus Prinsepia; species Prinsepia uniflora. The sequence goes on along the minus strand of CM064862.1, from coordinate 10,430,830 downwards.
CAACATTCTTTTAGACGAAAATTTCACTGCCAAGGTTTCCGATTTCGGATTAGCGAGGCTATACCCGTTGGATGATAGTATTGTGCCTCTCACAGCAGCAAGAGGAACCATGGGATACATAGCTCCAGAGATATGCTACAAGAACTTTGGAGGTGTTTCGTACAAAGCGGATGTGTACAGTTTTGGAATGCTTTTGATGGAAATGGCCGGTCGAAGGAAGAACTTGAATGCAAATGTGGATGTGGATCGCGAAAGCCAATTGAGCCAAGTCTATTATCCGACATGGGTTTTTGATCGATTGAACGAAGGGAAGGAATTGCAAATGGAAGATGCAACAGAGGAGGAAAAGAAAATCACAAAGAAGATGATCATGGTGGCATTGTGGTGCATACAAATGAAGCCTAGTGAACGGCCTTCAATGAATAAGGTAGTGGAGATGCTTGAAGGAGAGATGGAGAGCCTCCAAATGCCTCCGAAACCCTTCTTATATCCACAACAAATGACAGTAAATGCTCAAGTTGGCAACCCAAATCCTACATGTGCATCCACTGCTTCAAAATCTACAGAGATTACTTCCAGTTGAGCAACTAATTCGAAACCCTACTCAATAAAGTAAGTTCAGCTTCTTATGATATAATGTAATGACGTTGTAGCCAAACAAACATAAAAGATATAATATAAGAATTATTATTAGGCTGTTTATCTCATTCTAAAATCCTAACATAAACTTTGATGCTTGATCATTCGAGCGGATTCAAAAACGATTTGCCGAAGCCGAAACAAGTAGGCAACACAAATTTTGAAGACCTCTGTTTCTCATTTCTCCTAAACAAGTATGCCCTCCATCCAACTTCAAACACTCCAGGTTCCGAAGGACATTCAAAACAACCATAATTGGACTCACGAATTCAATTAGCATGAATGAAAAGTGAGCACAAGCAAAGCAAATGAGCCCGTGAAATGCCAAGAACAAAAGCAATAAGCAAAACCGTGAATCAACCTGCTCTATCCGCTCTACTACATTATTAAGATGCGCCGAAAAATATAATCCAGCTCAATTTCATCAATGAGAAAAAACAGAGACACAACAAAGAATTTAAGCTAAAATATATACAATGCATCATCTGAACCTAAATTCATACAATCACCTTACTAAATCATACAACACAACATTCCCTGATTCCAAGTGTAAACATATATTTAAAAGTTACGACAAACACCAAGCACATTACCCCAAACTTAAACAGTTACCAGGCATTCTCTTGACCCACCGGCCAACTTACCCGCCCCGCGATTTGACGAAACCGCGACCGCCACGTCACGGCACCAAACCCTAAGGAACCGCCGCCTCAGCCTCCATCCGCCTCTCCGAAACTCAACCCTACTAAAGAGCTTCACATTGAAGCTCACGGTCCCGCGTCCCCTGTCCGCATCCATCCCACGCGCTATCGGAACATCCACAAACGAACTCACCGCCGAGAAAGTTGCGTTCACCAGAGTTTGATCTTTCCTACCCTGGGCGAACGGCGGGACTCGAGTTTCCGATATTAAGCCGTCCCGGTAGAAGATGGAGGCCGCAACGTCCTCGTAGCGGATGTTGAGCTTCTTGTTGGGGTTGTAGACGGTGAAGCCGACGGACCACGCGCCAGAAACAGACGTGGAGGAGGAGACATTGAAGTTGGTGAGAGTGAGCGAGTCGAGTCGAAAGTCGGGGATTTTGGGGCGGAGGATGAGCCAAATCACGAGCGTGATGGAGCCGACGATGACGAAGAGAGCGACCATGGCGCCGATGAAACGGCGGATGAAGGTGGCACGTGGATTATAGACATTGGCGTAGGTACCTTGAGGCTGGGTGTAGGTGGGGTAAGAGGAGTATGCCTGGGCGTGGGCGACGCCGCCGTTGGATTGGGCGTAGGGCGGGGCTGGGTAGCCGGTGACGGGTCTTGACGGGTCGGTCATTTTAGGTTTATTTTCGGAATTGAGGGATTTTTGGGGTTTATCGGTTTTATAAGTTTTGTGGGGGAACGATCGATGATTCGAGTCGGTAGCCGAAACCCAAAGAGTCAGAAAAAGAAACCTCTGGACTCCAAATAAGAATGTAGTAAAGTAATAAGTAATTTGGTAAAGCAACGATACTGGAAATGTTAAGCTTTCGTAACCACAGAAGTTGCCTTTCTTTATCCAAGAATATGCTCTCATTTTATATATCAACTTCTTCTTTTTTTTATACATATTCTATGATCGAGATTTTCTAATTAGATTTTTTTTTATATATGAAAAATGCTATTTGATTTCAGTGAACCTTAACAAGCCAATTCTTTTTATATGTAATTTGTAAGAACTTTTTATCTAAAAATCTATATTTAAATCAACTTTTATAGATAATTATTTTGAATTTTTTATCATCGACAAGTAAATTTTTTTGAAATTATAAGAACATATCATAGTAAATTTATACAGATACATCATATAATCAAAATTTTATTCATCTTATAACTAGAATTATTCTTTTCGAAAACATCTCGGTAATGGGTTACGATACACACTAGTTGTGGAATTGCAGTTTTGCTTTTATTTATTTAGTAAACATGTTTTTATACAATTTAAAACCAAAGGTGTTTATCACATCTCACTTCAAAATGAGTTGGATAATAGTTTATAAACTCTATTTATCATGTGAAGTGTGAGCGTCATTGTCTGCCAGTAGACCATTCAATGGTATGGCTATCGAATTCATACGACTTCTGAAGCCTTTGTGAGTTTTTATTAAATCATTGCATGAGTTTTGAGTTAATGAATTTTTAGACAGGAAGCACATAAAAATTAGAATTCGAACGAGATAATTATGGGTCTATAACGGAATATTCGTATACGTATCAGAGCAATGGCATTTTGGCCTTTTGCTTGGGCCTAAGTCATCACCTTCCTTTTAGCGGGAACACTTGGTGTGTGACATGTGTCACAAACGCACACACACAGAAGCACGCACGCGCGCACACACACACACATGAGTTAATGAATTCTTAAAACCCCCAACAATTCATCTTCTTCATTATTTCTTCTAAACCGAAAACACAAATCATACATCGAAATAATTGAACATACGAATTTGACTTGATGCTCGCGCGCGCGCACACACACACACACACACACCAGTTAATGGATTCTTAAAAATCCCAACATCAATTCATCTTCTTCTTTATCTTTTAAATCAAAAGCACAAATCGTACACCGAAATAATTGAACATTCAAAATTGACCTGATGTATACACACACACACACACACACACACACACACACACACACACACACACACACACACACACTGTAACACCCCGAACATTTTGAAAATAGGAAAATGACAACTTTACCCCTAAGTAAAAATGTTAACTTTTTGACTAGGACAATTTTTGGCGATTCCGAAAATGCTGTTAGAAATGTCTCGATCTCTCGAGTTCGCTGACAGACGGCATGTCAAAAACGAAGATCAGAAGGTTATGTTTCGGGTCTAAACATTGTAGGGGCATTTTGATAAATTCTCTTATGAAGGGCAATTTTGACACGACCCATCCCAATCCCCCCGGGATTACCATGGAATGTGACGTGCTCCCGTCTGACAAGAGGCGTCAGACGAGGGATAACCGATTGCCATTGCCCAAACGGGCTTCCAGAGTGCGTAAGGATCGATGAAGGAGGTGTGCGATGCTCAAGTCTCTGTTGCAGTCGTATCCGGAATCAACCTGAAGGGCATTAAAAACAAAAGCTGTGAGTGGACGAAAATAAACAAGTCTATTAAAAACATTTATAAGACATTTATGCCCCTCAGTAAAATCATATGCATGCGCCAAAAACCAATGATCACACATTTATTTAGAAATAACCATTAGGGCCTTAGCCCGGAAACCAAAGCATAGTTTCAATTTCCAGTAGTCAATCCAAAAGTTATTTCATAAATCCAGTAATATGAACCATAAGGCATATAATATAAACCATAACCATAATTTTAGCCACTGCACTATACACTCCAATCCGACATCCCTGATGTCTGACGTCCCTGACGTCAATAAGGTCACAATCACAAGGCTACGTGACAGGACCCATCCCAATCCCCCCGGGATTAGTGCGGGATGACCCTGCTCCCGTCTGACACGAAGTGTCAGACAAGGGATATTTCCGACCTTTGCCCTCCCGGGCTATCAGAGTACGTCAGGATCCGGAGGAGGCATGCGATATCTCGGTCTCTGCTACAGTCCACATCCGATGTCAACCTGAAGGGCAGTCAAAACATTAAAAACTGTGAGTGGACAAAATAAAGTTTATAAAAACATTTAATAAGAAGACATTTGTACCCTCCACTAAAAAGCATGCATGCATTCGAAAACCATTTATCCAAAACAAACCATATGTGGGACTAAGCCCAAAGCAGATATAAACCAAGGTCGAAAGGACCACAATGAAAACGACCATACGGCCACTGCCCAAATCATACAGAAACCAAGTACACGAGCCACTGCTCAAACCTTGTGCACATCTGTGCACACCACATATCATATATCATATATCCATCACATACATATATATAAGTCACACAACCAATCCTGTCACGGTATCCAAAGCTACGCGCGTGCTACCCAAGTCTCAATCCGAGTCTTCTCAAAGTTAAGATCAATGTCCGCAGACCACTGACCCTACCCGAGGTAATAGTAATCATAGCCTTCCTGAGAGTAAGGAACCCAACTGGGGGGTGACTCCACTAAGTCGGTGCTCCGTGACTACTCCGGGGTCCACCCAGGCCAACGACCCTCCCCGGAGGAGATAATAGAAGTAAAGGAAGGTAGACGAACATATATATACATAACATAAACATTCATGACCGGTTCCCCTGAACCGTCATGATCCATAATATCCATAATCAGGTAACATGCCGGTTCCCATAAACCGTCATGTACCGTAATAACATAACCAGGGTTCATGCCGGTCCCCATAAACCGTCATGAACCAGAATGACCTGACAAAGGTTCATGCCGGTTCCCATAAACCGTCATGAACCACAATGACCTTTCCAGAGTTCATGCCGGTTCCCATAAACCGTCATGAACTTGGAAATCCACGTAGGGTCCTTGACCCGAAATCATAAACCATAAAGTAACTGGGTCTCGTGCCCGAACATATGACTCAACTGGGCACCGTGCCTGATATCTAAGGGTCAGTCACGACTCCGATCATAGTGATGCGTGCAACCATCCATCCAGGACCGCCCTCAATCCTGGTATGTCACCGTGAACGAATCAACCGACGCGACCATCGCAAGACCATGGTGCACTCATCACCGATCGCTATCCTGAACCGTCAGCACTCCGAAGTCGAGCCTCTCCAGGCTGCCCGACCACGAATCGTGCATCGTGACCTCTCCGGAAGGAACACATCCCAAACCGGAGGCGAGCGTCGTATCGTCGATCGCCGTGCACATAGCACCCGTCGCGACCACGATTTAGACCCGAAGGTCGTAAATAGTGTCATATGCACGAGACAAAACCAAATTGGTCTCATACCCGAGTTCATCCTTTTAGAAATCCAAAACCAAATCATTTAAGTCAATAAAGAAATACAGACCCGTATAAGCACCGTATAAGGCCGAAACCTCGAAATACGTGCTTATACGTAACCACATACAATTGCACCCATGGAATCATCAAACATGCAATAAAACATATAATAGACATTTATGCATGCACCAATTTAGAAAACAAGGTCCACTCACAGACCGTCTGAGCTGCCGTCTCGATTTGCGTGCCATACGGCTTCCCGATCCGATCACCGTCACCGGGACTCCCAAACCTGTCAAAATCGTAATAGAAGGTTACTAACTACTTAATTAACCTCCCACTAAAGCCCCGTAATTTTCCCGTATTTTTAACTATTTTTAATCCCGAACCTAAACCTTCCGATGCCCCGAAACATATCGAGATGGTGTCCGATCGACACGAAACCAGTCCCAAAATGTTCGTTACATCGAATAGAAGATTTCATATGTTGGAACCTTCCCCAGATTCCCTGCCACGCGTCCTCACGCGCCGCCTGAAGTGGCTGCGCGTGGGAGCCACGCGCCCGTGAACAGTGCATCTCCTACCTCGATTAGACCGGTCCGAACCGACCGGGCCGGTCCGACCCCTGCAACTGGACCGGCGTAACCGGTCCAGGCCTCCTTCTCCCTCATTTTCGGTCCGATTTCTTCCATTCCAATTTCTAAATTTCTATTTTCAAGTTTCCTATCTAGCCAAATTAACAAAACAACCTAAAACCCCCTAAATCGATCCCTAAAAATTAACCCCCACGGCCCTGTTTTCCGATTTCGTCCCCAGGCTTCATAGCCGTCAACCCCCGTTCAAAACCATCTCTATACACCCTAAACAATCTAACAAACATTCCCTAATCAACCAAAACTATCCATAATGTAAAAATCGACAAAATGGGAGACTTGGGCCTAACCGGGTAACCGTTCGGGTTTGGGTCTCCACCGCGCACGGTGGCTTCGTCCTGGCCGGCCACCACGCTTCACCGGTCCTCCTCTCCCCCTCTGGTCTCTCTGTCATGATCATAGGGTGAGGGTTGGATGTTTGGGTCGCACAGATGAGAGGAATGGGATCGGGAAAATGGTTTGAAAATGAAGAATGATCGATGAAGAGGCAGGTGAGATGCATGAAGGAGAAATGATGTCCATTTAATGGGTGACACTTGTCACTCATCCATTGGGCATCAGGACAAATATCTGGGCCCACTAGAGACAAAACTGCACTTTTGTCTCGTAAAACGTGCCATCGTGAATAGTAATTGGGAACCTCCGTGAACCGTAACTTCGCCGTCGAACGTCCGAATTCGACGTGCCGCCTGTCTACGGATTCGTATCATCCTTATCTACGTAACGGTCTTCGGCCCTCGGCCATCGGACCTCCCGGTCAAAAAGTCAACATTTGACCCCTTTTATCCAAAATTACCAAAATGCCCTTAACCTTCCGAACGTCATAACTTCTTCCTCGAACGTCGGAATTGAACGTGCCACCTGTCTATGAACTCGTGACATCACGAACTACGTCACGGTCATCGGTCAAAGTCCATTTGACCGCCCAATTGAAAAGTCAACGTTTTGCCACCACTAGGGGCAAAACGGTCATTTCACATCGTTTGTCCAATTTAGCCTAACTAATCACCGATTAACCTCACTAATCGTGATTAGTCACTAATCTAATCATGGAATTTGGGACGGGTCGTTACAACCTTCCCTCCTTAATTAATTTCGTCCTCGAAATTCCAACCGACCTAATTCTACCCGTTCTTCCCTCCTTAATTAGTTCCGTTCTCGAAACTCCAATTATCTTGATTCCACGTCCATCCCGTGGAAAGTAGAATTGACCTCGAAACACGTGTACACTAGTACACCCACTAGTCAACATAAACCTCGTTTGTAACTAGACGTACCACTAACGCTCTCGTCGTATCGACTACATTTGACCACGTCGAATGACAGAAGTCGTACGCTCCGAACTGATCCCACTTGTCTGATCTACCGTTTCGCTGACACAACCAACTAGACGGTTCCTTGCTCAACCACTAACTATCTTGACGTCTGCTCCCACTGGGAGTCATCAGACCTCACACCACGATCCACGCTGACACCTCCTACAAACTGTCACCACTTGACAGTCGTCAGTCGAAAACTGACACTATACCCACATTGTGGTTACACTAACCACCAACATACTCATCCTGAGTATACGTATACCAACATCTAACTCGACCTGTGTGTAACTGGACCCCTCATAAATACTATGACCCAATGCACAGTATCCAATGTTCAGTCCACGATCTCAACTAATCCAATGGTATCGGAACTAAGCCGACTACCAACACGCTCACCAACGGACTACGAGTATAACCTATATACCATCACTAGGCACCACAAGTCTGCCCAGTGTCGTACTTCGAACTACGTACAAGGTACAGACGTCTATCCATCAACCTAACTATAACCACCTAGGTCATAGCCAAACACGTTTCTACTATAGAGTCCATTTGTCCAATCCAGTATTAGACAAATCAAAACTCCGACCCATTATTTATTTCCAAATCCGAATCCGAATCCGCAATTTCGTATGAAATCCCGAATCCGAATCCGCAATTTCGTATGAAATCCCGAATCCAAACCCAGAAATCATATCCATAATCATGTCCAAATCCGAATCCAAAATCATTATTCTGTAAGCTAGCATTAGGAATAACCATTCCGAACCCAAATCCATGAAAGAAAATCCATAGTCAAGCTCTAGAATCAAATCCTGAATCGTCACCCAGAATCCGATTCCAAAACCCAAATACAGAAATCCTCTTTCAAGTTCTACAATCAAATCCTGAATCGTCATCCAGAAATCTGATTCCAAAACCTGAAATATCGTTCTCGTCTACCGAGACGTATCAATCATGAACCTATCGGTTGTCTGCTCAACCGATTACTCCAACACCATCGATTGACTTCATAGGGAAACCAATCACAATATCCGCACATCCCTAAGGCTGACCATATCCGACCACGTCGGAAAACTACTCATCGGACAACTACTCAGGCGAGTAATAAGCCATATGGGATTTACCTCGAAAAGAAGTTCAGTCCCATCATGCTTCACTCAACACCCAAGTAAGAGTAATAAACTCTCCACCTATCGGGATCATCAAGATCACGATCCAGATCCACCACTACGTCAAACGACTATAGACGTCACGATCGAGACTGTGGATCCTCCCCAATCACCTCGTATCGATCCTTGGTATTCCACCGTGGAAAACCAAAGATGATCCAACACGATGACATCAAAACTCATCCTACGTGAATGCAACCAAAACTTGCTGCGCTCACCACGCCACATAATCCAACATCGTCTGCCACCAAGTAGAAAATGAGAATCTCAGTCACCCGACTTCGATATACTCAATACCAATGCGGAAAACCCACATTTTTCTCGTCACCTCAATCGCAATCTCTCGCGATTTCGAAGTTCCAACCAGATTGGAAACAACATAATCCTAATATGATGTACCACTCTACTGAAAAGTCACAACAGACCCCTACTGTGATCTGCAGTCAAATCTCTGCAAACCACCATATCTAACCAATTCTGACCAACTCTGGCCAACACTGACCAACTGGTCGCTAGTCCCCCATGACAGTACTCGATCCTCACGTCTCAACTACCGTTGGATCCTATCCAGTCCGTCACTATCCGTGATTCACTCCCGAACCACAGATACCAATCATAAGCCCATCACGTCGGAGTCACATCCCGACTCGTAACTCACCGTCATCACAATCACCGGCACCAGCACCCGCACTTGTACCAGTACACCAATGCATTATCACCTGCACTAGTATCAACACACAGGCATCCACACTAGTAGCAGCACACTAACACCAGTATAAGTATCAACACACCGTGTGCAAACTGACAATCCTGGATCTCCGCTCATACCAAGCGACGATCGCGTACCTCTGCTCGTATAGGAGAAACTCTGTCTCCCTCGTACCCAACACCTCTGGGTACAATCACCCTGACAACTCATACGAGAAAAGAAAACGTCCCCTGAACGTCCCCGATTCCCAACAACCACAGCTACAACCACTCTCGGTAGTAGTGCCTTCCACAGACTCGTGTAGACCTAACTACCAGACCTCGCTATATCCGGACTCCGTATCCAACGAAATCAATCGCCCGTACCAACTACTCTGTATCCCACTCAGGGATTCCATCGACAAGTACCAACCCTGGTAACCTGTCCAACCAAACTCTAACCAGTCGCAACTCGACTAACCCAATGTCCTCTACCAAGTCACTAATGACCTTAGTTGCAACAAACGACAACTAAAGTACCACGACAACCAACTATGTCTAACCGATAAATATAACCTCGATTGCGAAGTGCAGTCCCAACACAAGCTGACATGACCAGGCCGACTAACGAATCCCAAATCCGAATAGTCATCCAAGTCAAACCACTCGTCAACTCGCCTTTCCGAACCATACACATACGGTAGGGTTCCACGATCACACCTAGAGTTCCTTAGAACCCAACTGCATAAGGCAGTAAAATCCACGATGTGACCGACCCCGCGGTCTGGACATCATAAAGACGTCAATCCAATCCTACCGTCAATCAACTAGGATTCTCCTAATCCGGCTGCTAACCGACAGGAACAGTAAATCCACCTAATTCAACAAAATCCGGACATCGATGGTCATAGTTCCCAACCAGTCGTCGGGACCGATCCTACGATATCGTGAAGACGATCCCAACTAACCGTCTCACGATCCAAAACTCTAACGTAATACTACGTTAAGCCTTCCGTAGGGTTCCACACTGCCAACCCTGACAGAACCATGGCAACCCCGGCATCGAGTGCCGAACCAAGAAATCAATGATTCCATCCTACTAACTATCGTACTGGCACCCTAACTATCAGGTTGGCCACGAACTGCAGCCCCTTGAGATATCACATCCTCGACCTGCGTACATACTCCAAGAGCTCCGCGGTTGCTCGAATAGAGACAACCCCGCTCTGATACCACGTTGACAGGACCCATCCCAATCCCCCCGGGATTAGTGCGGGATGACCCTGCTCCCGTCTGACACGAATTGTCAGACAAGGGATATTTTCAACCTTTGCCCTCCCGGGCTATCAGAGTACGCCAGGATCTGGAGAAGGCATGTGATATCTCGGTCTCTGCTACAGTCCACATCCGATGTCAACCTGAAGGGCAGTCAAAACATTAAAAACTGTGAGTGGAAAAAATAAAGTTTATAAAAACATTTAATAAGAAGACATTTGTACCCTCCACTAAAAAGCATGCATGCATTCGAAAACCATTTATCCAAAACAAACCATATGTGGGACTAAGCCCAAAGCAGATATAAACCAAGGTCGAAAGGACCACAATGAAAACGACCATACGGCCACTGCCCAAATCATACAGAAACCAAGTACACGAGCCACTGCTCAAACCTTGTGCACACCTGTGCACACCACATATCATATATCATATATCCATCACATACATATATATAAGTCACACAACCAATCCTGTCACGGTATCCAAAGCTACGCGCGTGCTACCCAGGTCTCAATCCGAGTCTTCTCAAAGTTAAGATCAATGTCCGCAGACCATTGACCCTACCCGAGGTAATAGTAATCATAGCCTTCCTGAGAGTAAGGAACCCAACTGGGGGGTGACTCCACTCAGTCGGTGCTCCGTGACTACTCCGGGATCTACCCAGGCCAACGACCCTCCCCGGAGGAGATAATATAAGTAAAGGAAGGTAGACGAACATATATATACATAACATAAACATTCATGACCGGTTCCCCTGAACCGTCATGATCCATAATATCCATAATCAGGTAACATGCCGGTTCCCATAAACCGTCATGTACCATAATAACATAACCAGGGTTCATGCCGGTCCCCATAAACCGTCATGAACCAGAATGAGCTGACAAAGGTTCATGCCGGTTCCCATAAACCGTCATGAACCACAATGACCTTTCCAGAGTTCATGCCGGTTCCCATAAACCGTCATGAACTTGGAAATCCACGTAGGGTCCCTGACCCGAAATCATAAACCATAAAGTAACTGGGTCTCGTGCCCGAACATAGGACTCAACTGGGCACCGTGCCCGATATCTAAGGGTCAGTCACGACTCCGATCATAGTGATGAGTGCAACCATCCATCCAGGACCGCCCTCAATCCTGGTATGTCGCCGTGAACGAATCAACCGACGCGACCATCGCAAGACCATGGTGCACTCATCACCGATCGCTATCCTGAACCGTCAGCACTCCGAAGTCGAGCCTCTCCAGGCTGCCCAACCACGAATCGTGCATCGTGACCTCTCCGGAAGGGACACATCCCAAACCGGAGGCGAGCGTCGTATCGTCGATCGCCGTGCACATAACACCCGTCGCGACCACGATTTAGACCCGAAGGTCGTAAATAGTGTCATATGCCCGAGACAAAACCAAATGGGTCTCATACCTGAGTTTATCCTTTTAGAAATCCAAAACCAAATCATTTAAGTCAATAAAGAAATACAGACCCGTATAAGCACCGTATAAGGCCGAAACCTCGAAATACGTGCTTATACGTAACCACATACAATTGCACCCATGGCATCATCAAACATGCAATAAAACATATAATAGACATTTATACATGCACCAATTTAGAAAACAAGGTCCACGCACAGACCGTCCGAGCTGCCGCCTCGATTTGCGTGCCATACGGCTTCCCGAGCCGATCACCGTCACCGGGACTCCCAAACCTGTCCAAATCGTAATAGAAGGTTACTAACTACTTAATTAACCTCCCACTAAGGCCTCGTAATTTTCCCGTATTTTTAACTATTTTTAATCCCGAACCTAAACCTTCTGATGCCCCAAAACATATCGAGACGGTGTCCGATCGACACGAAACAGGTCCCAAAATGTTCGTTACATCGAATAGAAGATTTCACATGTTGGAACCTTCCCCAGATTCCCTGCCACGCGCCCTCACGTGCCGCCTGAAGTGGCTGCGCGTGGGAGCCACGCGCCTGTGAACAGTGCTTCTCCAACCTCGATCAGACCGGTCCGAACCGACCGGTCCGGTCCGACCCCTGCAACTGGACCGGCGTAACCGGTCCAGGTCTCCTTCTCCCTCATTTTCGGTCCGATTTCTTCCATTCCAATTTCTAAATTTCTATTTTCAAGTTTCCTATCTAATCCAATTAACAAAACAACCTAAAACCCCCTAAATCGATCCCTAAAAATTAACCCCCCACGGCCCTGTTTTCCGATTTCGTCCCCAGGCTTCACAGCCGTCAACTCCCGTTCAAAACCATCTCTATACACCCTAAAAAATCTAACAAACATTCCCTAATCAACCAAAACTATCCATAATGTAAAAATCGACAAAATGGGAGATTTGGGCCTAACCGGGTAACCGTTCGGGTTTGGGTCTCCACCGCGCACGGTGGCTTCGTCCTGGCCGGCCACCACGCTTCACCGGTCCTCCTCTCCCCCTCTGGTCTCTCTGTCATGATCATAGGGTGAGGGTTGGATGTTTGGGTCGCACAGATGAGAGGAATGGGATCAGGAAAATGGTTTGAAAATGAAGAATGATCGATGAAGAGGCAGGTGAGATGCATGAAGGAGAAATGATGTCCATTGGATGGGTGACACTTGTCACTCATCCATTGGGCATCAGGACAAATATCTGGGCCCACTAGAGACAAAATTGCACTTTTGTCTCGTAAAACGTGTCATCGTGAATAGTAACTGGGAACTTCCGTGAACCGTAACTTCGCCGTCGAACGTCCGAATTCGACGTGCCGCCTGTCTACGGATTCGTATCATCCTTATCTACGTAACGGTCTTCGGCCCGCGGCCATCGGACCTCCCGGTCAAAAAGTCAACATTTGACCCCTTTTATCCAAAATTACCAAAATGCCCTTAACCTTCCGAACGTCATAACTTCTTCCTCGAACGTCGGAATTGAACGTGCCACCTGTCTATGAACTCGTGACGTCACGAACTACGTCACGGTCATCGGTCAAAGTCCATTTGACCGCCCGATTGAAAAGTCAACGTTTTGCCACCACTAGGGGCAAAACGGTCATTTCGCATCGTTCGTCCGATTTAGCCTAACTAATCACCGATTAACCTCACTAATCGTGATTAGTCACTAATCTAATCATGGAATTTGGGACGGGTCGTTACACTACGCGTGCCACTCGGGTCTCAATTTCCGAGTTCAATCCCCGAACCCCGTTCGGGTACAGCATCCCCGTTGCTTAGCGTCATAGACGCTGGACGTTCTAGACGTCTGTGACCTCTCCGGGGTACCTCATCCGGAGGTGACAGTATCATATGGAAGGATTTATACAGTGCAGTACTAAATACATTTTATAGATATCCACGTGCAAAACATATAGGTATACATAGATAAAATCCGAACCGATCGTTACGTTTCATCAAACGGGTCTCATGCCCAAATACCGTGAAACGTGTCATAACCGAAATATCATCAAAACCATTTATTGATTCCAGCATGTGAACATATATAAAATGTAAACCAGAAAACATTTATTCAATTCCATTTTAGGGTCCCCGACCCGCAATCGTATGTAGAAATCAACTGGGCCCCTGGCCCGATTTCACAAGTTAACTGGGCCCCTGGCCCGATCCACATGTTAACTGGGCCCCTGGCCCGATTTCATAGTTCAACTGGGCCCCTGGCCCGATTTTACATTATTCAAGTTCGTAACCGTTTCATGAAATCATATCCAACCACATTTATGGAAATCGGTGCAAATCCAGAAAACCTCGGTTTACGTGCAAACACGTAATTCACCTCGAAATACGTGAAATCATTTTAAATTCACCGATATCCAAGTAAATCATTTAATCATAATTATAACAATCATAAAACAGTTATGCATGCATCGAATTTATGAAACCAATGTCCACTCACAGACCGTTTAACCGAACGCCTCGATACGCGTGCCATAGGCCTTCCTGGGCCACACCACTATCACCGGGACTCCCAATCCTGTCCAAATCACAATAGAGGATTACTAACTCCTTCATTAACATTCTATCAAAGTCCCGTAATTTTCCCGAATTTTTTAAGTATTTTTAAACTGGATTTAAAACCTTCGGACATCCCGAACAATAACGAAACGGGATCCGATCGACACGAAACCAACGCTAAAATGTTCGTTACATTGTATAGGACAAAAGTCATGTTGGAAGTTTCCCAAAATTACCTCACACGCGCCCCCACGCGCCGGTTGAACTCCCTGCGAGTGAAACCCACGCGCCGGGTACTGTTCACCGTCGTTCAACCCGAACGACTGTAAAATGGGTCGCCGTGACCCGCGGGCCAACCCGACTGGTTCTCCGTCAATTCTCCACCATTTTGGACGGGGTTTTCACCTACAGGATCGTCTGAGTTTAATTAAGGGTTCTGTGAAAACAAAAACAAGGCACAACGTCCAGATCGTACCTCCTAGATCGAGAAGCTCACGGCCAACTCCATCGTCGACTGCTCTCAGCTCCGACCACCATTCTCGTTGAAAACGGTCCTTATAGACTCGTCTCATCCTCTGAGTCATCATCCTGGTTACTAGATCGACTAAAACGTCGAAAAACCCAAGCTGCCATTTTAGACCCGAGAACGAACTCGCGGGTTTAGGCTCCCTTCGCCGCCGTGGTGACCACTGTGGCCACCGAAACTCCTAGTTTGATCCCAGAAACTCCTTCCACCCCTCCAACACGGTCAAACACCGGTCTCCATCGACTTCCAATTTCCTGAGTTTCGGATCCCTCTGTTTTCCCCTCCGCTGTCATCTCCGCCGTCTCCCTCCGTCACCCAGCTCACCACCGTCGTCTTTCCGCCCATACCAGCAGTTGGTCTCACTCCCCCGCACAAAGGAGATGGGCTGGTGTGAGTGTGTGTTCAATTTCTTCACGGGCAGAGGAAGAATGAAAAATAAGGAAGGGAGGTATCAGATGAATAAGGAAATGGACGGTGGGGATGTGCATCAGCATAATAGATGAAGGGTTGAGATTGAAAACAGAGATCAGATGGATGGCCCAGATCAAAAGGTGAAAATAAGTGGGAATTCTTTTAATTATTTAAATCCTATAATTTAATCAAATCACACCAATCCAGATCTGATCCCAATATTTAAGTTTAGTGGTCCACGTGTCCCACTCAGAATCTCAGACCAATCAGAGAGCGCCACATGTCCTCGCTTCGTAATGCGTGCATAACGAACCCAAACTTCCGTGACCCATAACTTCGTCGTCGAATCTCCGATTTCGGCGTGCCGCCTGTCGTTGGATTCGCATCGACGAAACCTACGTAACGGTCCTTGGCCCTCGGCCATCGGACATCCTGGTCAAAAAGTCAACATTTGCCCCTATTTCGTCTAAATTATGAAAACGCCCCTGAACTTCCGCCCATCATAACTTTCACCACGAACGTCGGAATCGAACGTGCCACCTGTCTATGAACTCGTGACGTCCCGAACTACATCACGGTCATCGGTCAAAGTCCATTTGACCATCCGAAATAAAAGTCAACATTTTGCCCACGCCTAGGGGCAAAACGGTCATTTTGCACAATTCGTCCGAAATCGTCCAACTAAGCCCAGATTAGTAAATCACAATTAAATATTATTAAATCCCAATATTCGGGACGGGCCGTTACAAATTTGGTAATTTTTTTATTGAGCATGTGATTTAATTGTTTGATTCTAGAAACCTCACTACGTTTCTTTATTTCTTCCCACCGACATACTCATCTTATTTAAGGAGTATGTTTGTAAGGGTTGATTGAGGGACAAGACCACCGAAAAAGGGAGAAAAATAAGGAAGGAAGGAAATCGTGAGAGAGAGACGATTCTAAGGGCTCTTTGGGAAATTGGAGAGAATAAGAAGGAGATTGGGGAAAAAAAAGGAAGGGTTTGAACGTGAAGGAAGGTGGAAGAATGATAAGAATGGTGGAACCTGTGAAGATTGTACATTTGGGTGTGTGATTTCGGGCCATGGAATGGTCTTCTCAGTGGTCAGTGACACTTCTGGAGGTTCTGTGATCTCCCCTGGACTAACAAGGAAGGAATTTGGGCAACGAAACGTCAAGGACGACCTCGTGCAAGCCATGGTTGTCAGGTTATTATGATGGAACCATATGAAAGAGTAAGTATTCTTCATATCCGAGTTTATAAATTGAATCCTTAGCTTCTTACGATTAATCTGGACTTTTGAATCAACCAAAATGGTCGTGTAACAGCCGAGATACGGCCAGGTCGATGTCGCAGGACGGGCCGCCCAAAACTAGAGAAACAGATCAACCCGACTGAGGTTGACGATAACCTGTGCAGGCACGTGACCTCACGCGTGATCCTTTGATTATGAAACTTGTTTAATTATTGTGTTACTTACATAGTTCTGTTTTTTATGATGGAATTGGTGTAACACCCCGGAAATTCACAGATTGTGGTATTGTAATTTAATGTATGAATTGACGATTTTACCCCTGTGGATTATGGCAAATTGTTGACTTTTTGGGTTATGGGTCAAATGGACTTCGACCTGTGACCGTGACATAGTTCGGGACGTCACGAGTTCACAGACAGGTGGCACGTCCAATTCGGACGATCAGGGAAAAAGTTATGACTATCGGAAGTTCGGGGGCATTACCGTAATTTGGACGAGTTGGGGGAAAAAGTTGACTTTTTGGTGTACCGAGAATTTTCACACGACCCGAAGACCGTTAGATTCGTCTCGATGCCCTGAGTACAACGACTGGCGGCACGCGTGAATCGGACCTCGGATGACCGAGTTACGGGTCACGGAAGTTGGAGGGCATTTTGGTAATTTCTGCCCTGAGGGCATTTTGGTCTTTTGCACGGTTACTGTAGCAGCAACCGTGAAAACAGGGCACACGGCCATGCCGTGGTGTTTGTGGGCGTGCAATTGTTTAAACACTGAGTGGACGGATTGTGGGATTTGTTTATGCAATTTGAGACGTTGGGAGTGTGGTTGTGGTTGTTGCAGGCCACAGGAAGAATTAAAAAACCTTGGTTGAGCTCTGTGTGCGGGAGGCAGTGTCCAGTGCGTCTGTGAGTGTCTCCCACAGGTGTTGGACGCCTTGATCGATTAACCGCGCAAGGGGAGTGAGTGACGGGTTCATTTTGGTGTCTTTTTGAGGCTGAGAGTTGAGAGAGACGGGGAGAAACCGTGAAAAACAGTTTCGGGTCTTTGGGGGGAAATTTTCCGAATTCAATCTCTACGGGTTTTGAGATCAATCTAAACACTGGGGAAGCTTTCTGGGAGTAGCAGAAACCTAACCGTGCAAGATTCGAAGAGTGTGATCGAGGAATTGCCCACGAACCCAAGTTCCAGTTCTGAGAAAAACCGATTTGAAGGGAAAATCCGAGTTCAATTTCCTCGGCCTTTTGGACGAAACCAATCACTGAGTGAGCTTTCTGGGAACATTTGGAACCTGTCCATATCGAAATCGACGACAACCAGCCATGGAGGAGCTGGGACGGTGACCGCCGTGTGCAGAGGAAATCACAGCGTTTGGACGACTACTTCCAGGTGACATTTCGTTCAATTGATGGTTCTATTTTGATAGTCTAAGTCTTAGTATGCTTCTGTATGAATTAATTGGACAATGGTGATAGTTTGGAGGTGTTCTGAGGTTGGACCCGTGTAGCTTTTCGGGTTTGGATAGGACGATTGTTGACATGTCGAGATAATTAGAGGGCTAAGAACTGTAATTGAATGACTTTAGAACATGTTAGAATCAAGAAGGAAAGAAATTAAGTAGAAATAGACGACTAATTAATCGGGTCACCCCGCGGGTCGCAGACCCAAATTACAGTAAATCGGGCAAGGATGGTGACACTGTAGCAGTGACACTGTAGCAGCGCGTGACTTTCACGCGCAGCCACTTTGGACGGCGCGTGAGGGCGCGTTGAGCACTATCTCGGATCACGGTCAACATGACTTTTAATCCTTTCATCATTTTGGACTTTTTCTGTGAAATAACTATGTTGATCTGAGATAGTGAGGAAGGTCAGTTTAGGGCCGGATGTCTCGGGAAGCGTGTTGGCCGGCTTTCCCGAACCGGTTTCTGTTTCGGACTTTTTGAGGGTATTTTAAGGACGTTTAATGACACTTGTGTGTGATTGGAAATGACAGGGAACTTACGTTAATTCCGAAGACAAGTTCGTACGCGCGTTATTCGCAGCGGGAACGTACTGTGAGTGGGCCCGTTTTTATTAACTCTTGCATGCATAACCGTTTTCATTTCTGTATATCTAAATGTGTGCGTGATTCATTAATGGATTTTGATTATCTCGATTTACGGCTGTGACACGTTTTACGGTGTTGGGCTGAGGCCCGTTTTACGGAAAATGAATACTGTTTTATATTGTATATATATCTAGTTACATATACTTGTGGATACGATGACTATCTTGGGTACTGCACTGTATAATCCACCGCATGATATTGTCTCCTCCGGATGTGGTACCCCGGAGCGGTCACGGTGCATTGCCTGCGATGGGTCATGCTACGGAGGTGCCGGACCGTAGGATGACTCAGGAGCAGGATTGCTATTATTGGACGTCTGGGACGTCGAGCGTCTGGGACGCTAGGCATCTGGGATGCCATAACCGAACTGGGTTCGGAGATTGGACTCGGGATTTGAGACCCCGGGTGGCACGCGTAGCCTTGGGACTGTGACCACTATTGGACGTCAGGGACGTCAGACATCTGGGATGTCAATATCGGTTGTGTATGGTGCAGTAGCTGGGTTTATATTACATTTCTGGTTTATTATGATGCTGTGATATGTTACACGTATTTATGGTTTTTAAATACTGATGCATGCATGTTTTGGGAAACGGAGGGGTAAAGTATGTATTTTCCGTATTATACTGTTTTTACAAACCTGAGTTTCGGCCCACTCACCTTTCATGTTTTGATAACCCCTCCAGGTCGTATTGCTGAGGTTGGTGAGGACCCCGAGGCTGAGGCATAGATTTTGCACTGCGCACCTGAACCCCTGTCGGGTTGGATCACCCGCAGGATTTTCCTTTCTAGTGTCGTGCTCGGATTTGTACTTTAAATTGTATCCCTTGTCTGACATCTGTTAAATTTGGACTATGTATGACTTTTTAATTCAGACATTTATGCATTTAAGTTTTAAGGCTAAAATCGGGATTTTCGGTTTGGGTGTCAGACGGAAGCAGGGCACGTCCCCTCGTGGTCCCCGGGGGATCGGGGCGGGTCCCTGTCAGCTTGGTATCAGAGCACTAGGTTGTGGTCAGCATGTTAGACTAGCAGTTAATATTAGGTACTTTTCGAGTCTAAGAATTGCGTTAACTAATCTATGCCTCTTAACAGTTGGTTATGCCTCCGAGGAGAGCCTCTTCAGCACGGACCGCCGAGGAAATTGAGAGAGAGATGGAATGTGCCAGTATTGAGCGGGCTCAACGGTTGGGAGCCACACCTTTCAATGCGGGATCTGACCCCGAGGATGCCTACGAGTGGATTGATAAATGGGAAAGAATCTTTACTGTGATGCATTGCCCACTCGGAGAGCGGGTGACTCTGGCGGCCTTCTTACTGGAAGGCGGAGCTTACCGATGGTGGCAGGGTCTGGAGATGTCGGGGTGGTCAGTTCGTACCACCACATGGGAGGACTTTCGTGCTCGGTTCCTAGATCAGTACTATCCGCGATCTTTTCGCGCAGCACGAGAGGCGGAGTTCCTGCGACTGGGGCAGGGGGACATGTCCGTGGCAGACTATGAGCAGGCTTTCGGGAAGCTTTCCCGTTTTGCAGCAGCTTTTGTGAGTACTGAGGAGGACAGATGTCAGAGGTTTGAGTTGGGGCTCCGAGGAGAGATACGGGCAGGTGTGACGGCTGCCACTTATGCGACTCTGAGGGACATGGTCGACGCTGCAGTTCGTGTCGAGGCCAGTCTGGCGGCACACCAGGCGTGACAATCATCAGGCGAGGGGCGGCGTCGGGATCGTCCCCATCCGGGACCAACCGGCCGGAAGATCTCTAAGGGGGGAAGTTACCGTGGAGTACCCACATCTTTGCGGGGTCGTGGCTGGTCAGGTCGATCAGGGGGCTCTCAGAGGGGCGGATCGAGATCCAGTGCTGGGCAGCATCAGTCTTGGAGTGGTGCATCAGGAGGGTCTTGGGATGGACCAAGGACAGTTAATTGTTTTGCTTGCGGAGGAGCGGGCCACTATGCCCGAGATTGCCCGTCGTTGTCGAGGAACAACGACACTGGAGGTGCTAGTGTTGCACAGAGTTCGGCTTCCAACACTGCCGGAGGCCGAGGACAGGGTGCTGGACGTGGCGCACGTGGGCGCGGGCAGACTGCGGGGCCCAGTGCTCGTGTTTTTGCAGTGACTCAGCAGCAGGCGAGGTCAGCCCCGGATGTGATTACAGGTACACTTCATATCTCGAACCTTATTGTGCGAGTATTGTTGGATGCGGGGGCTACACATTCTTTTATTTCGAGGTGTTGTGCCGGTATGTTAGATTGTGAAGTTTCAGCCTTAGATAGTGAGATTGGTGTTGGCACACCTATGGGTGTCGTATACTTTGTGAATCAGGTGATTCGGAGGTGCCCAGTGAGGATTGAGGAGGTGGATCTGCCAGCGGACTTGATTATTATGGACATCCATGACTTCGACGTGATTCTCGGGATGGATTGGTTAGCGGAGCATGGGTCGCTTATTGATTGCTGTAGTCGGCAAGTGTTTCTACGGAGTCCGGGTTTGCCGGAAGTTACCTTTCAGGGGGAGCGTGATGGTTCACTGCCTGAAGTGATTTCTTCACTTGCTGCTACTAAACTTCTACGGAAGGGATGCCAGGGCTATTTGGCACACGTTGTGTCGGAGCGAGTTGATACTCCGAGTATCGAGGAGATACCTGTGGTGCGGGAGTTTCCGGATGTGTTTCCGGAGGATCTACCTGGATTACCACCACCGCGGGAGATTGAGTTTACCATTGAATTACTCCCCGGTACCCGACCTATATCTCAGGCACCGTACCGGATGGTGCCGGCAGAATTACGGGAACTCAAAACACAGTTACAGGAGTTGGTCGAGTTGGGATTCATCCGACCGAGTACCTCACCGTGGGGAGCACCGGTGTTGTTTGTGAGGAAGAAGGAGGGGAGTCTCCGATTGTGTGTGGATTACCGACAGCTGAACAAGGTGACGTTGAGGAACCAGTATCCTTTACCCAGGATTGATGACTTATTCGACCAGTTGCGGGGAGCACAGTGCTTCTCGAAGATTGATTTGCGATCTGGGTATCATCAGCTGAGGATTGCGGAGGGGGATATTTCGAAGACGGCTTTCCGAACTCGTTATGGACACTATGAGTTTCTGGTGATGCCTTTTGGTTTGACGAATGCTCCAGCAGCATTCATGGATCTGATGAACAGAGTTTTCCGACCTTACTTGGACAAGTTTGTGATTGTGTTCATCGATGACATCTTGGTGTACTCGGGGAGTGCCCGAGCACATGAGGAACACCTACGGTTGGTGTTAGGGACGCTGAGACATGAGCGGCTGTACGCCAAACTGAGTAAGTGTCAATTTTGGCTGAGCAGCATTGGTTTTCTGGGACATGTGATTTCGGCTGATGGGATCAGCGTGGATCCCCAGAAGACGGAAGCGGTGACCAACTGGGCCAGACCGACGACAGTGATAGAGGTGCGGAGTTTTGTAGGATTGGCAGGCTACTACCGGAGATTTGTGGAGGGTTTCTCCAAGATTGCTGCACCGTTGACTCATTTGACCAGGAAGGGAGTGAAGTTCATCTGGGACGAGCAGTGTGAGCAGAGTTTTCAGGAATTGAAGCATCGTTTGACCACTGCTCCTATCCTTGCATTGCCCGACAACAGTGGAGAGTTTGTAGTTTTTAGTGATGCCTCACTACAAGGTTTGGGATGCGTATTAATGCAGAATGGTAAGGTGATCGCTTACGCATCACGGCAACTAAAAACTCATGAGTTGAATTACCCTACCCATGATTTGGAGTTGGCGGCGGTAGTTCATGCTTTGAAGATCTGGAGACACTACCTTTTCGGTGCAACGTGCAGGATATACACCGACCACCAAAGCCTGAAGTATCTATTTACCCAGAAGGAACTCAACTTGAGGCAACGGAGATGGTTGGAGTTGATTAAGGATTACGACTGTACGATCGAGTACCATCCGGGTAAGGCTAATGTGGTGGCAGATGCGCTCAGCAGGAAATCAGCGGGATCCATTGCACACCTGAGGATGGTGTATTTTCCTTTACTGGTGGAACTCCGGAAGGCTGGGGTTATTCTAGATACGGATGAGCATGGAGCTTTATTGGCCAGTTTCCACGTAAGGCCAGTGTTGGTTGATCGGATCATTGAGGCGCAACTTCAGGACCCGATATTGTGCATCTACAGGATTGAAGTTGAGGCTGGGGAACGGCAGGACTTTACCATCCGAGACGATGGGGCACTGGTGAAATTGGGCCGTTTGTGTGTGCCAGCAGAGACAGAGTTACGGGCCGAGATTTTGGAGGAGGCCCACAGTTCAGCGTATGCTATGCACCCGGGAGGTACAAAGATGTACCGTACCCTCCGGAACTATTATTGGTGGCCAGGGATGAAGAGAGATATTGCTGAGTTTGTGAGCAGATGCTTAACCTGTCAGCAGGTTAAGGCGGAGCGGCAGAGACCGTACGGGGCTATGCAGCCACTACCGATTCCCGAGTGGAAGTGGGACCACATCACCATGGACTTTGTCTTTAAGTTACCAAGGACCCGGAGTGGATTTGACGGAGTTTGGGTGATTGTAGACCGATTAAAGAAGTCAGCACATTTTCTGCCAGTACAAGAGACTTATAAACCAAACCGACTGGCTCAATTGTTCGTGAAGGAGATCATCCGACTTCATGGTACGCCGGAGTCGATCGTGTCCGATCGCGATCCGCGTTTCACTTCCAGGTTCTGGCGGAGTTTGCAGGCTACCTTGGGAACGAAACTGCGTTTCAGTACCGCTTTCCATCCACAGACCGATGGACAGTCTAAGAGGACTATTCAGACCCTGGAAGACATGATGAGATCTTGTGTACTGCAATTTCCGGATTCGTGGGATACTCACTTGCCTTTGATGGAATTTGCTTACAACAACAGCTACCAGGCGAGTATTGGGATGGCCCCCTATGAGGCACTGTATGGCCGACAGTGCAGGACACCTATCTGCTGGATGGAGATTGGGGAGCGAGCGGCCGTAGGGCCGGAGTTGATGGATATCACCCAGGAAGCAGTCCGCGTTATCAAGGAGAGGTTGAGGGCGGCACAGGATCGCCAAAAGAGTTATGCTGATAGACGGATCCGAGATTTGGAATTCGAGGTTGGAGATTTTGTCTTCCTGAGGTTGTCCCCGTGGAAAGGAATTATTCGCTTTGGCCGACGGGGAAAACTGAGTCCACGTTTCATTGGACCTTATGAGATTGTGGAGAGGATTGGCCGGGTGGCATATAGATTGGCTTTACCCCCGGAACTTTCTAAGGTTCACGACGTCTTCCACGTGTCCATGTTGCGGAAGTACGTACGTGACGCCTCTCATGTATTGGAAGAGCAACCTATCGAGCTTCGAGAGGATTTGAGCTTTAAAGAACAACCCGTACAGATATTGGACAGGAAGGACAAGGTACTACAGCAGAAGACGATTCCTCTCGTGAAAGTCCTTTGGAGGAATCAGAACGTGGAAGAAGCCACATGGGAGCCCGAGGCTCAGATGCGGGAACAGTTTCCTTATTTGTTTCCTTAAATTTCGGGACGAAATTCGTTATGGGGGGAAGGTTGTAACACCCCGGAAATTCACAGATTGTGGTATTGTAATTTAATGTATGAATTGACGATTTTACCCCTGTGGATTATGGCAAATTGTTGACTTTTTGGGTTATGGGTCAAATGGACTTCGACCTGTGACCGTGATGTAGTTCGGGACGTCACGAGTTCACAGACAGGTGGCACGTCCAATTCGGACGATCAGGGAAAAAGTTATGACTATCGGAAGTTCGGGGGCATTACCGTAATTTGGACGAGTTGGGGGAAAAAGTTGACTTTTTGGTGTACCGAGAATTTTCACACGACCCGAAGACCGTTAGATTCGTCTCGATGCCCTGAGTACAACGACTGGCGGCACGCGTGAATCGGACCTCGGATGACCGAGTTACGGGTCACGGAAGTTGGAGGGCATTTTGGTAATTTCTGCCCTGAGGGCATTTTGGTCTTTTGCACGGTTACCGTAGCAGCAACCGTGAAAACAGGGCACACGGCCATGCCGTGGTGTTTGTGGGCGTGCAATTGTTTAAACACTGAGTGGACGGATTGTGGGATTTGTTTATGCAATTTGAGACGTTGGGAGTGTGGTTGTGGTTGTTGCAGGCCACGGGAAGAATTAAAAAACCTTGGTTGAGCTCTGTGTGCGGGAGGCAGTGTCCAGTGCGTCTGTGAGTGTCTCCCACGGGTGTTGGACGCCTTGATCGATTAACCGCGCAAGGGGAGTGAGTGACGGGTTCATTTTGGTGTCTGTTTGAGGCTGAGAGTTAAGAGAGACGGGGAGAAACCGTGAAAAACAGTTTCGGGTCTTTGGGGGGAAATTTTCCGAATTCAATCTCTACGGGTTTTGAGATCAATCTAAACACGGGGGAAGATTTCTGGGAGTAGCAGAAACCTAACCGTGCAAGATTCGAAGAGTGTGATCGAGGAATTGCCCAGGAACCCAAGTTCCAGTTCTGAGAAAAACCGATTTGGAGGGAAAATCCGAGTTCAATTTCCACGGCCTTTTGGATGAAACCAATCACTGAGTGAGCTTTCTGGGAACATTTGGAACCTGTCCATATCGAAATCGACGACAACCAGCCACAGAGGAGCTGGGACGGTGACCGCCGTGTGCAGAGGAAATCACAGTGTTTGGACGACTACTTCCAGGTGACATTTTGTTCAATTGATGGTTCTATTTTGATAGTCTAAGTCTTAGTATGCTTCTGTATGAATTAATTGGACAATGGTGATAGTTTAGAGGTGTTCTGAGGTTGGACCCGTGTAGCTTTTCGGGTTTGGATAGGACGATTGTTGACCTGTCGAGATGATTAGAGGACTAAGAACTGTAATTGAATGACTTTAGAACATGTTAGAATCAAGAAGGAAAGAAATTAAGTAGAAATAGACGACTAATTAATCGGGTCACCCCGCGGGTCGCAGACCCAAATTACAGTAAATCGGGCAAGGATGGTGACACTGTAGCAGCGCGTGACTTTCACGTGCAGCCACTTTGGGCGGCGCGTGAGGGCGCGTTGAGCACTATCTCGGATCACGGTCAACATGACTTTTAATCCTTTCATCATTTTGGACATTTTCTGTGAAATAACTATGTTGATCTGAGATAGTGAGGAAGGTCAGTTGAGGGCCGGATGTCTCGGGAAGCGTGTTGGCCGGCTTTCCCGAACCGGTTTCTGTTTCGGACTTTTTGAGGGTATTTTAAGGACGTTTAATGACACTTGTGTGTGATTGGAAATGACAGGGAACTTATGTTAATTCCGGAGACAAGTTCGTACGCGCGTTATTCGCAGCGGGAACGTACTGTGAGTGGGCCCGTTTTTATTAACTCTTGCATGCATAACCGTTTTCATTTCTGTATATCTAAATGTGTGCGTGATTCATTAATGGATTTTGATTATCTCGATTTACGGCTGTGACACGTTTTACGGTGTTGGGCTGAGGCCCGTTTTACGGAAAATGAATACTGTTTTATATTGTATATATATCTAGTTACATATACTTGTGGATACGATGACTATCTTGGGTACTGCACTGTATAATCCACCGCATGATACTGTCTCCTCCAGATGTGGTACCCCGGAGCGGTCACGGTGCATTGCCTGCGAGGGGTCATGCTACGGAGGTGCCGGACCGTAGGATGACTCAGGAGCAGGATTGCTATTATTGGACGTCTGGGACGTCGAGCGTCTGGGACGCTAGGCATCTGGGATGCCATAACCGAACTGGGTTCGGAGATTGGACTCGGGATTTGAGACCCCGGGTGGCACGCGTAGCCTTGGGACTGTGACCACTATTGGACGTCAGGGACGTCAGACATCTGGGATGTCAATATCGGTTGTGTATGGTGCAGTAGCTGGGTTTATATTACATTTCTGGTTTATTATGATGATGTGATATGTTACACGTATTTATGGTTTTTAAATACTGATGCATGCATGTTTTGGGAAACGGAGGGGTAAAGTATGTATTTTCCGTATTATACTATTTTTACAAACCTGAGTTTCGGCCCACTCACCTTTCATGTTTTGATAACCCCTCCAGGTCGTATTGCTGAGGTTGGTGAGGACCCCGAGGCTGAGGCATAGATTTTGCACTGCGCACCTGAACCCCTGTCGGGTCGGATCACCCGCAGGATTTTCCTTTCTAGTGTCGTGCTCGGATTTGTACTTTAAATTGTATCCCTTGTCTGACATCTGTTAAATTTGGACTATGTATGACTTTTTAATTCAGACATTTATGCATTTAAGTTTTAAGGCTAAAATCGGGATTTTCGGTTCGGGTGTCAGACGGGAGCAGGGCACGTCCCCTCGTGGCCCCCGGGGGATCGGGGCGGGTCCCTGTCAATTGGGTTATAGGATGTTTGGATTGTTCATAAATCAATTAAGAGGGACTATTAGTGTTGTTATGATATATTATAATGTTACCCATTTCCTTAAATTGTGACTAAATGTATAGGAATCCATATAAGTCCCCAAGGGCTTGTATATAATAGAAGTAAATAAAATAGGGGGGGTTTGTAGAACGAGTAAAAGTGTAACTAATAAATGTAACTTCCGATCGAGAAGTTAGGATGTGGGCGGTATTCCCGTGAGGTGGATTTATTTTGTTTAACTAAGGTTCCAAATTAATTAAAGATAAAACGGTCCCTTGTCTGACATAGAGGTCAAACGGGAGCAGGATTAGTCTAATTCTTCGGAATGGGTCATGTCACACACACACACCCACACCCACACATACCAATTAATGGATTCTTAAAACCCCCAAGATCAATTCGTCTTCTTCATTATTTCTTCTAAATCGAAAGCACAAATCATACACCGAAATAATTGAACATTTGACACACACACACACACACACACACACACACACACACACACACACACACACACACACACACACACACACACACACACACACACACACACACAGTTAATGCATTCTTAAAAACTCCAACATCAATTCATCTTCTTCATTATTTCTTCTAAACCGAAAGAACAAATCATACACCCAAATAATTGAACATTCAAATTTGACCCAAAAATTAGGTTAATTGGTCAATACCCTTTCATTCAGGTCAATTGGTCATCATTTAGAGTAGTTCTGAGCGTCCAAAGTGGCGGCGTTTGTAATTAGGACGCCTATGTTACCTTAGGGTTTAGGGGGTTCAGATATGGGTTTGTAATTATCGTGAGTAACTCTCGATTGTTAATTTTAACAAGCAATACTACTTCGGGTACTTTAGAGAAGCGCACAGCTCATGATTAAGCTTGTTTGGACGTTTGGTGAGTGAACTTTTGATTTACAAATGTTAGTGCATGCATAAAGGTGTGCTTAGCATGATTTATTATTTTGTAAAGACCCGTCCCAAATTATCGGGATTAATGAAGAATTAATGACGGATTAGAGAGACTAGTCGGGGATTAGCCGAGGATTATCGGACGTTCAGGGTGAAATAACAATTTTGCCCCTAAACGAGGGTAAAAAGTTGACTTGTGACCCGGGAGATTCAATGCACGAGGACCGATGACCGTGACGTAGATCGAGACGCCACAAGTCCGTAGACAAGCAGCACGTCGAAATCAGACGTTCGACAGGAAAGTTACAGTTCACGGAAGTCTCGAGGTACTATTTACGGTGACATGTTTTACGAGACAGATGGACTTTTGTCCTCAAGTGGGCCCCAGATATTTATACCAGGCCCAATAGATGAGTGACAAGTGTCACTCATCCATTGCCCACCTAACACAGATACATGCATATCCATCCCCTTTGTCTGTGTTCATCCATCCAAACCCGATACCACCAAACACTGCCCCTTCCCCCAATCGAATCTGTGTGAGGCCAAGAGAGTGGCTGAGGGGAGTGAGGGATTGAGAGAGGCAGTGGAGAGGTGACAGAACCGTCGTGGACGGGGGAGGAACCCAAGGGAAACAGGTAAACCCGGGAACCCCTATTTGATTTCAAATTCGAACCTTTGGTTTGAATGTTAAGGGCTGCTTCTAATGATTGGATGTAACGACCCGTCCCGAATTCCAGGATTAGATTAGTGACTAATCACGATTAGTGAGGCTAATCGGTGATTAGTGGGGTACTTTCGGACGAACGATGCAAAATGATCATTTTGCCCCTGGCGTGGATCATTGTGTGAGGCCTGGTGACTCCCAGTGGGAGCAGATAGCAGGATAGATTGGTGATTGAGAAAGGAACCGTCGAGTTGTGGTGTCAATTCATAACGTATGGCTACTGTCATTCGACGTGGTCGAATGTAGTCGATACGGCGTGAGTGTTAGTGGTACGTCTGGGTGTAGACAAATTTTGTGTTGACTAGTGGGTGTACTAGTGTACACGTGTCGTGAGATCGAACTATTTCCACGAGATGGTTGTGGAATCAGGATAGTTGGAGTTTCGAGAACGAAACTAATTAAGGAGGGAAGAACAGTTGGAATTAGGTCGGTTGGAATTTCGAGGACGAAATTAATTAAGGAGGGAAGGTTGTAACGACCCGTCCCGAATTCCAGAATTAGATTAGTGACTAATCACGATTAGTGAGGCTAATCAGTGATTAGTGGGGTACTTTCGAACGAACGATGCAAGGGTCAAAATGTTGACTTTTGGACTGGGAGGTCCGATGGTCGAGGGCCGAGGAACGTTACGTAGATCGGGACAATACGAATCCATAGACAGGCGGCACACTGAAATTGGACTTCGAACGGAAAAGTTATAGGTCACTGAAAGTCGATTTCACTATGCGCGTATTACGAGGCAAGAACACTTGGCTTAATCTGATTGGGTCAGATATTTTAAGTGAGACCCATGGATGAGTGACAAGTGTCACTCATCCCATTGGTCCAAACCCCTAAATTGTGCATCTATCCTAATTAAATAATATTATAATTATTATTATATAATTAATCCATCTATCATTAAATCCTAATCATCCATTACCAATTAATCTTTAAATCCCCACCCTTCGATTAATCCTCTCCTCTCTCATCAGATTTCATTATCAACCCCGAACCCCATAACCCATATTCTCCATTTTTCTTCAAAACACAAACACACCCCACCACCAGTCCTCATGTGAGCTCGTGAGTGACCGTGAGAGTGTGAGTGAGATGATGAGGACGACGGTGAGCCACGTCTGGGGACGACGGGAGCCAGGGCGAAGAGAACCCGTGAGGTAAGGAAATATTCAAAAATTCGAATTTGGGTTTTGATGGTTTTTACTCGATTTCATTAATTGGAAATGCTTTCTGGAGGTCTTAGGGTTCTTTTAGGATTGGTTTTGGGATTTAAAACAGCTTGGAACAGCGGTGGACGGCGGAGGAAAACACCTCCGCCATCGCCGAGTATGAAGGGACGGTTTTGGTGAGTTTTGCTTAGCTTTTAACGTGTAAAATGATAGGAAATGAGATTAGGAATATATTAGGATAAAAAGGGAACAAAATGGGGTAGCAATGGACGGGTTTAGGTCTTGAACCGGCCCAGACCGGTTCGACCGGTTCAGTTGCAGGCGGACCGGTTCACACATGGGGAAGACGATAAACAGTGCGCAACACCTTCATTGGATGCGTGGGGGCGCGTGTCCCACTATTTGGGAAAGTGTTCAACACGTGAAATCTTCTATTCGATGTAACGAACATTTTGGGACTGGTTTCGTGTCGATCGGACACCGTCTCGATAATATTCGGGGCATCGGAAGGTTTCGGATCGGGATTAAAAATATTTAAAAATTCTGGAAACTTACGGGGCTTTAGTGGGAGGTTAATTAAGTAGTTAGTAACCTTCTATTACGATTTGGACAGGTTTGGGAGTCCTGGTGACGGTGATTGGCTCGGAAGAGCCATATGGCACGCATATCGAGGCGACAGCTCGGACGGTCTGTGAATGGACCTTGTTTTCTAAATTGGTGCATGCATAAATGTTTATTATATGTTTTAAATACTTTTTTGTGATGCCATGAGTGCATTTGGATGTGTGGTTACGTATTAGCACGTATTTTGAGATTTCGGCCCTATACGGTGCCTATACGGGTTTGTATTTCTTTATTGATTTAAATGAAATGGATTTGGATTTCCAAAAAGGATAAACTCAGGTATGAGACCCATTTGGTTTTGTCTCAGGCATATGACGTTCTTTACGACCTACAGGTCTACATCATAGTCGCGACTATTGATATGTGCACGGCGACCGACGATACGACGCTAGCCTACGGATTAGGATATGTTCCTTCTGGAGAGGTCACGACGTGTAACGACCCGAACTTTCGTAATTATTATTTTATTGTAAAATGACCGTTTTGCCCCTGAGGGGGGGAAAAGTTGACTTTTACCTCGGGAAGTATTTAGGACTTTGACACGTGACCGTGACGTAGTTTAGGACGTCACGAGTTCATAGGCAGGTGGCACGTTCGATTCCGACGTTCGAGGAAGAAGTTGTGACGATCGGAAGTCGAGGGGCATTTTGGTAATTTGGCCATTTGGGGGCCAAATGTTGACTTTTGACCCGGGAAGTCCAACGGACGAGGGCCAATGACCGTTACGTAGGTCTCGTCGATACGAATCCGTAGACAGGCGGCACGCTGAAATCGGACTTACGACGAAAAAGTTATGGTCAAGAACGTAACCGAACTAACCGAGACTCGGAACTTAAAATAATAATAAAATATTATAATCTGATTTACTTTAACCCAATCAATCTGGACCCTTGATGAGTGACACATGTCACTCATCTACCCCATCCACATCATCCCCAACAATCTGGATCTTGGTCTGCCATGAGATTAATTAAATAGTTTAATTTCCTTAAATCCTCACCCTTCACTCTTAACTCAGAATCAATCTCAGCCCTCCATTCCATTTGATCACTCTGTTTTAAAAACCATGAGAGAATTCATTCTCTCATTTCCATTCCATCAAACCGTGCAACCTCCCATTCTCTGCACAAACACATCAGCCATCACACCACCCCTCAGCCTCAACCCACACACCAGCCTACCTCTCAGCCACCTCCAGACGGCCATCACCACCACCACGGACGGCGGAGCAACCCGGAAAACCCACAAACCCGTGAGGAACCCGTGCGGCCCAAAACCATCCAACCATCCAAACCGTGACGTCTGGGCTCGAACCAACCTAGGGCTAGGACCGTTGTGACCTCTGGACGGCGTAGGACTGGACTGGGCAGCCCACGGCGGCGACACGGCGGCGGTAAGCCTGCAAACCCGTGAAGGCCGATTTTCCTTCCCTGCCTCGAACTGTCCGTTTTTAACGTTAAACTTGTTGGGTTGTTTTTGAGACTTAACCTAGGGGACTAGACGAGCGTTTTGGACCTGAGTTGGTGGCTGGAAGCGTGACGGCTCGCCGGAGAAGACGAACCAGAACCGGCAGCCAATTCCCCGTCATTTTTCAGGTGATTTCTCGAACTTCAAAATCTGTTTTGATGACATAGAGCCATAGAACATGTTCAGACGAGTCCATAGGAACAAACCCCGTCGATTTTGGTGGTCGGAATCACGATCTGTGATCGGGTCGAACCGTGGGTCTGCGGTGACCCGATTCGCAGACCCGGTACTGTAGCTGATGACGTCATCATGCTGACGTCAGCAGTGACGTCATGATGACGTCATCATGTCAGAATATTGTCAGACCAGGGACCAATGGGCTGTTGACACGTGTCCTCTGACACTGTCAGTGATGACGTCACGCTGACGTCAGCAGTGACGTCATGCTGACGTCAGCATCACTGTAGCACTGTTGACGAGAGGGTTGACCGGCGCGTGGGGGGCGCATGTGAACAGTATTTTGTGTGGGACCAGTGCCATTTTCAAGGTTTCGACGATACGGATCCAATGGCGGTGGTTTCGTGTCGATCGGAGATCGTTAAGTTGGTCAAATTAGGGTTTGATGCCTTGGGAAGCGTGTTCGGACGGCTTTCCCGGGCCGGTTTCAGTCTAGGGTTTCGTAGTTGTTTAGTAGGGACTTAAAGTGACCTTTACGTATGTTTTGGGCATGACAGGAATTGTACTTTAAACCTTGGACGGGGCTTTACGCTCGGGATTGCAGCGGGATTGTACTGTGAGTGGGCCTTTGATTTCACTAAACTTCGGCATGCATAACTGTTTTACTTTCTACTATATCTATATGTGATTTGAGTAAAAGTATCTGTTTATCTTGTGTATGATTTATGGCACGTATTACGATGTTTGGGCATGAGACCCGTCTGGTTGTTTATAAATGGTTTGGAGTCATATATATGTATAATGGAACTCGATATTATCTGTGGTACTGCACTGTATGGATCTACCCTAGGATTCTATCTCCTCCGGATGTAGGCACACCGGAGTGGTCACGGCGCATTGCCTGTGAGGAGTCATTCTACGGAGGGACCGGACCGTAGAGTGACTCAGGAGCAGGATTGCTACTATTGGACGTCTGGGACGTCAGGCATCTAGAATGCCATGCTCGGACTAGGTTCAGGATTTGGACTCGGGATTGAGACCCCGGGTGGCACGCGTAGCCTTGAGACTGTGACCTTATTGGGCGTCTGGGACGTCAGGCATATGGGATGTCAGGGTTGGGATGTATAGTGCAGTGACTATGATTATATTATGTTGATATTATTCTGCTTATGACTATATGGTTTTGTGGTTTTGATACTATGCATGTCTTATCGGAAAACGGAGGGGAAAAGCTATATGTTTTCGAAATGGTAAACTTCTTTGTAAACCTTGAGTTTCGGACCACTCACCTTTGTTGTTTTACTACCCCTCCAGGTAGTGCTATCGAGGAGGAGGATCCCGAGGAGGAGGAGGAGGATCCCGAGGAGGAAGAGGCATAGGTTTACGTTGCGTACCTGAACCCTACTGCTGGGTAGGTTGGCACGTAGTGTGTCTAGAGTCGTGCTCAATAAACTGTATTCGGGAACCATCCCTTGTCTGACACTATTTGTATTTGAGTATTTGTGTGGTGTGCTATGTATGACTTAACTATGGATTTTCTTTATGCATTTTATCTTCAATAAGGGTATTTTTGGTATTTTAACGTCGGGTGTCAGACGGGAGCAGGGCACGTCCCGGGTGGTCCCAGGGGGGATCGGGGCGGGTCCTGTCAACTTGGTATCAGAGCACTAGGTTGTGGTCAGCATGCTAGACTAGTGGTCAGTACTTAGTTTAACAGATGTCAGTATCTAATCTATGCCTCTTAACAGCGGGTTATGCCTCCAAGGAGAATTCCTCAAACACGAACTGACGAGGAAATCGCGAGAGAGATGGAATGTGCTAGCATTGAGCGGGCTCAAAGGTTGGGAGCCACACCGTTCAGCGGGGGATCAAACCCCGAGGATGCCCATGAGTGGATTGCGAAATGGGAAAGAATTTTCACCGTGATGCACTGCCCACCCGGCGAGCGGGTGGCACTGGCGGCCTTCTTACTGGAAGGCGGGGCTTATCAATGGTGGCATGGTCTTGAGATGTCCGGGTGGACTGTTCACACCACCACATGGGAGGTCTTTCGTGCCCGATTCTTAGATCAGTATTACCCGCGTTCATTTCGCATGGCACGAGAGGCAGAGTTCCTGCGGCTGGAACAGGGAGATATGTCCGTGGCAGATTACGAGCAGACCTTCGGGAAGCTTTCCCGTTTTGCCGCAGCTTTCGTGAGTATTGAGGAGGAAAAATGTCAAAGATTTGAGTTGGGACTCCGAGGGGAGTTGCGGGCAAGTGTGACGGCTACTAGTTACGCGACTCTGAGGGACATGGTCGACGCTGCAGTTCGTGTCGAGGCCAGTCTGGCGGCACACCAGGCGCGACAATTATCAGGCGAGGGGCAGCGCCGGGATCGTCCACATCCTGGACCAACCGGCCCAAAGATCTCTAAGGGGGGAAATTACCGAGGAGCACCCTCATCTTTACGTGGTCGTGGCTGGTCAGGTCGACATGGGAACTCTCAGAGGGGCGGATCGAGATTCAGTTCTGGACAGCATCAGGCTTGGAGTGGTGCATCAGGAGGGTCTTGGGATGGACCGAGGACAGTTAATTGCTTTGCTTGTGGAGGAGCGGGCCACTATGCCCGAGATTGCCCTTTACTGTCAAGGAACAACGAGACTAAAGGTGTTAGTGTGACACAGAGTTCGGCTTCTCACCCTTCCAGAGGCCGAGGACAGAGTGCTGAGCGTGGCGCGCGTGGGCGCGGACAGACTGCGGGACCCAGAGCTCGTGTTTTTGCAGTGACTCAGCAGCAGGCGAGGTCAGCCCCTGGTGTGGTTACAGGTACTCTTTATATCTCAAATATTGTTGTACGGGTGTTAATGGATGCTGGGGCTACTCATTCTTTTATTTCGAAAAGTTGTGCGGGTATGTTAGATCGCGAGGTGTCAGCCTTGGATAGTGAAATGGGTGTTGGTACACCGATGGGCGTTGTGTACATAGTGAATCAGGTGATCCGGAGATGCCCAGTAAGGGTGGAGGATGTAGATCTGCTAGCTGATCTAATCCTTATGGATATCCATGACTTTGATGTTATCTTGGGAATGGATTGGTTGACTGAGCACGGTTCGCTCATCGACTGTTGTAGTAGGGGGGTGATTCTGCGAAGTCCGGGTTTGCCGGAGGTTACTTTTCAGGGAGAGCGCGACGGTTCGCTACCTGAAGTAATTTCTTCACTTGCCGCTACGAAGCTTCTACAGAAGGGATGCCAGGGTTATCTGGCGCATGTTGTGACGACGAATAGTGATACTTCGGGTGCCGATGATATACCTGTGGTGCGGGAATTTCCGGATGTGTTCCCGGAAGATTTGCCTGGTTTACCACCACATCGGGAGATTGAGTTCACGATTGAACTACTTCCCGGCACACGACCTATATCGCAGGCACCATATCGGATGGCACCAGCGGAGTTACGGGAACTGAAGATCCAATTGCAGGAGTTGGTGGACTTGGGATTCATCCGACCGAGTACATCACCGTGGGGAGCACCAGTATTATTTGTGAAGAAGAAGGAGGGGAGCCTCCGTTTGTGTGTGGATTATCGACAGCTCAACAAGGTCACGGTAAGGAACCAGTACCCCTTACCCAGGATTGACGATCTCTTTGATCAACTGCGGGGAGCACAGTACTTCTCGAAGATAGATTTACGATCTGGTTATCACCAGTTGAAGATTGCTGAAGGAGATGTCCCGAAGACAGCGTTTCGGACCAGATACGGGCATTATGAATTCCTTGTGATGCCTTTCGGCTTGACGAATGCTCCAGCAGCATTCATGGATCTAATGAATAGGGTCTTCCGATCTTATTTGGATAAG
The DNA here is from genome assembly GCA_032719365.1 of Prinsepia uniflora. Classification (NCBI taxonomy): domain Eukaryota; kingdom Viridiplantae; phylum Streptophyta; class Magnoliopsida; order Rosales; family Rosaceae; genus Prinsepia; species Prinsepia uniflora. The sequence goes on along the minus strand of CM064862.1, from coordinate 10,394,567 downwards.
TTCGTGATCGTGTTCATTGATGACATCCTTGTGTACTCGAGGAGTGCTCAAGCTCATGAGGAACACTTACGTTCGGTGTTAGGGAAGCTGAGGCAGAACCAGTTATACGCCAAGCTGAGTAAGTGTCAGTTTTGGCTAACCAGCATTGGTTTTCTGGGACATGTAGTGTCAGCAGACGGGATTAGTGTGGATCCCCAGAAGACCGAAGCGGTGACAAATTGGGCTAGACCGACAACCGTGACAGAGGTACGGAGTTTCGTTGGTTTGGCAGGATACTACCGGAGATTTGTTGAGGGCTTCTCTAGTATTGCTGCACCGTTGACTCGTTTAACCAGGAAGGGAGTAAAGTTTGTTTGGGATGAACGGTGTGAGCAGAGTTATCAGGAATTAAAACGTCGGTTAACTACCGCACCTGTTCTTGCTTTGCCGGATAACAGTGGAGAGTTCGAAGTCTACAGTGACGCATCGTTGCAAGGTTTGGGTTGCGTGCTGATGCAGAATGGCAGAGTTATCGCTTATGCATCGAGACAACTAAAGACACATGAGCTGAACTACCCTACGCATGATCTGGAGTTGGCGGCGGTGGTTCACGCTTTAAAGATCTGGCGACATTATCTGTACGGGGTGACTTGCAGGATCTTCACCGATCATCAGAGTTTAAAGCATTTGTTCACTCAGAAGGAGCTGAACGTAAGGCAGCGACGGTGGTTGGAACTGATCAAGGATTACGATTGTACGATTGAATATCATCCAGGGAAGGCGAACGTGGTGGCAGACACACTCAGCAGGAAGTCAGCAGGATCAATTGCACACCTGAGGCTGGTGTACCTTCCTTTGCTAGTGGAACTCCGAAGAGCTGGAGTTATGCTGGGGATGGATGAGCAGGGAGCTTTGTTGGCCAGTTTTCATGTACGACCTGTGCTCGTCGATCGGATTATCGAGGCACAATTGGAGGATCCGACACTTTGTATCTACAGGATCGAGGTCGAAGCAGACGAGAGGCAGGACTTTACTATTCGACCAGATGGAGCTCTGGTGAAACTAGGCCGTTTGTGTGTTCCTGCAGTGGCAGAGTTACGGGCAGAAATTCTCGAGGAAGCCCACAGTTCGGCTTATGCCATGCATCCGGGAGGTACAAAGATGTACCGTACCCTCCGGGACCACTATTGGTGGGCAGGAATGAAGAAGGATATTGCAGTATTTGTGAGCAGATGTTTGACCTGTCAGCAGGTCAAGGCTGAGAGGCAGAGACCGTATGTCAGGACCCACCCCGGTTTCACCCCGAAACCCGAGGTAAATCCCGCTCCCGTCTGACTCCCCGACGCAAAACTCAAGTAAAACTCATTCGTATTCTAACCAGTCAAACGCAGGAGTAATTAGACACAAAGTCCCGAAGGTAGCATTTACAGAACATAGTACAAACATACAACGAAAATAAAACCGATAACTACACGCACACGGAAGCCTTTACTCTACTCTGGGAACCCTCACGTCACTTCTATGCCTCAGACTCTGCCTCGGCGTCAAGACCCCGCGCTCGCTCCACAACCTGGAGGGCAATTAAAACAGAAAATGTGAGTGGACCAGAAAGTACCAAAGTTCAAAAACCATTTTACAAGAAAACCGAGTTTAACCCTCCGTTTTGAAACCACATGCATAACCAACAGTTATAAACACATTTATAAAATAATCAGTATAGATATCATAAGAAACAGAAACACTATAAAATACCATAAGAAACCACACATGAGTATCAGAAAACCGTATCATAAACCATAACCACCAAATCATCATTTTCCCGATCAAACCTGCTGGATCTATCCGAGTCTTTAAACTCCCGAGTCTTTAAACTCAATCCAGGCCTTAATCATATCCGAGTCTTTAAACTCCCGAGTCTTTAAACTCAAGGCCTACGGGGGAAGTCAATATATATATATCCGAGTCTTTAAACTCCCGAGTCTTTAAACTCAATCCGGGTCTTTAAACCCAATCCGGCCGGTCCCCCGTCACATATATCCGGGTCTTTAAACCCAATATCCAGATCCAGCAAATCCAATCCCAAAACCATTTAAAAACCATTTACCAAATCCTCATCCAAATCCGAATCCGAAATCACTGGTCTGATGCCATTCCGGCGTCTAGAACCGTCATTCCGAACCCAAATCCGAAAAATATCTATTTTCATACCAAAACCCCATGTAATCACAAATCACATTTCATAACCCATATATCACTATTAGAAAACCTTTATCAGTGGAAATTCTCAAATGTGGCATCAAAATCCGAAAACCAACATTTTCTCGAAAACCGTGCCAAAACTGTCTTTTTCTCGAAAAACATGCAAACACATAAAATCATCATTTCATAATCAATAAACATAGATTCATAAGTAAAACCATAAAATACGTATATAAAATAGTTATGCATGTTCGAGTTTAGAGAAAGGGTCCACTCACAGTACTGAGCCCTACTCGCGTCCCGAACGTCCAGCCCGTTCCTCGGCTTCCTCGGGAAATCCCGATCCTGTCAAACACCGCCAAATTACGTTACTAGCACGTCTACGAAGGTTCACCTAAATTCCCTCAAAATTCCCCGAATCCTAAACATAAGAACCCGGGACCCTAAACTTCCACCCTCGCGAAACTCAACTCAACCGACTTCCGATTGACCCGAAACCAACTCCATCGAACTCACAAAAACTCCTAGACCAAAAACTATGTTGACCGTTTCTCCCAGAACTGCCGCACGCGCCTCCACGCGCCGCCCAAAGTGGCTGCGCGTGGCCCTCACGCGCCTGCTACAGTGCCACCGTCAACCTCGCGTAAACCGGGCTCGATACAGTGCCTGCTGTTTGAACCGGCGAGAGCGGTTCACCGCCGTGCCTGCACCATTTTCCTCCCTCTCTTCACCATCCTCTTCGTCCAACCTTAAGCTATCCATCCCCCTCCTCCTTAGAACTCGACACGGCCCCTACACCGTCGACTCAAGCTCGAACCAGACGGCCTGAACTCCCCTGTTTCACAATCCAGCCACTCCGGTCACCCCCCGTCACGGTGACTATCCCAGACTCTTCCTAGGACCTCACTGAACCTAATCCAACTCTTCTAAACCTTCGACTCAGTCCCTGGGGTCACGACTCTTGGATTGAAACAAAACGGGAAAACAGGGCACACAGAGTCCCTCCGTCACGCCAACCACCACCGTGCACCTCTCGTCACGGCAACACAACCAGACGGTTCCTAGGACTCAACTAAATCCCCTAAACCACTATAGACCCATCGATTCAACCCCTAGACTCACGACTTTCGATTCAAAACTCGACGGGAAAACAGGGCAAGTTTACAAGGATATGGAATTACCTGCAACCGTCCACCACCGTGCTCGCCGCCGCGGTTCCTGGAGTCCACAACGTCGCCTCAGCCTCCTCTCGAGGTCAATCACACTCACACACGGCCACAGCACCACCAGCTCCCTCCGTTCCTCTCTGTTTTTCTCTGAAGTTCCCGTGGCTCTCAACTCACTCACACACCACCTGCACACTTCTAACCTTCTCAGCACCACCACAGCATCTCTCAACCTCCTTCTGATCACTCTTCACTCACCAGAACTCATCAACATCCACGATCACCTTCCAATTTTCCTCACCGCCTCACTCTGTTTCTATCTGGGTCGAAGAACTCACACTTGCACGGTTGCACCCAAATAATTGGACCGCACACACACTGGAACCCCCCAGAAACCACTCCACCTTTAGCACGTGTCACCATCCTACCCTTCAGCTCACATGTGGCTCAATCTCAACCCTTCATCTGTCCTTACCTGTTGCACACACCCCAGAGCACAAAAGACCAAAATGCCCTTCTGTTTTACCCAAAATTACAACTTTGCCACTACCTTTCTAGACCTATAACTCCCACATCGTACGTCCAATGAATACGTGCCGCCTGTCATCGAACTCGGGACGACGAGATCTATCTAACGGTCTTAGGTCAACTTACCAAAACCCGTTCGTATAAAAAGTCAACGTTTCCCCCCTAATTTCGCCAAATTACGGTTATGCCCTCAACCTTCCGAACATCACAACTTCCTCCTCGGATGTCGGAATCGGGCGTGCCACCTGCCTAAGGATTCGTAACGTCCTCAACTACGTCCTGGTCACCGGTCAACTCCCATTTGACCACCCGAAATAAAAGTCAACATTTCTGCCCGACCCAGGGCAAAATCGTCATTCTAAGTTCCCGGACCCCTCGGGACCACCTAACCCTTGATTAACCTTACTCATCACACCTTACCCACGCTACGTATCCCAATTCGCGGAACGGGTTGTTACACCGTATGGAGCAATGCAACCGCTTCCGATTCCCGAGTGGAAGTGGGATCACATTACCATGGACTTTGTCTTCAAATTGCCTAGAACTCAGAGGGGATGCGATGGAGTTTGGGTGATTGTCGACCGATTGACCAAGTCAGCTCACTTCTTACCAGTACAGGAGACATTTAAGCCAAACCGACTGGCTCAGCTGTTTGTGAAGGAGATCATTCGACTTCATGGTACGCCGGAGTCGATAGTGTCTGATCGAGATCCGCGTTTCACATCTAGGTTCTGGCGAAGTTTGCAGAACGCCTTGGGTACAAACTTACATTTCAGTACAGCGTTCCACCCACAGACCGATGGGCAGTCAGAGAGGACTATCCAGACACTGGAGGACATGATGAGGTCTTGTGTACTGCAGTTTCAGGATTCGTGGGATACTCATTTGCCTTTGATGGAGTTCGCATACAACAACAGTTATCAGGCAAGTATCGGGATGGCACCCTACGAGGCACTGTATGGCCGACAGTGCAGGACACCTATCTGTTGGATGGAGGTAGGAGAGCGAGCAGCTTTAGGACCGGATTTGATGGACATGACCCAGGAAACAGTTCGAATCATCAAGGAAAGATTGAAGGCAGCACAAGATCGCCAAAAGAGCTATGCGGATCGACGAATTCGAGACTTGGAATTCGAGGTTGGAGATTTTGTGTTCCTTAAGTTATCTCCATGGAAAGGAATTATCCGTTTTGGCCGACGCGGGAAGTTGAGTCCACGTTACTTTGGACCGTTCGAGATCATTGGGAGGATTGGACTAGTGGCATACCGGTTGGCATTACCTCCAGAACTTGCCAGAGTGCACGATGTTTTCCATGTGTCCATGTTACGGAAATACCTACGGGACGATTCACATGCCTTGCCGGAACAACCAGTAGAACTGATGACTGATCTGAGCTTTGAGGAGAAACCAGTGCAGATTCTGGATCAGAAGAACAAGGTTCTGAGAAACAAGACGATTCGGTTGGTGAAAGTGCTATGGAGGAACCATGACGTTGAGGAGGCGACGTGGGAACCCAAAGACTTGATGAGGGAGCAGTACCCGTTTTTATTCGAGTAAATTTCGAGGACGAAATTTCTGTAAGGTGGGTAGATTGTAACGACCCGAACTTTCGTAATTATTATTTTATTGTAAAATGACCGTTTTGCCCCTAAGGGGGGGAAAAGTTGACTTTTACCTCGGGAAGTATTTAGGACTTTGACACGTGACTGTGACGTAGTTTAGGACGTCACGAGTTCATAGGCAGGTGGCACGTTCGATTCCGACGTTCGAGGAAGAAGTTGTGACGATCGGAAGTCGAGGGGCATTTTGGTAATTTGGCCATTTGGCGGCCAAATGTTGACTTTTGACCCGGGAAGTCCAACGGACGAGGGCCAATGACCGTTACGTAGGTCTCGTCGATACGAATCCGTAGACAGGCGGCACGCTGAAAACGGACTTACGACGAAAAAGTTATGGTCAAGAACGTAACCGAACTAACCGAGACTCGGAACTTAAAATAATAATAAAATATTATAATCTGATTTACTTTAACCCAATCAATTTGGACCCTTGATGAGTGACACATGTCACTCATCTACCCCATCCACATCATCCCCAACAATCTGGATCTTGGTCTGCCATGAGATTAATTAAATAGTTTAATTTCCTTAAATCCTCACCCTTCACTCTTAACTCAGAATCAATCGCAGCCCTCCATTCCATTTGATCACTCTGTTTTAAAAACCATGAGAGAATTCATTCTCTCATTTCCATTCCATCAAACCGTGCAACCTCCCATTCTCTGCACAAACACATCAGCCATCACACCACCCCTCAGCCTCAACCCACACACCAGCCTACCTCTCAGCCACCTCCAGACGGCCATCACCACCACCACGGACGGCGGAGCAACCCGGAAAACCCACAAACCCGTGAGGAACCCGTGCGGCCCAAAACCATCCAACCATCCAAACCGTGACGTCTGGGCTCGAACCAACCTAGGGCTAGGACCGTTGTGACCTCTGGACGGCGTAGGACTGGACTGGGCAGCCCACGGCGGCGGTAAGCCTGCAAACCCGTGAAGGCCGATTTTCCTTCCCTGCCTCGAACTGTCCGTTTTCAACGTTAAACTTGTTGGGTTGTTTTTGAGACTTAACCTAGGGGACTAGACGAGCGTTTTGGACCTGAGTTGATGGCTGGAAGCGTGACGGCTCGCCGGAGAAGACGAACCAGAACCGGCAGCCAATTCCCCGTCGTTTTTCAGGTGATTTCTCGAACTTCAAAATCTGTTTTGATGACATAGAGCCATAGAACATGTTCAGACGAGTCCATAGGAACAAACCCCGTTGATTTTGGTGGTCGGAATCACGATCTGTGATCGGGTCGAACCGTGGGTCTGCGGTGACCTGATTCGCAGACCCGGTACTGTAGCTGATGACGTCATCATGCTGACGTCAGCAGTGACGTCATGATGACGTCATCATGTCAGAATATTGTCAGACCAGGGACCAATGGGCTGTTGACACGTGTCCTCTGACACTGTCAGTGATGACGTCACGCTGACGTCAGCAGTGACGTCATGCTGACGTCAGCATCACTGTAGCACTGTTGACCAGAGGGTTGACCGGCGCGTGGGGGGCGCGTGTGAACAGTATTTTGTGTGGGACCAGTGCCATTTTCAAGGTTTCGACGATACGGATCCAATGGCGGTGGTTTCGTGTCGATCGGAGATCGTTAAGTTGGTCAAATTAGGGTTTGATGCCTTGGGAAGCGTGTTCGGACGGCTTTCCCGGGCCGGTTTCAGTCTAGGGTTTCGTAGTTGTTTAGTAGGGACTTAAAGTGACCTTTACGTATGTTTTGGGCATGACAGGAATTGTACTTTAAACCTTGGACGGGGCTTTACGCTCGGGATTGCAGCGGGATTGTACTGTGAGTGGGCCTTTGATTTCACTAAACTTCGGCATGCATAACTGTTTTACTTTCTACTATATCTATATGTGATTTGAGTAAAAGTATCTGTTTATCTTGTGTATGATTTATGGCACGTATTACGATGTTTGGGCATGAGACCCGTCTGGTTGTTTATAAATGGTTTGGAGTCATATATATGTATAATGGAACTCGATATTATCTGTGGTACTGCACTGTATGGATCTACCCTAGGATTCTATCTCCTCCGGATGTAGGCACACCGGAGTGGTCACGGCGCATTGCCTGTGAGGAGTCATTCTACGGAGGGACCGGACCGTAGAGTGACTCAGGAGCAGGATTGCTACTATTGGACGTCTGGGACGTCAGGCATCTAGAATGCCATGCTCGGACTAGGTTCAGGATTTGGACTCGGGATTGAGACCCCGGGTGGCACGCGTAGCCTTGAGACTGTGACCTTATTGGGCGTCTGGGACGTCAGGCATCTGGGATGTCAGGGTTGGGATGTATAGTGCAGTGACTATGATTATATTATGTTGATATTATTCTACTTATGACTATATGGTTTTGTGGTTTTGATACTATGCATGTCTTATCGGAAAACGGAGGGGAAAAGCTATATGTTTTCGAAATGGTAAACTACTTTGTAAACCTTGAGTTTCGGCCCACTCACCTTTGTTGTTTTACTACCCCTCCAGGTAGTGCTATCGAGGAGGAGGATCCCGAGGAGGAGGAGGAGGATCCCGAGGAGGAAGAGGCATAGGTTTACGTTGCGTACCTGAACCCTACTGCTGGGTAGGTTGGCACGTAGTGTGTCTAGAGTCGTGCTCAATAAACTGTATTCGGGAACCATCCCTTGTCTGACACTATTTGTATTTGAGTATTTGTGTGGTGTGCTATGTATGACTTAACTATGGATTTTCTTTATGCATTTTATCTTCAATAAGGGTATTTTTGGTATTTTAACGTCGGGTGTCAGACGGAAGCAGGGCACGTCCCGGGTGGTCCCAGGGGGGATCGGGGCGGGTCCTGTCACGACGCATGATTCGTTGTCAGGTAGCCGATGGAGGCTCGACTTCGGAGTACTAACGGTTCAGGATATCGATCGGTGATGAGTGCACCATGATCTTGTGGTGGTCGCGTCGGTTGATACGTTCACGGCGACATACCAGGATTGTGGGCGGTCCTGGATGGATGGTTGCACGCATCACTATGATCGGAGTCGTGACTGACCCTTAGATATCGGGCACGGTGTCCAGTTTAGTCATATCTTCGGGCACGAGACCCAGTTGTTTTACATTGATGATTTCGGGTCAGGGACCCTAGATGGATTTCCAAGTTCATGGCGGTTTATGGGAACCGGCATGAACCTTGGAAAGGTTATTGTGGTACATGACGGTTTATGGGAACCGGGCCGACATGAACCTTGGAAAGGTTATTGTGATACATGACGGTTTATGGGAACCGGGCATGGAGGATGTTTTCTATATATATATATATATATTTGGCATGGATATTATGGATCATGATGGTTCAGGGGGACCAGGCATGAATGTGTATGTTATATGTTCATATACCTTCCTTTACTTGTACTATCTCCTCCGGGGAGGGTCGTTGGCCTGGGTGGACCCCGGAGTAGTCACGGAGCACTGACTGAGTGGGAGTCGCCCCCGTTGGGTGCCTTACTCTCAGAAAGGCTTGTACTATAATCTCAGGACGGGTCATTGGTCACTCTGAGAGACTTGGGTTTGAGACCCCGGGTAGTAAGCGCGTAGCTTTGGAAACCGTGACAGGATTGGTTGTGTGAATTATATGTATATATGATGTATATGATATATGATTATATGAGATATGATGTGTGTTTACACAGGTTTTGGGCAGTGGCCGTATGGTCGGTATCTTATGGGTTTGGGCAATGGCCCGTACGGTTGAGTCTTTATGATTCTTTCATTATGGTTTTGGGCTTAGTTCCCACATGTGGTTCATTTGGTTAAATGCTTTTCGAATGCATGCATGCTTTTTAGTGAAGGGTACAAATGTTCTTATGAAATGTTTTTATAAACTCTTTGTTTTGTCCACTCACAGCTTTTAATGTTTTGGCTGCCCTTCAGGTTGACAGCAGATGTGGACTGTAGCAGAGACCGAGATATCATACACCTCCTCCGGATCCTGGCGTACTCTGATAGCTCGAGAGGGCAAAGGTCAGAAATATCCCTTGTCTGACACTTCGTGTCAGACGGGAGCAGGGTCATCCCGCGTTAATCCCAGGGGGATTGGGATGGGTCCTGTCATTGGATGATGGTTGTGGGGGTTGTACGAGTTGTTTGGGACAGGAAAGGGTGGCTGAGGACTGCTGAGCAGCCTGTTAGACGGCCGTGAAGATTTTCAGTGGCCAACCACCGAATCCAGTTTCCAGCCAGGTAAGCTCGAATCAAACCTCCAACCATGTTTAAGGTTCCTAGAGACTAAATGGGATCATTAGGAGGAAGTTTTGGCCGTTGGTTATGCCCGGAACATGGATAGGAAATTTTGGGTTTAAATGGATTATTGAACTAATGGATTTTAGGATTGTTTTCATGGATTTGATTGCATAAAACAATTCCTAAGATAGATTAGGGAAGATTGGTGGAAAGAAGTAAGAAAAATGATGGAAAAAAAATAGGAGGGAATGGACCTGGACAGGTCACGTCGGTCTAGTTGGATCGGATTTGCAGGCGGACCGGTTCCGACCGGTCTAGCTGAAGGAAGAAGAAGCACTGTGCTGGCACGTGAGCCACACGTGTAGTGCCTTTGGGCAGCACGTGGGGGCACGTGCAGCACTATTTGGGGAAGTGTCCAACATGTAATTTCATCCTTTCGATGTAACGAAAATTTTGGGACAAGTTTCGAGTCAATCAGACATCATTTTGATATAGTTCGGGACGTCCGAACGTTTAGGATCGAGTTTAAAAATAGTTAAAAATTCTGAAAAAATATGAGGCTTCAATGAGAGGTTAATGAGGTAGTTAGTAACCCTCTATAATGATTTGGACAGGTTTGGGAGTTCCGGTGATGGTGACTAGCCGGGAGAGGCTTATGCCGCGCGTATTGTGGCGCAGCTTTGGACGTCTGTGAGTGGACTTGTTTTATGAATTGATGCATGCATAAATGTTTTATATATGTTAATAAACATGTTTTGAGATGCCTTGAGTGCATATGATTGTGGTATTTCATATTTACGTATTTTGCACGTATTTCAAGGTTTTCAGTTTTATACGGTACTTATACGTGCTGTGTTTTCTATGATGGTTTAATGGAAATGTTTTGGATTTAGAAATTTGAAATCGGGCATGAGACCCATTTGATTTTGTCTCGGGCATATGGCCCTATTGAGGATGTACGGATCCGAATTGTGGTCGCGACGAGTGTTGTGTGCACGACGATGGATGATATGATGCTCACCTCCGGACTGTGGATGTGTTCCTTCTGGAGAGGTCACGATGCACTTCCCGTTGTCGAGCAGCCACTGGAGGCTCGACTTCGGAGTGGTGACAGTATATGAGATCGATCGGCGATGTGTGCAATATGATCTAGAGGTGGTCGCGGCAGTTGATATGTTTACGGGGACATACCAGGATTGAGAGCGATCCTGGACTGATAGTTGCACGCATTACTATGATTGGAATCATGACTGAGATTGGCGTATGGTATCGGGCTTGGTGCCCTATTAACGTTTGAGTTCGGGCTTGATGCCCAGTTAAATTGTGACATCGGGCTTGAGACCCAATTGGTTATGATATCGGGCTTAAGTCCCAATTGTGGGTTTTCACACTTATATGTATATACCCTCCTATAGGAGCGGAGTGGTCTCCTCCAGACGTCGTAGATCCTGGAGTGTCACGATACACACCCTGGCAATGAGTGAAAAGTAGGAGCCATTCTAGGAGTGTTAGGCGGACAGGGTTCAAACCTAGGTCCTCCCAGACATCGTAGAGCCTCGGGGTAGGCTCGGATTGAGACCCCGAATGTATGCATATTATTATATAAATCGTGACAGATATTGTGGGACTAGTTCCCTATGGGCTACGTGCGAGTGATAGACATAAGAGAATGTCAAGGATGGTTGTATATATATATATATATATATATATATATATATATATATGAAATTTCACCTAGATTGTTTTGGGGCAGAGACCTTGTGTCCTATGATTTGGATGTGGATTTGGGCTGCGACCCTACTGAGTTATAGCTTCGTATGAGAAGCAGTTTTAAACTGGGTTTTGAATGTAAACTGGTTTTATGATGCATGCATGCTTTTTAGTGAAGGGCATAAACATCTTTTTATGAAATTATTTTTATAAATTATTTGTTTCCTCTACTCACATATTTTAATGCTTTTTAATGCCCTTAAGGTTGATCGCGGATGCAGGCTGTAGCAGAGACCGAGACATCACACTCCTCCTCAGATCCTGGCGCACTCTGGAAGCCTCGAGTTGGCTGAGACTGGAATTATCCCGGTCTAACACGCGGTGTCAGACGGGATCAGGCACGTCCCACGTTAATCCCAGGGAATTTAGTGTGGAATTTGATATGTAGAATAATTATTCTAAATTATTATTTTTATTTGATGAACTGCGGATTTAGAATAATTATTCAGGTCAATGGTTTTCTGAACACGAGTTTACAAACTATGTGGAAAATGATGTTTTGGGCTTAGACCTTGGTTTCCAATGATGTTGGCGTCAATCAAGAGATAAAGATTTCAAAGTGGATTATGGATTTTATTTTCCATGGGTCATTTTCTATTGTTTGCCATCGTCGAGTGATTATGAATTTTCCGAACTGGCATCACAAGAGTATTTCTCCGCTAGATCCTGAGGTTGATTATTGTATTCTCAGACTGGAATCACATGAGTGTTTATGCGCTAGATCTTCGAGCTGTCTACTCATAGCACGGGTTCCCAATTAGCAGTTTATTCAACAAGCTATGGCTAGGGGTGGTTTCCCAGGCGGCTGTGACTCGAGGTAGTTCTCCAAGACACCTTTGACTCGAAGTACTTTCCTAGGTAGTTGTCACACATGGTAGTTTTTCCAAGAAGTTCAATTTGTGTAACGAGCTGTGACTCGAGATTGTCGAGGATTGGTTGAGATTACTTATGGTATTTTTTTTCTCCAGACTTCTTACGTGATTTCATTAAGCTCTTTTAGGAGGGTTTCTAGGGAAAATATGGGCCACAAGGATTTTCATTATATATGTTTTCATGGGACCCACTTGTATTGCTTTATCATGGATTTTCACACCATGATATTTAAATGAATTTTTTGTTATGCGTGCATTGTTTGAATGATGGAGGGGAAAATATACATTTTTTTTCTTGGGAATTTTATTTCTAAGAAAGAACTTCAGTACGAGTTAATTATGTAGTAGGAAACTCAGACGGAGACAGTAGGGCTGATGGATTACCTGCCGGTTACGACGGTTTGACGTAGGCATGTTGGCAATTAGGATTTTCTAGTGGTAATGAAATTGGTTGACTACTCAGTGGGAGAAGAGACGCCAGACTAGGGTCTGAATTGTACCTACATGGATGATAGGTAGAGTTGACGAGTACTAACACCTCAAGCGAGGTTTGGAAATTGAGTTTTGGAATTCCAATGGTAGTTGGATTAGTCACTTGTTAGGTACTATCTGTAACACCCCGGAAATTCGAGGATCTTAATATTGTAATTTAATGTATGAATTGACGTTTTTACCCTTGTGAATAGTATGGCAAATTGTTGACTTTTTGATTGGTGGGTCCAATGGACTTTGACCAATGACCGTGACGTAGTTCGGGACGTCACGAGTCCATAGCCAGGTGGCACGTCCAATTCGGATGATCAGGGAAAAAGTTATGGCTATCGGAAGTTCAGGGGCATTACCGTAATTTAGACGGTTAGGGCGAAAATGTTGACTTTTTGTTTGACAACTAATTTTCACATGACTCAAGGACCGTTAGGTAGGTCTCGACATCCTGAGTCCGTAGACAGGCGGCACGCCGAAATCGGACTTCGTACGAGGAAGTTATGGTCACGGAAGTAAGCGCGATTAACCGAACTAACCGAGAACCGGATTAAAATAATATTATAATAATAGGATCTGATTACTTTAATCAAATCAATCTGGACCCTTGGATGAGTGACAAGTGTCACTCATCCCCACACTCCCTAAAACAAGGATCTATGTTGGCCATTAGATTAATTAATTGATTTCCTCTCCTCAAATCCTCACCATTGAATCTTAGATCTGATGGAATCCTAGCCCTTGATTTCATCCACTCCATCTGTTTAAAAACCAACGGATCTTACTTCCTCACACTTACATTTTCATTCTCTCAAACCGTTTAACACGGTTAACTCTTGGAACAAACTCACCAGCACCTCACCACTCAACCTCACACCCACGACAACACCAGGCAGCCAATAACCACCCTCAGACGCCGGCCACCACCCACAGCCACCCTGCACGGCCGGGAATCCTCCCAGACCCGAGAAGGAACCCGAACAACCCAAACCATCCCACCTTCCAAACCTTCACACCTGGACCCGAACCAACATACAGTTAGGTTCACTGTGACGGCAGGACGACCCAGAGCTGGACTGGACGACGTACGGCGACGACACGGAGGCGGTAAGTCGAAAAACCCGAGAGACCCGATTTTCTTCCCTTCTTCGAAACGACCGTTTTTTACGTTGAATTTTTTTGGTTGCTTCTAAGACACACTTAAGGGACCCAGACGACCAATTTGAACCAAGGTTCGCGGCTGGAAGCTTGACGACTCGCCGGAGAAGACGAACCAGAGCCGGCAGCCGGTTTCCCGTCGATTTTCAGGTAGATTTTTGAACCTAGAAACTAGTTTTGAGTCCACAGAACCATAGAACACATTGTGACGAGTTCAGAGGAACAAATCCTATCAGAAATAGTGGTCGGGTTGATGAGAACTGATCGGGTCGAACCGTGGGTCTGCGGTGACCCGGTTCTCAGACCTGGTTACTGTAGCTGATGACGTCATCATGCTGATGTCAGCAGTGACGTCATGATGACGTCATCATGTCAGAAATCAGTCAGACCAGGGACCAATGGACTGCTGACACGTGTCCTCTAACACTGTCAGTGATGACGTCATGCTGACGTCAGCAGTACTGTAGCATTGTTGACCAGGCGCGTGGGGGCGCGTGTGAACAGTACTTTTGGTGGGACCACCATCATTCTTTAAGTTTCGACGATCCGGATCCAATGGCGGTGGTTTCGGGTCGATCGGAGATCATTAAGTTGGTCAAAATGAGGTTTATTGCCTTGGGAAGCGCGTTCGGGCGGCTTTTCCCGGCCAGTTTCGGTCTAGGGTTTCATGGTTAAATGTTAGGGGTTTGTATTGACCTTCACGTATACTTTGGACATGACAGGAATTGTACAGTTGTACCAGAACGAGGGTATACGTTCGATTTTCAGCAGGATTGTACTCTGAGTGGGCCGTTTTCTTAAACCCTTGTGTGCATAAATGTTTTCTGGTTTATTATACATATTCACATGCTAAAAACAAATAATGGTTTTGATGAGATGGAAGTTATGGTTATGGCACGTTTCACGGTATTTGGGCTTGAGACCCGTCTGATGAAACTTAAAGATTGGTTGGATTTTATCTATGTATATATATATGCTTTGCATGTGGATATCAATAAAATGTATTTGGTACTGCACTGTATATATCCTTCCATATTATATTGTCTCCTCCGGATGAGGTACCCCGGAGAGGTCACGGACGGCTAGTACGTCCAACGTCTATGACGCTAAGCATCGGGGATGCTGTACTCGAACGGGGTTCGAGGATTGAACTCGAAAATTGAGACCCGAGTGGCACGCGTAGCCTTGTGATTGTGACCTTATTGACGTCAGGGACGTCAGACATCGGGGATGTCGGGATTGGAGTGTATAGTGCAGTGGCTAAAATTATGTTTATGGTTTTATTATATGCCTTATGGTTTATATTATATGATTGATGGTTTTAAATTTGGTTGCACGCATGTTTGGAAAACGGAGGAGTAAATTATATGTTTTACTTATCAAATGATTTTATAAACTTGAGTTTCGGTCCACTCACCCTTAATGTTTTGGTAACCCCTCCAGGTCGTGATATTGAGGAGGATGAGGAACCTGAGGTTGAGGCATAGATCTATTTCTGCGTACCTGAACCCCTGTTGGGCGGTTTACCCGCAGGTTTATTTTTAGAATCGTGCTCGCAACTTGTAATCTTGGATTTCATCCCTTGTCTGACATCTGTTTAATTCGGATTTGATGTATGACTTTAATTTGGTTATTTATGCATTTGATGTTTTGAGGTTAAAATTGGTATGAATTATTGGGTGTCAGACGGGAGCAGGGCACGTCCCCTTGTGGTCCCTGTGGGATCGGGGCGGGTCCTGTCACTATCACTGAGGATAAGTCGGGATGTGGCAGTGACCGTTGGATTGTAGTTGACATCGGGTGACGTTGTTTCTTGTGTGTCATGTGGATGGTTTTTGAACGTGGATGTACACGTAAGAGTCTCGGGATGGAGACGATATTGGATTTTCCACAGTTTTGGACTGAGGTCAGCATTAATGAGGGTAGATTGTAACGACGCGACCTGAAATTTCGTGATTAATGAGAATTAATCAAGGATTAGTTGAGGATTTTTTAGATTATTTGAGGTGAAATGACGATTTTGCTACGTAAACAAGGAAAATGTTGACTTTTGACCCAAGAGGTTATTTGCACATTTACCTAGTACCATTACGTAGATCGTGGGATTGCGATTACGTCACTATGAGGCACGTCGATTTTGGACATTAGACAGTTATTTTACCGGCCAAAGACTAATTTTAGCGATTTTACGGTTACACAATTTACGAGGCATGTTGACTTTTGTTATTTTGTGGGCCTAGATATTGATCTCCAGGTTCAGTGGATGTGTGACACTTGTCACTCACCCATTGAGGAATTGGTCCTTATCCCTTGTTACATCTCCCTTTTCTCTATTTGTATTTGAATTACCCAAAACCATACCACCCCACGCCATTTCCTACCTTCCTTTCATTAGCCATGGTTTCTGTGTGTGAGAGAGAATGGCTTGAGAGTGAGAGGGAGGCAGTGAAGGAAGACCGGTCGTGGAGGCTATCTTCAAAAACTAGAAAACAGGTAACCTGTGAACTTCGAAAATGGTGTTCTGGTTTGAACATTTGGAACTTTGATTTAAGGCCATTTTATTGTTCTTTGAGGTGATGCAAGCCTGTAGAGATAAAAAGAAAGGAAAACGGAGGCTGGAACAGTCCTGGGGACGTGTTCGAAGGTGACCAGTGAAGCTCGAGCATGGTTGGGGGTTTTATTGGTGAGTTTTCTCTATTTTGGGACTGTAGATCTATTTCTAGGATCGATTAAAGTAGATTCGTGAAATTGGATTGAAGAAAGGACGTGAAATGGTTGTTCTGGAGTTGGGTTTGGCATTCGGGTCGAACGACCCGTTGCAGGGTCACAAGTCGACTTCAGCGGGAGCTCGATGATGATGATGTGGCAATGTCAGGCCTCGTGGTAGAGACTAGTTGGTGCCACGTACGTGGCGAGTTTTCAGGGGTCTGTCAGAGGTGACGTAGCAGGATGACATCAATATGACGTCAGCAAGTGACACGTGGCACCAGTCAGATGGTGCCAGTTGACAGATGTCAGATGTCAGAGTGACATCAGCTAAGGCTGACGTTAGTGTTGACCACGCATGGGCGAAACTTTGACTTGAGAGTGAGGCGTGGGCTCAAATTTTGTGATGAAATTGGTCTTGTTCGAAAGGTTTTGACGTCCTAAATCCAATGATGATGGTTTCAGGTCGATCGAAGATCGTTTGATTGGTGTTTTGGATATTTTTCTCCTCGGGACGTGGTTTTTGTTCCGAGGTTTTTGGGGGTTTTATGTATGAACTCAGATGGATTTTTAGTGACCCTTGGGTGTGATTTGGACAGGCCCAGACTTCCTGGAGGCTTCAAATTGGCTTAAGGCTAGTGTTTTGGACTAGCGACGGTACTGTGATTGGACATTTTCTTTCATAACTCTAATGCATAGTTGAATATATGTTTTTACTGGTATTATGGCATGGTTATGATTATTGGATAATTTGGTTGAAATATATATTGTGATTATGATTTCTAGATTATTAGCTTTATCATGGGTTTTTGGAAAACTAGATTTTTGGCGGGTGCTCTAGAGTAAATGTTTTGGGCTAGTGCCCGTGTTTAAATGTGTTTTATATGATTTGGATATTATTTGCTGGATTGGTCAATTTCGGGAAATTGGATCGCTATATCCGGAGTTGGACTCCGAGGATCCCCAGAGATGGACTCGGACGTGGACAAAGCTGGGCTCGACACGTGCCGATGGAGCTGGACTCCGAGGATTCGTAGATGACTACCGATAATACTTATGGGATGCTAGTTGGACTAGCGAGCTGGTTAGACCAGTAGGATGAGATTTGACTTATGGCTGGTTGGACTAGCGAGATTAGGTTTGGTATTTACATTGATTTATGATATGTGTAAAGATTCTTAAAATGGTTTCGAGCCGATATTTTCATGAAAATGTGGGTCAAGGTGCCTTTATACATGTTTATGTGATTTTGGGTTGGACCCATGACTTGTACATATAGATATTGCAGTTTCATTGAAGGATAATGACTACCTTGATTATGCATGCATATTTTCTAAAATGGAGGGTTTTAAAGAATGATTTTGGAAAATGCTTTTCCAAATCTTTATTTTTGTCCACTCACACCTTTGTTGGTTTTGGCACCTTCCAGGTTAGTTACGGACGCGAGTTGCAAAGAGGTTGAGGCATCACGTGTCACGACCCGGCCCATCTAACACAATATTGTCCGCTTTGGGCCCAGCCCTCACGGTTTTGTTTTCGGGAGCTCACGTGCAACTTCCCAGTAGGTCACCCATCATGGGATTGTGTCAGGACCCACCCCGGTTTCACCCCGAAACCCGAGGTAAATCCCGCTCCCGTCTGACTCCCCGACACAAAACTCCAGTAAAACTCACCTCTGACCCAGTCAGACGCAGGAGTAATCAAACAAAAGATCCCGAAGTTAACGTTTACAGAGCCCAGTACAAAAAATACAAAGAAACAAAATCCGACAATAGATACACACACGCGGAGGAAAACTTAAGCACTCGAAAATCCCGCTCGTCACTTCGATGCCTCAGACACTGCCTCGACGTTAAGACCCCGCGCTAGCTCCACAACCTGGAGGGCAATTTAAAACAAAAGTGTGAGTGGACCAGAAAGTACAAAAGTTCAAAACCACTTTATATGAAAACCGAGTTTAACCCTCCGTTTTGAAACCACATGCATAACCAAAAGTTATGAACACAGTTATACAATAATCATTATAAAACATCATAAGAAACAGAAACACTATAAAATATCATAAAAAACCATAACATGCGTATCAGAAACCGTATCAAATCCTCATTTCCCGATCGAACCTGCTGGACCTATCCGAGTCTTTAAACTCCCGAGTCTTTAAACTCAATCCAGGCCTTAATCATATCCGAGTCTTTAAACTCCCGAGTCTTTAAACTCAAGGCCTACGGGGGAAATCAATATATCCGAGTCTTTAAACTCCCGAGTCTTTAAACTCAATCCGGGTCTTTAAACCCAATCCGGCCGGTCCCCCGTCACATATATCCGGGTCTTTAAACCCAATATCCAGATCCAGCAAATCCAATCTCAAAACCATTTGAAAACCATTTACCAAATCCTTATCCAAACCCGAATCCGAAATCACCGGTCCGAAGCCCTTCCGGCGTTCAGAACCGTCATTCCGAACCCAAATCCGGAAAAATATCCATTTTCATACCAAAACCACATGTAATCACAAATCATATTTCATAACCCATTTATCATTATCATAAAACCTTTATAGGTGGAAATCCCCAAATGTGGCATCAAAATTCGAAAACCAGCATTTTCTCGAAAAACGTGCAAAATCCCGAAAACGTCTCGAAAAACGTGCATGATCGAGTTTAAGGAAAGGGTCCACTCACAGTACTGGGCCCTACTCGCGTCCCGAACGTCCAGCCCGTTCCTCGGCTTCCTCGGGAAATCCCGATCCTGTCAAACACCGTCAAATTATGTCACTAATACGTCTACGACACAACTACCTAATTTCCTTAAAATTCCCCGAACCAAAGACTTAAAACCCGGAACCCTAAACATTCACCCTCGCGGAACTACACTCAAACGACTTCCGATTGACTCGAAACCAACTCCATTGAACTCACCACAACTCCTAGACCAAAAGTCATGTTGATCGCTTCTCCATACGCCGCCGCACGCGCCGCCCAAAATGGCTGCGCGTGGCACTCACGCGCCAGCTACAGTGCACCGTCAACCTTGAGCAGACCCGGTTCGCACCAGTGGTCTGGACCCTGAACCGGCGAGAGCGGTTCTCCTCATTCCGTCCACCAAAACGACTCCTCTCTTCACTAACAGCATCGTCCCATCCTAGGCTACCCCTTCCCGTATGTCACTCACCTCGACTCACCTTAAAACTCGTCGACTCAACCTTGAACAAAAACCCGTACACTGCCCTGTTTCCTACTCCGGCCACCCAGGTCACCTCCCTTCACGGTGGCAACACCAGACGGTTCCTAGGACCCTTCTAAACCTAACTCAACTCACCTGGACCGTCGACTCTATTCCAATCTTCACGACTTTCAATTGAAAGTCACGACCAAAACAGAGTACATCCAGACCTGCCGTTGTGCCAACCTCCACCGTGCTCCTCCCGTCACGGCAGCTCAACCAATCAACACCCTGGACTCAACTGAACTCCCTAAACTCCGCTAGACTCTTCGATTCAACCCTCCAAGCCATGACTTCCGATTTGAAGTTCACGGCCAAAACAGAGCATAGACACGGGGAAATAGAAATTACCTGCAACCTGTCGCCGTCGTGAGCTCCGCTGGTAGTGGTTGACTCCTCGCAACCCGCACGACACCACCACGGACTCAGTTGCCCCGTACACGGCTGCCACCGCCACAATTCTCACAAATTCCTTGGTTTCCTTCCTGTTTCCCCCCTGATTTTCCCGCAGCTCTCGACACCCTCACACACAGCCACCACACCGTCAACCTCTCTCACTGCTTCCCTCTCACTCTCCGATCACCCTCACACACTCACAATTCATCAGCACACACCACCACCCTCAATTTCCTTCACGATCTCCCTCTGTTTTCTGAACCAGCACCACACACATACACGGGTGCACCCCAATTATTTGGGCCGTGCACACACTCGAACTCACCAGAAGCCACTCCACCTTTAGCACGTGTCACCAATCCTCCTCACTCTCTCACCAAATGGCTCCATCCCAGCCGTCCCTTTCCTTCTTTCTGCATAAATCCCAATGTGCAGAAAGACCAAATTACCCTTCTTTTTAACTTATATTTACGATTTAACCAAAACTTCCTAGACCCGTAACTCTCGCCTCGTAAGTCCGATGAATACGTGCCGCCTGTCATCGAACTCAGGACGACGGAATCTATCTAACCATCCTAGGTCAACCTACCAAAACTCGATTATTCAAAAAGTCAACTTTTCCCCCTAATTTACCCAAATTATGGTTATGCCCTCGACCTTCCGAACATCACAACTTCCTCCTCGGATGTCGGAATCAGGCGTGCCACTTGCCTATGGATTCGTGACGTCCTAAACTACGTCCTAGTCACCGATCAACACTCAAATCGACCTCCCAACTAAAAGTCAACTATGTGCCCGAACCAGGGGCAAAATCGTCATTCTACGCTCATGGACCCATCGGGACCACCTACCCACTGCTTAACCTCAATAATCACACCTTATTCACTCTACTAATCCCGGCTCTCGGGACGGGTTGTTACAGATTGCACCAGCCTCAACTCGCTTAACTTTGGGGTTCCAATCCCCCCCAAAGCCACTAAGCTCTCAAAAGACCTTGTGTTAGATAGATACGTGCCCACACATATAAGGTACTTCACCTTTCCCTCCCCGAGCGATGTGGGATCGTTCACCTATCTTACCTTTCCAAGCTCACGGGTCTTGCTCACCGTTCTTGCTTTTGCTTCTCAAGCTCACGGGTCTTGCTCACCGTTCTTGCTTCTCAAGCTCACGGATCTTGCTCACCGTTCTTGCTTCCAAGACCGGGTCTTACAATCCACCCCCCTTGGGGCCCAGCGTCCTCCCTGGCACACTTCCGGTCAACCAGCTCTGATACCATTCTGTCACGGCCCGGCCCATCTAATACAATATTGTCCGCTTTGGGCCTAGCCCTCACGGTTTTGTTTTCTGGAGCTCACGTGCAACTTCCCAGTAGGTCACCCATCATGGGATTGCATCAGCCTCAACTCGCTTAACTTTGGGGTTCCAATCCCCCCCAAAGCCACTGAGCTCCCAAAAGGCCTCATGTTAGATAGATACGTGCCCACACATATAAGGTACTTCACCTTTCCCTCCCCGAGCGATGTGGGATCGTTCACCTATCTTACCTTTCCAAGCTCACGGGTCTTGCTCACAGTTCTTTCTTCTCAAGCTCACGGGTCTTGCTCACTGTTCTTGCTTTTGCTTCTCAAGCTCACGGGTCTTGCTTACCGTTCTTGCTTCTCAATCTCACGGATCTTGCTCACCGTTCTTGTTTCCAAGACCGGGTCTTACATCACGTGGATATGCGTACTCTGAATATCCGAGGTACGAAGTAGACTTATCCCTTGTTTGACACGTGGTTAGCATCTTATTTGGTTACCAAGGGTAATTTGGTCATTTCCTCAAGGACGTGTCAGATGGGAGTAGGTCTTCTCACGCTAATCGAGGGGGATTACAGGGAGGGTCCTATCATTATGATCATTAAGATTCAAAGGAAATTTGATTATGGTTGGAGTTTTATTATTTTGTGTTTGTTCAAACACCTCAACTTGTTACTTCTCTATTTAATTACTATCAATCAATGAAGTATTTCTTTCTTATGTTGGATGTACTTGTAAATTGATTATTTATTTCTTTTATGTCGAAAATATTATGGTATAAATGGAAAGCTACATAAATTAAAGCAAAGCATGCCTTCAATGTCCATTTTTGGGTGTGCAATATCGTAAGCAGTGTGAAACCCTTTTAAGGTGTGCATAGCGCGCCTTAAATACTAGTATTTACGACGTGCAGTGTGCGCCTTAAATATGAGTATTTAGGGTGTGCAGATAGCACGCCTTAAATATTAGTATTTAAGGCGCGTATTGTATGGCTCAAATAGTGAGGGCTTTTTACAGCATGGCTTTCTAAGGCGCACATTGCGTACCCTAAAAAGCCTCTTTTGGTGTAGTGATATATATATTCCTTGTCTAATATGTTTGAAGATGGTTGAACTATTTTATAGGGGAGGTTCTATTGGATTTTCGACAGGCTCCTCGTATTATGTTTTAAGGTTCAAGGTATTTTTAGAATTTTATGTAGTTGTCAAGGTTTTTAGGGGAGGTTCAAGGTATTTTTTTAAATCTAACAACCGCATGCATATATGTAGGTATTTATGAAGTTAAGATATTAAATAGTTATTGAGGGTGAAGGTATCCTATCTATGGGATTTACAGCATATCTATGCCATAATTCACAATTAAATAGAAGAAGATTTGCGATTTTTTATAACGCTGAGCAATATATAGTACATGAGATTTACACCATATCTTCGTACCTCGGAGGCGAGTATCATCTCCAAAGTGCTATTCGGTGAAACATATTCAAAATCGGAGGCCCTCCAATCAAATCCCAGTATTTAAACTCAAAACAGTCGAAACTTAAATTCTCATTTGAAAAACCAGTGTTTGGTTTATAGAACAAATCCTGTTCAAGTAAGGTCGTACTTCTACATCCTTGCGAAATAAGGAGACAGGAACCCAAACACTGGTTTTTCAAATGAGGATTTAATAAATGTTTCCACTGTTTTGAGTTTAAATACTCGAATTTGATTAGAGGGCCTCCGATTTTGAATATGTTTCACCGAATAGCACTCTGGAGATGATACTCGCCTCCGAGGTACGAAGATATGGTGTAAATCTCATGTACTATATATTGCTCAGCGTTATAAAAAATCGCAAATCTTCTTCTATTTAATTGTGAATGATGGCATAGATATGGTGTAAATCTGATAGATAGGATACCTTCAACCTCAATAACTATTTAATATCTTAACTTCATAAATACCTACATATATGCATGCGGTTGTTAGATTTAAAAAAAAATCATACAAAATAATAATATAGTATTATTTTATAATTTTTTTAATACTAACTCCATAATTATCATTTTTTTTAACTTAACAGCATCGCAATTGAAAAAGCCAATAAAAAATTTCTCCTACCAGATGCTACTTCGTGGAACAAAATAAGATCCGAGGTAACAAAGATATTGAATCTTATAGATCCATCATGATTATCTAAAAATGGCCATGTACTTAATGGTCTTCACTAATTTATTGTCATTTGAAAATGATGTCGATATATTTTTGATTCGTTTCCACACGTTAAGATCCGTCCAAAATTTCCTTCTTCATACATAACAAACACAACCAAACTGAAATTAAGCTATAAATTTACCTAACATTTTGTACAATTAGGGTTACCTAGATTTTAAAGTTGTGGATATATCATTCAATCATGCACTGCATATCCTCATCCATGGACATTTTCACACATCCGGTTTGTATTATCTACCGAGTTTTATTTTTCATTACATGATCGTAACATGGTTGATGCATTAATCCTTTTTATTATTGCACAGAAATATAATGTTTTCCTTCTCTTAACTTTTGTTTTTCCATGCAATATTCCACACTAGCATATTATCTCATACTAGTCCGTACATGTGTGCATACATTTAGTTCAAAGATCTCCCTCGGCTGGAGATCAGAACCACTCCTTCACCGCCAAGAAATCCACTTCCGGCGATGAGCGAAGCCGTAAAAGACGCGATTAAAGGCGACAGGCCCAAGCTATGTTTCTACCTCTTATTGGGTACCATCCTCACCTTCACCGTCCTCATCACGATCTTGGTATTGTTGATGTACCTCCACCCCTCAAACC
Organism: Prinsepia uniflora; assembly: GCA_032719365.1. Lineage (NCBI taxonomy): Eukaryota > Viridiplantae > Streptophyta > Magnoliopsida > Rosales > Rosaceae > Prinsepia > Prinsepia uniflora. Next base: position 10,370,139 of record CM064862.1, on the reverse strand, counting down.
CTAATTTCAACCTGCAAAACTCCACCGTTTCGACCTTCAACGTGTCTAGCAACCCGCCCGCTCTCAACCTCTGCATGCAGATCACACTCTCTTCTACAAGTACCATAACCCAGGTTGACGCAGAGTTCCATCCGCTGGAACTCTACGCCACGTACCAGGGCCAGCAGGTAACACTGAGGTCCCTGTTGCCTAGGACGCGCCAAGGGCACAAGGAAACCGTGGTGTGGTCGCCCGATCTGAAGAGCAATGAAGCCCCGATATCCCCTTTTTTGGCCTAATCGTTGGTTCAAGAGATGCATGCCGGGGCTCTGCGCATGGAGATCAAGGTTAAGGGGGATGTGAAGTGGAAGGTGGGATCCCTAACGACTGGGAAATATCACTTGTACGTGAGTTGCCCGGCGAATCTAAGGTTTGAGAATAGGATGATCATCAACGGCGGAGTTGCTGTTGGTTCTGGAGTAGTCAAGGGTCAGCCGTTGGATCATTGCAATGTCGAAGTTGCTCGTTAATTGATTATTAGTTCACTAATTTGTTTATTTATTTATTATTATTATTTTCAAATTGCCGGCTTAGGATGGCTTTTTTCATTTTCGTTTTTGTTCTTGTTTGTTTTGGGAGGACATATATATATATATATATATATATATATATGAGTTTTTTTGGTGACTTGGAAGTTAGCAAGTAGAATATTAATATTCATCTTTTTTCCTCTTTGTGCGAATTCTTTCATCAACCATGTTTTCACATGATTGTTAATTTGGCTCTAGTTTTTACTATTCGTTTTTTGAGTCTTCGCGCATATATAGAAAGAAAGGCCTAGAAAGCAAGCATGATATAGTTGGGGGTTCGACGGCTTTTTCCTTTAATTATAATCTTAACATTAGGCACATCCGTAGCATGAACAGTTTGGGCTTCGGGGGCTATTCCTTTGATTAAAAAAAAAATCTCGAACATCCGTGATTTTTATTTTATTTCTTTATAAAGGTATTAGAAAAAAGAAAGTTAAACATATTAGATATCGATTTTATTCTACGAAAGTCGAATTAGATATTAAATTATATATTAAAAGGGTTATTAGTTAAAATGCACTCTGAAGAAGTGAGCGAATCCCAAAATGCATCATAACTAAAATTTGCGTCAATTTGCACTAAGAATAGGCATTCTGTTACCCCTGTAACACCATCCATGGGTCTCTAACACTGTTAAAAGTGCTTATGAGGCCAGTAATATTACAAAATTTATAGAGCAATTAAGATGCTTATTATATTTTATTAAATTTTATATTAGAAATCTTAAAAAAAAAAATTAAAACTAATCTGAAAATACCTAACACGTCCCTTTCCAACCCCAGCCTGCAGTCATCCACCGACCCATCTCAGTTGCTGCGTTTAGGCGTGGGTGTTGGCTCTGCCATCATTGTTCACATGGAATAGAGAAATAAAAAAGATGTTGATGGAGTTATGAGGTCGGGTGCTGGCTCCTCTAGAGATTCTTCGTCAATCCCAACCTTTCGTCATCCGAGCTCTCATCAGCGGATTTTACTTGATTCTTCTTTGCTCTCATAGATCGGAGCTCCGAGACCTGTGGCTTTACGGGCTAAGGCTCTCCGCCGCCAATTTCAAATCCTTCGAATCGTGCATCATCCTCCCTCGAACTCTTCGACATCGTCGCTTTCCAAATATGAGTAGGTGGCATCGTCTTCTTCACTGTCGACTTCACGTAAGGGGATGATCAGAGAGGTTGGAGATAGTGGATTGAGAGATGAGGTTGATGCCGTATTTTCCAATAGGCCGTGAGTGAGGTTGGAGAGGTTGAGATAGATGAATGTGGCTCCTGCAACTTAATGTGGCTACAAAGTGACACACCCATGTGGGTTCTGCATAATAATGATTTCAGTGGGTCTATGAATTTTTCTTTCCATAAGCATAAATCTGAGAAGAAGTAGAAAATTAGCCAAGGGTTTTAGTTGGAGCTTGTACATACACATCGCTCTAATGGTGGAGAACGCAACAGACGATCAAGTGGAAATAGCATAGTGCGATGGCCGAGCTGATAACATCATTCAAACATCATTACAACAATAGAGTCCAGTCGGGATGGGTGAAAATTCCCAAGGCAAAGGCTTAGGTGCGTGGGTAAGTGGTGGAGGGAGATCGAGTAGAGGAGGTCGGGTGTTAAAATACAGTGTTAAAATATACATATCAATCCTCCACCAAATCATCACTCTTCATCCTAAAATTTCATTGGATTTAGAAAAAAGAAAAAAAAATCTCTCTCAAAAAAATATTTCCATCATCGATCGACCTCTAGTCCACCTCAACTCAACCATAAGCGTTGTCCTTGTTATCTATCTCCACAATCAAATCCATCCACCCAAACTGAGCTTCCAATACTCTAGTTCCTATGGTTTGACTCTAATTCAAGCAACCCTCATCTCTCTTAATTAAGCTCTATACTGTCGAGTTTGTAGGTATGTTTGTTAGGTTTAATCTTATGTTTGAATGATCCCTATTGACTAGGGAATATGTTGTTTGTTTTGACTCTGTCCTCTGTTGATAACCACGTTTCTGTTAGAGTGAATGTGGAATGTAATCTTTGCTTTTATTTCGGTAGTTGTAAGGCTATATAACAGCCAGACCTTGCTGAGTTCAATAATAAGTCATTCTCCAAATTTAAGTGTATTGTTTCGTTTAAGATCTTTGTTTTACAATAATTTGGTATCGAAGTCCCCAGTGGGCTTAAGAAAAAAAAGGAAAGGTGCATGCTTTCTGAGTGACTTACAAACAGAGAAAAAGAGAGAGGTATGACGAGTGAAGGGAATTTTATGCAGCTAGCAATTCCCGATTCGATGGCCATTATTGCCATTGGAGTATGCTAATGGAAAACATTTTGAGGTCCAAAGGATATTGGAACTTGGTGGAGACTAGTTATGAATAATGTTCAAAACGGCGGCCGCCTAGTCCCCTAGGCGGCGACTAAGCGCCCGAAGGTGGGAAACCGCTCCGCCTAATGACTAAGCGCCTAGGTGGATTTGCGTGTACATCCTTATACATATTTAGTTATATAAATCTTTATATATATTTAGTTATATAAGTCCTTATATATACATATTTAGTTATATAAGTTGTTTTATTTATTAAATCATTAGTTAATAATATAAGTATTAATTAAAACAAAGATAATAAATTAAAAAATATAGAATGTTGTATAATAAAATTAATAATAAAGCTTACATTGTTAACATTTATGATTCTCAACTCAATTTATTTATCTAGATAATTAATTTTTGTTCCGGAAGTATTTGATAGTATTCATTATATTATTAATTTGTTGATTTTTGTCTTCAAAGAAAAAAAAAATCCGCCTAGGCGCTAGGCTCCTATCGACCGCCCTAGGAACGCCTAACGCCATTTTGAACCTTGGTTATGAAGAAGCAGAGGTAGGAGCAGTTGTGACCGAGGGACAATAAAAGAAGAGCGACGAGTTAAAGTTGAAGAATCCAAAAGTGACATGACCCATTCCGATAACCGAGAAGGACCCTGCTTCGTCTGACAATCAAACTCAAAATACCAAAAGTGACCCTTTGGCTTTTAAGAAAAGTTCATACTATAACATCGTCAAACCAGGGATAAGTATCTATACATAACCGTCGAGACAAAAGTTTAACTAGTTAACGGTATTACAGAGCATATATATAACTGCACAAAAAAGTACCAAGTCCTACCCCGAAAGGTATACAAGTGCACAACGGTACTCTTTATGCCCCAACCTCAGTATCAGCCCCGAACTCTACGCCACAGCGTGGAGGGCCAATAAAAACAGTTAAAGTGTGAGTGGACTAAAAATAAACATTTTCAAAATACGATTTAAGAAAAATCACAGTTTACCCTCCGTTTTGTAAACATGCATGCATAGAAATCAAATCGTATGAATGTAATTCAAATCATAATATAAATAAATATCTCAACACAAATATCAATAAATCACAATATAACCAATCCTTGGTATCCTCGATATCCATATCCAAGTAACTGTCACAATGTCAATGCTACGCGTGCCACTCAAGGTCTCATCTCTGAGTACATCCCCAGGATCTACGACGTCTGGAGTGATATCATCTCCAGGATCTACGACGCCCGGGTGATATCATAATCTCACACTCCCGAGCTTGAGCCTCCCCTCGGAGTTACTCATCTCCAGACAGTGAATCGAGACAACTCTAGGATCTACGACACCTGAAGGAGACAATCCAATTCACAAAGGATGGTATATGTGGAACAGTCACCAAATCCAGTAAAATCTCTTTAAAACCATTTAAATCACGTCTAAACATTTCAACAGGGTCTATGCCTGAAACATGGCTTCCACAAGCTGTTTTCACATAACCATCAGAAAACAGTGTCAAGAACTCATTTCATAAATCCAGATTTATCCAAATACATCATACCAAGTCGGTATTCAAATCAAATAAAATCCCAGTTTTTCTTTCAAATTCACGTTTGACTCCAAATCCAAGTTAAATCATTATCCAATCGGGTCTCAAGCCCAAAACACCATTTTCACCCAAATTCGTAAAATCGTTCATAAACCAATAATTAAATCCATAAACTTATCTAGTAATGATTTCAAATCATTTCAACTCAAATCATATAATAAATCATATAAAACACGTATGCATGCATCATATTTCTTAAAAAAAAAGTCCACTCACATTCGGTCCACGCTGTGCGCTCAAAATCCACGTCGTATCTCACACCGAAGCTAATCCAAAGTCTCTGAGCTTGTCCAAATCACATATGAGGGTCACTAATGTTCTTTACAAGTCCATACAATAAACCCTCACAAAGCTCGATACCATAAACGTGTTTCGAACACGCTTTCCGAGGCTAAAAATCTCCAAATCGCCTATCAAACGATCTCCGATCGACCTGAAACTGCCACCATTGGATTCAGATCGTCAGAAAACCTTTTGAACAAGATTTATTTGACCTCGAAATACATGTCCACGCGCCCATATGCGCTGGTCAAAGTTCAGTTCACGGAGGACAACGCCAATCAACGGGGGTCAACGTTGAAGTCACTATGACGTTAGCTTGACATCTGATAAGTCTGACAACTCTGATAGCATACCACGTCAGCTTTGACACCTCTGACACCCTGCCACGTGGCACCAACCCTAGCCGGCCATGTGGTCTGACAGGATGATGTGGACAGCCTGTAACGGACCCGTCCCGAATTCTGAGATTAGATTAGTGACTAATCAAGGATTAGTGAGGTTAATCCGTGATTAGTTGGGCGAAATCGGACGAACGATGCAAAATGACTGTTTTGCCCCTAATCATGGGTAAAATGTTGACTTTTTGACCGGGAGGTCCGATGGCCGAGGGTAGAGGACCGTTGTGTATATCAGATCGATACGAATTCATAGAAAGTTGGCACGTTAAAATTGGATGTTCGACAAAGAAGTTACTGTTCACAGAAGTTTGAACGTACTATTGCACGAATTACGAAACAGATGCCTTTTTGGAATTATGTGGGCCTAGATATTTTGGGGCAGGGCCAATGGATGAATGACACTTGTCATCCATCCATTGCCCACCCAAATTGATTCATGCACTTCACCCTTGCTTGTTCGTGCATACCAAACCCAAGCCAAAACCCGATCTCACCCATTTCCCATTTCTGTACAGCCCATACCCCCTAAGTCTAACCTAAGGCTGGTGACACATGATGGAAACAGAGAGGATAAAGTGAGGACTTGAAGATGATGGTGGTTGGCAAGAGGCAGCGCCGTCGTGGACGGCAGAGGCAAGCCGTGGAAGGTAATCTGTTTGCTCTTTTTCCTTCTATTTTTGATTTCATTCATTATGGACGGTTTTAGGTGATTGGAATGGGCTTAATAGGTTTCTAGGATGGTATTAGGAAGTTTTTGGTGATGTTTGGAGAGTGAGGAAGCCCTGGGGAGTTTTTGGGATTTTTGAACCGTGAGGGACAAATCGGTTCATGGGTTTTAGGAAGTTTTAGGTGTTTTAGTTTATATGTTTAGGTTCCTAGGATCAAAATAAGTAGAATGAGATTAATTAGGAAGAAAGAGGACGAAAAACAATGAAGGAATAGGACTAGATCGGTCACGCCGGTCTAGGAGAACCGGAATTGCAGGAAAAAGCCGGATTGGCTGGTTCGGACCGGTCTGGTCGAAGAAGAAAATCCACAGTGCACCGGCGTGTGGCTCCCACACGTAGGGGCTTTAGCCGGCATGTGTGGGCGTGTGGCCCACTTTTTGGGGAAGGTTCCAACACACGAAATCATCTATTCGATGTAACGAACATTTTGGGACTGGTTTCGTGTCAATCAGACATCGTTTCGATAGGTTTCGGAGGTGTCCGAAGGTTTAGGATAGGGTTTAAAAATAGTTAAAAATTTGGGAAAATTACGGGGCTTTAGTGAGAGGTTAATTAAGTAGTTAGTAACTCCCTAAAGTGATTTGGACAGGTTTGGGAGTCCCGGTGACGGTGTTTGGCTCGGGAAAGTCGTATAACACCCGCATCGAGGCGGCAGCTCGGACGGTCTGTGAGTGGACCTTGTTTTCTAAATTGATGCATGTATAAATTTTTATTATGTGTTTTAATACTTGTTTTGTGATGCCATGAGTGCATTTGTGTGTGGTTACGTATTGGCACGTATTTCGAAGTTTCGGCCTTATACGGTATACGGGTTTGTATCTCTACGATGGTCTAAATGAAATGGTTTTGGATTTAAAAAGGATAAACTCGGGCATGAGACCCATTTGGTTTTGTCTTGGGCATGTAGCCCTATTGGTGATCTACAGGTCTGAGTCGTGGTCGTGGCGAGTGCTTAGTGCACGGCGACAGACGATATGACGCTCGCCTCCGGACTGGGATGTGTTCCTTCCGGAGAGGTCACGATGCACGTATCATCGTCGAGTAGCCACTGGAGGCTCAACTTCGGAGTGTTGACGGTTCAGGATATCGATCGGTGATGAGTGCACCATGATCTAGAGGTGGTCGCGTCAGTTGATTCGTTCACGGCGACATACCAAGATTGAGGGCGGTCCTGGACGGATGGTTGCACACATAACTATGATTGGAATCGTGACTGACCCTGAGATATCGGGCTAGATGCCCAATTGAGTCATGAGTTCGGGCACGAGGCCCAGTTACTTTACGTTTATGATTTCGGGTCGAGGACCCTAAATGGATTTCCGGATTCATGACGGTTTATGGGGACCGGGCATGAAACCCTTGAAAGGTTTTAAGAATTTTTTCTATATATATATATTCATATACATTCCTTATTTGGAATGTCTCTTCCGGGGAGGGTCGTTGGCCTGGGTGGACCCCAAAGTAGTCACGGAGCACTAACTGAGTGGAGTCTCCCCCATTGGGTGCCTTACTCTCAGGAAGGTATGGATTATAACCTTAGGGAGGGTCATTGATCTACGGACATTGACCTGGGTGGACCCTAAGAGACTTGGGCTTTGAGACCCCGGGTAGCACGCTCGTAGCTTTAGAAACCGTGACAGGATGGTTATGTGATTTATATGTTATATGCTATGTGATGTGTACAGGTTTTAGGCTGAGTCCCACATGGATTTGGGCAGTGGCCCGTGTACTTGGTTTCATTTAAGGTTTTGGGCTAAGGCCCTAATGGTTTGATAAATGTTTTTCGAATGCATGCATGCTTTTTAGTGAAGGGTACAAATGTCTTTCGATAAAATGTTTTTATAAATTATTGTTTTGTCCACTCACAACTTTTAAATATTTTGACTGCCTTTTAGGTTGACGGCGGATGTGGGCTGTAGTAAAGACCGAGACATCACATACCTCCTCCGGATCCTGGCATACTCTAAAGCCCGAGAGGGCTAAAGTCAGAATTTTCCTTGTCTGACACTCCGTGTCAGATGGGATCAGGAGCGTCCCGCGTTAATCCCGGGGAGATTGGGACAAGTCCTGACAATGCCACATCATCTGTCACGTCACCTTGACACCCTCTGACAAGTTGCCACGTGGCACCACCTGACTAGTGCATGTGGTCTCACATGTCTAACATGGCACTACTGACAGGACCCATCCCAATCCCCTCGGGATTACCATGGAATGTGCCCTGCTCCCGTCCAACAAGGGGTGTCAGACAAGGGATAACCAAGAGCTACTGCCCAAACGGGCCATCCAGAGTGCGCAAGGACCGATGGAGGAGGTGTGCAACGTCCCAGTCTCTGCTGCAATCGCATCCGTAATCAACCTGAAGGGCATTAAAACCAAAAGCTGTGAGTGGACAAAAACCAATAAGTTTACCAAATACATTTATAAGACATTTATGCCCTCCAATAAAAACGTATGCATGCCACCAAAAACCAGTAACCAAAACGTTTGCTCAACCGAGCCATTAGGGCCTTAGCCCAAAAACCGTTAACCAAAAACCAAGTGTGGGAACTCAGCCCAAAACCGTGGAATACCACCACCATACATATTAAAACCATGTGGGTCACCACCCACGACCATAATTGAACATCAATTTAAAATCCGAAACCATTTAGGCTCCCTGACCCGACATACCATTTCATAACCAATAATCCATTTTTTCCACATAACACATATCCAACCAATAAGCCATTTTATTCATTAAACCATATTTTACCATTACCATCACCAGCATCCCAGATGCGTAGCGTCCCAGACGCTAGACGTCCCTGACGTCATATCTCACGGTTTCATAAGCTACGCGTGCTGCCCGGGGTCTCTCCGGGTCCATATATCTGACATCCCTGATGTCTGACGTCCCTGACGTCAATCATAGCAATCCTGCTCCTGAGTCATCATACGGTCCGGCTGCTCCGTATAATGACCCCTCGCAGGCAATGCACCGTGACTTTCCCCAGTGTCCCAGACATCTGGAGGAGACCATCATATATCCTTGTATCCAGATGGTATATGGAAAAACAGTTTTATTAAATCCTTTTATCACATTATTACCATTGGGCCCTGCCCGAAATTTCCATAAAACCACATAATTCCATTTAGGGTCCTTGACCCAAAATCACCATTATAAAATATAGGGTCCCTGACCCGAAATCACATTTATTATCCAACTGGGCCTCATGCCCGATTTTATAAACCACTGGGCCCACGGCCCGATTTGTAACCAACTGGGCCCGCAGCCCGACTTATAAACCCACAGGGCCCACGGCCCGAATTCGTAAATCAATTGGGCCCCTGGCCCGATAACATAACTCAAATGGGTCTCAGCCCGATTTCATACCAACTGGGCCCCTGGCCCGATTTCATTAACCAACTGGGCCCCCGGCCCGATATTCAAATGGACTCCAAGTCCGAAATTTCCAACATAATTGGGCCTCAAGCCCGAGTTCATATTTCCAATTTCAAAACCATTTTATCATATTATATCCAAGTCATAAATATGGAAAATCCATGTAAAACCGGAAATCCGTAATCAACCTGAAGGGCATTAAAACCAAAAGCTGTGAGTGGACAAAAACCAATAAGTTTACCAAATACATTTATAAGACATTTATGCCCTCCAATAAAAATGTATGCATGCCACCAAAAACCAGTAACCAAAACGTTTGCTCAACCGAGCCATTAGGGCCTTAGCCCAAAAACCGTTAACCAAAAACCAAGTGTGGGAACTCAGCCCAAAACCGTGGAATACCACCACCATACATATTAAAACCATGTGGGTCACCACCCACGACCATAATTGAACATCAATTTAAAATCCGAAACCATTTAGGCTCCCTGACCCGACATACCATTTCATAACCAATAATCCATTTTTACCACATAACACATATCCAACCAATAAGCCATTTTATTCATTAAACCATATTTTACCATTACCATCACCAGCATCCCAGATGCGTAGCGTCCCAGACGCTAGACGTCCCTGACGTCATATCTCACGGTTTCATAAGCTACGCGTGCTGCCCGGGGTCTCTCCGGGTCCATATATCTGACATCCCTGATGTCTGACGTCCCTGACGTCAATCATAGCAATCCTGCTCCTGAGTCATCATACGGTCCGGCTGCTCCGTATAATGACCCCTCGCAGGCAATGCACCGTGACTTCCCCAGTGTCCCAGACATCTGGAGGAGACCATCATATATCCTTGTATCCAGATGGTATATGGAAAAACAGTTTTATTAAATCCTTTTATCACATTATTACCATTGGGCCCTGCCCGAAATTTCCATAAAACCACATAATTCCATTTAGGGTCCTTGACCCAAAATCACCATTATAAAATATAGGGTCCCTGACCCGAAATCACATTTATTATCCAACTGGGCCTCATGCCCGATTTTATAAACCACTGGGCCCACGGCCCGATTTGTAACCAACTGGGCCCGCAGCCCGACTTATAAACCCACAGGGCCCACGGCCCGAATTCGTAAATCAATTGGGCCCCTGGCCCGATAACATAACTCAAATGGGTCTCAGCCCGATTTCATACCAACTGGGCCCCTGGCCCGATTTCATTAACCAACTGGGCCCCCGGCCCGATATTCAAATGGACTCCAAGTCCGAAATTTCCAACATAATTGGGCCTCAAGCCCGAGTTCATATTTCCAATTTCAAAAACATTTTATCATATTATATCCAAGTCATAAAGATGGAAAATCCATGTAAAACCGGAAAACCTCGATTTACGTGCAGGCACGTAAATCGCCTCGAAATACGTAAAACCGTACAATTTACCAACAACCAAATCAACATCACACAATCACAACCATAATTGTAACGACCCGTCCCGAATTCCGGGATTAGTTTAGTGACTAATCTTGATTAGCGAGGTTGAACGGTGGTTAGTAGGGCGGAATCGGACAAAATGTGCAAAATGACCGTTTTGCCCCTGGTCGTGGGCAAAATGTTGACTTTTTGTTTCGGCGCGGTCAAATGGACTTTGACCGATGACCGTGACGTAGTTTGGGACGTCACGAGTTCGTAGACAGGTGGCACGTTCGATTCCGACATTCGTAGAGAAAGTTATGGTGTTTGGAAGTTGAGGGGTATTTTGGGAATTTGGCTTATTAGGGGCCAAATGTTGACTTTCTGACCGGGAGGTCCGATGGGCGAGGGCCAAGGACCGTTACGTAGGTATCGTCGATACGAATCCAACGACAGGCGGCATGCCGAAATCGGAGTTACGACGACGAAGTTATGGTCAAGGACGTAAAACACGATTAACCGAGACTCGGAATAAAATAATATTTAAATAGGTGAACAGTAACTGACGAATCTGGACCCTTGGATGTAGGCCACGTGTCACTCATCCCCACCTTCCTTAAAATCTGGATCCTTGTTGGCCATTGGATTATTTAATCCATTTTCTCCCCTTAAATCCTCACCATCCATTCAAACCTCAGATTAAATCTGGGCCTTTGATCTCATCTCTCCCTTTCCTTTAATTCTGATCACACTCATCTCTCTCTCACTCTGTTTTCCTCCCACCCGAAACACATGCACACACAACCCCTTCTGTTTTTGGAACCGTGAGAGAACACAGGGAGGCTGAGAGGAGTTTGTGTCGCACGTGGCGGCGTGACCGCCGTGGGTGGCGGTGGTGACCGGAAAACAGAACCGTGCACATGCACACCCGCACACGGCTCCCCCTTACGCATCCCCACCACATCTGTAACCATGAGGCTGTGCGGAGGATTTTGAATTGACTACGGTGAGGCTTGAGAGACGACGGGAGGCGACGGAGACGGCAGGGACGACGGCGGCAAAACAAAACAGAGAGGTCCGAAAACTCAGAAATTGGAAAATCAGTGTGGACTGGTTTTGATCGTGTTTGAGGGGTGAAAGGAGTTCCTGGAGTCGAACTGGGCATGCTGGTGGCCACGGCGGTAGCCACGGCGGCGAGGTAAGCCTCGAACCCGTGAGTTTGTTTTCGGGTACAAAAATGGTAGGATGGGTTTTAACGTGTTTCGATCGATCTGGTGATTAGGATGATGATCTAGAAGGTGAGACGAGCTTCTGGGGATCGTTTTCGAAAGGAATGGTGGCCGGGATCGTGCAGGCACGACGGTTGCAGGTGGCCGGTCTGCACACCTCCACGAACAGGTAGTCAAACGTATTGGTTTCTCAATTTTTAAGGCATGGATCAACTGGAATTGATGAGACGATCTTGTAGGAACAAACGGAATTGAAAATGTTCGAGTAATGGCTGAGAACCAGTCGGGTTGGGTCGCGGGTCACGGTGACCCGTTTATCAGACAACCGGGTCAGAATGGTGACACTGTTCACGGCGCGTGAGTTTCACGCGCAGCCACTCACGGCGGCGCGTGACGGCACGTGGGCACGGATCTCGAGGTGAGGTCAACATGACTACTGTCCCATTTAATGTAACGGACATTTTGGAATTGGTTTCGTGTCGATCGGACACCGTCTCGATAGTGTTCGGGATGTCCGAAGGTTTTAAATTAAGTTTAAAAATAAGTAACAATTCGGGAAAATTACGGGACTTTGATAGGATGTTAATGATGAGGTTAGTAACCCTCTAATGTAATTTGGACAGGATTGGGAGTCCCGGTGATAGTGGTGTGGCCCGGGAGGGCCGGTGGCACGCATATCGAGGCACACGGTTTAAAACGGTCTGTGAGTGGACTTTGGTTTTATAAATTCTATGCATGCTTAAATGTTTTACATGGATTATGATTGTGATTGTATGATGTTGGTTTGGTTGTTGGTAAATTGTACGATTTCACGTATTTCGAGGCGATTTACGTGCTTGCACGTAAATCGAGGTTTCCGGTTTTACATGGATTTTCCATATTTATGACTTGGATATAATATGATAAAATGGTTTTGAAATTGGAAATACGAACTCGGGCTTGAGGCCCAATTATGTTGGAAATTTCGGACTTGGAGTCCATTTGAGAATCGGGCCGGGGGCCCAGTTGGTTAATGAAATCGGGCCAGGGGCCCAGTTGGTATGAAATCGGGCTGAGACCCATTTGAGTTATATTATCGGGCCAGGGGCCCAGTTGATTTGTGAATTCGGGCCGTGGGCCCAGTGGGTTTATAAGTCGGGCTGCGGGCCCAGTTGGTTTACAAATCGGGCCGTGGGCCCAGTGGTTCATAAAATCGGGCATGAGGCCCAGTTGGATAATAAATGTGATTTCGGGTCAGGGACCCTATATTTAATAATTGTGATTTTGGGTCAAGGACCCTAAATGGAATTATGTGGTTTTATGGAAATTTCGGGCAGGGCCCAATGGTAATAATGTGATAAAAGGATTTAATAAAATTGTTTTTCCATATACCATCTGGATACAAGGATGTATGATGGTCTCCTCCAGATGTCTGGGACACTGGGGAAGTCACGGTGCATTGCCTGCGAGGGGTCATTATACGGAGCAGCCGGACCATATGATGACTCAGGAGCAGGATTGCTATGATTGACGTCAGGGACGTCAGACATCAGGGATGTCAGATATATGGACCCGGAGAGACCCCGGGCAGCACGCGTAGCTTGTGAAACCGTGAGACATGACGTCAGGGACGTCTAGCATCAGGGATGCTGGTGATGGTAATGGTAAAATATGAATTAATGAAATGGCTTTCCGGGTGGATTTATGATTGTGTGATTTTAATGAATTAATGTTCATTTATGGTAGTGGGTGGTGACCCACATGGTTTTAATATGTATGGTGGTGGTATTCCACGGTTTTGGGCTGAGTTCCCACACTTGGTTTTTGGTTAACGGTTTTTGGGCTAAGGCCCTAATGGCTCGGTTGAGCAAACGTTTTGGTTACTGGTTTTTGGTGGCATGCATACGTTTTTATTGGAGGGCATAAATGTCTTATAAATGTATTTGGTAAACTTATTGGTTTTTGTCCACTCACAGCTTTTGTTTTTAATGCCCTTCAGGTTGATTACGGATGCGATTGCAGCAGGGACTGGGACATTGCACACCTCCTCCATCGATCCTTGCGCACTCTGGATGCCCTGTTTGGGCAGTGGCTCGTGGTTATCCCTTGTCTGACACCCCTTGTTGGACGGGAGCAGGGCACATTCCACGGTAATCCCGGGGGGATTGGGATGGGTCCTGTCAATAATCCATATAAAAAATTTAAGCATGCATAGAATTTATAAAACCAAAGTCCACTCACAGACCGTTTTAACCGTGTGCCTTGATACGCGTGCCACCGGCCCTCCCGGGCCACACAACTATCACCGGGACTCCCAATCCTGTCCAAATCACATTAGAGGGTCACTAACCTCAACATTAACATCCTATCAAAGTCCCGTAATTTTCCCGAATTTTTACTTATTTTTAAACTTAATTTAAAACCTTCGGACATCCCGAACACTATCGAGACGGTGTCCGATCGACACGAAACCAATTCCAAAATGTCCGTTACATCGAATGGGTTAAAAGTCATGTTGACCTCACCTCGAGATTCGTGCCCACGCGCCTCCACGCGCCGCCGTGAGTGGCTGCGCGTGAAACTCACGCGCCTACTACAGTGTCACCATCTAACCCGTATGTCTGGTAAACGGGTCCAGTTTGCCCGCGATACGACCCGGTTCCAATCCTATCAATTCAGCCTTAATTACATCAATTGATCATTCCATTAGCTTCGTTTTAAGTTTAATTTAAGTTCTGTAACATTGATTACACAAATCATTACCTACAATTCCACGATTCGATGATGAACACCAAGAACACCCGTCCATTGTTCATCCTTCGAACCCCATCCATTTCGATCGATATCCTGAAATTGATTCAACCAGAAGCTTCCATGGACTCCGTAAATCATTTCCCCCAACCCAATTGCTTCAATCCAGTGTTCCATCGTCACGACTCAAGCTCGATGGCCGTCACTGTGCAACCATGGAAGTCTGTCGATCACACCCGTTTTCCTTCAATTGATGATCCCCGAAGCATCGTGGAATCATGAGAAGTCATTTCCCCACAACAATTGAGTCCATCACAGCCCCAAACTCCACGACTCAGCCTCGATTTCTTCCTCTGTCACCAAGCTCGATCAGAGCCAATTGGTGGCCAAATTCCTTCGTTCCTTCGACAATTCTGATCGTGGAACTCCCAGAAAGCTGAAGGTAAGCTCAATTGCGACCCTCACGGCCTAATTCTTCCATTTCAAATTTTCCCCCCAATTTCCTAAAATTCAATTTTCCGATTTCCAGCATCCTCTCTGCCTCTCGTGTTTCCCAGCCAGTTCAGTCTCTCTCAACCTTCAATTTTCTCTCAAGAACGGCCAAGGAAGGGAGCCAATTCTCCCAGCTCACTCACTCTCTGTTTTGCTCACGGTGTAAGGAAAATATGGAGCAAATAAATATTAATTAATTTAATTAATAATAAAACATCATAATGATGTTTCCCCTAAGACAAGGATTCTGGTTTCAAGGGATGAGTGACACTTGTCACTCATCCAGGTGTGCTGAGTCAACGGTCACTATTCAATATTATATTATTATTTTAATCCGAGCCTCGGTTCGTTAGTTCGTTTCCTTGACCATAACGTTGTCGTCGAATCTCCGATTTCGGCATGCCGCCTGTCGTTGGATTCGTATCGACGATACCTACGTAACGGTCCTTGGCCCTCGCCTATCGGACCTCCCGATCAAAAAGTCAACATTTGGCCCCTGATAAGCCAAATTACCAAAATACCCCTCAATTTCCGAACACCATAACTTTCTCTACGAATGTCGGAATCGAACGTGCCACCTGTCTATGAACTCGTGACGTCCCGAACTACGTCACGGTCATCGGTCAAAGTCCATTTGACCGCTCCGAACAAAAAGTCAACATTTTGCCCACGACTAGGGGCAAAACGGTCATTTTGCACATTTTGTCCGATTCCGCCCTACTAACCACCGTTCAACCTCACTAATCAAGATTAATCACTAAACTAATCCCGGAATTCGGGACGGGTCGTTACAACCTTCCCTCCTTAATAAATTTCGTCCTCGAAATTCCAACCGATCTAATCTCAACGTACTTCCCTCCTTAATAAGTTTCGCTCTCGAAACTCGACTATCCTGATTCCACAAACACCCGCGGAAAGTGGAATCGACCACGCAACACGTGTACACCCGTACACCAACTACTTAGACAAAACTTGTCTACGCCCAAACGTACCACTAGTACTCAAAACGTAACGACTACATTCGACCCCGTCGGATGACTGAAACTACTTGTTTCGAATTTGACACCACTTGTCAAATCAACCCTCTCGTTGACGCAACAACTCGACGGTTCCTTTCCCACTCCCACTAGGAGTCAGCTGACCCCACTCAACGATCTATGTTGACACATCCTAACAATCTGTCACCACACAGTTGTTGTCAGTCGAAAACTGACACTAGACTCACTCGTGGCTACACATGCCACCAACGTACTCGACTCACCAATACCCTTACCGACATTTCACACGACCTGTGTGTAATTAAACACATCGGAATTACCATGACCCATTGCATAGTAATGTCCGGTCCACAACCAATCCCATGGTATCGGAACCAATCCGACTACCAACACGTTCACCAACACACCTCGGGTATATCCCGTATACCGTAGCTAGACATCACAAGTCTACAAGGTATTGTACCTCGAACCATGTACGAAGTACACACATCTACCTAATAACCAGACTACAACCACCTAGGTTATAGCCGAACACGTTCCAATAATGGAGTACGTTTGCCCAATCCAGCATGAGACAAATCGAAACTCCACCCAACATCTAGTTCCAATTCCGAATCTGAATCCGCAATTTCGTAAGAAATTCCGGATCCAAATCCAGACATCAAATTTTAATTCATATCCAAATCCGAATCCGAAATCATTATTCCGTAAGCTAGCATTTGGAATAACCATTCCGTACCCAAACCCGGAAATATACTTTCAAGTTCCACAATCGAATCCTGAATCGTCACCCAGAAATTCGATTCCAAATCCCGAAATCTCGTTCACATTTACCAAGACACACCAAAACCGAACCTATCGGTTACTCGTTCAATACACTTGATTGACTTCATAGGGAAGCCAATCCAACCTCCACACGTCTAAGGTTGACAAAATTCAACTACCTTGAAAACCTACTCACCCGAGAAGAATACCATACGGGCCCCACTTCGAAAAGAAGTTCAATCCCGTCATTACGACTCACATACCCAAGTTCGTATCGATCCTTGTCATTCCACCTAGGAAAAACCAAGGATGATCCAAAATGATGACGTCAAAACTCATCCTACGTGGATGCAACCAAAACTCGATGCACTCACCACGCCATGTACCCTAACATCGTCTGCCACCAAGCAGAAAATGAAAAATCTCGTTTACCCAATTTCGAATACGTAGCTCCTCCTAATGACCCACAAACACACATGAGCTCACCAACCAATACACGCTCAACGTACTGGTAACTACAGTAAATGTCTGCCAGGGCAGAAAACAAGAAGTCAACCCCCAATGACTTCGGAATACCAATCAACAAAAACGAGCACCACTCTCGTTCCCCAATCACAACGCTCCTCGACACTAAGGTTCCAACCATGTTGGAAACAGACATGCTCCCAACAAGACGTCAAGTCTAACCACTAGACTTCCTAACTCCTCAATTCACTTGGACAACCCCGTGTCCACAATCAATCCGTTATTGTTCCGTTCGCACATCCCGACCTTTACAGGTTCAACACTCGATTTCCCAAGTTCTCAATTACAAATTCCTACCTTTATACCACTAATGGTTTTTCCTCGTCTTTTCCAGTTTTAATCATTTCCACGTACATTTTAGGGATATTTAAAAACATAAAATCGCACAAATTTTGGAGTTGCCAACAACTCCCCCAAATCCACCAATTATCATGACGTAGGGGACGTCATCCCAAGATTACTCAAGTCTCAATTATACCCTTTTTAATCTACTCCTTACTGGTTATCTCACCACTATTGGAACTTATCCCAACACAGCACAATCTTAACTGGCTCCCATCCAGTCCATCCCTCAACCACTACCGAATCTCAAAGACCGAACATATGTTCATCATGACGGAGTCACACCCCAATTTGTGGCTCATCGTCAACACCATTACCGACACTAGCACCAGCGCTAGTACCAGCACCAACACTCTATCAACAACACTAGTATCAGCACACATGCATCCATACTAGCATCAGCACAAAAGTACCAACCCGCAAACATCCATACTGCACACCGTGTGCAAATACGACAACCCTGGATCTCCGTTCATACGGAACGACGATCCCGTACCTCACGACTATGGGTACCACCATTCTGACAATCCACATCAGGAAAATGAACGTTCCCTGAACGTCCCCTGATCCCCAAGTATCAGAACCACACTAATTACCCTCGATAGCCAGTCATCTCCATATGACTACCGACCAACTGTCATTGCTATCGAGATCCGCATCCACACATCACACCAATACCCGATCCAACACGGGATTCCATAATTTATCTCAGAACCGTATCCGTAAATCGAATCCCATAGTTCTGACTAGACTCACCAGAGCCATCCACATGGTCATCCATGACCTCAGCTGCTCGTCGCAGCACAAGTTCTCATCCACTAGCCACAATTAAGGTTTACCTTTTAATACTAGGGTTCCACAATCACACCCTATGGTTCAACCGAACCAAACAGTTTTCCGTAACATAAAATCCACAACCTGACCGACCCCGCGGTCCTGACACCGAATAGACGTCAAATCCAATCCTACCATCCCATCAACGTGGGTTCCACCACTAGGTCATCGGCCAACTCCGATGAACCAACATCCCTCACACTAGAAACCACCACAAGGGTTCACATTTTAGACCATTACTCACATGAGGTTCCCCGAACCTAGCTGCACCTAGCAGCACAACAATCCAACATCTCATGACCGAACCGACGGTCCCACTATACCAGTTCACCCCAATCAACCCCGCTTGGGTCGAATCACATTAACGCACGGCGTATCGGGCCAATTGCACTCCATCCACTATCCAAACCCAACCACTATCTATCAGGTTGATAACGAATTGCAGCCCAAAGAGACATCACACCCTCGACCTGCGCGCACAAATAGAGCAACCATGCTCTGATACCAAGTTGACAGGACACATCCCAATCCCCTCGGGATTACCATGGAATGTGCCCTGCTCCCGTCCAACAAGGGGTGTCAGACAAGGGATAACCAAGAGCTACTGCCCAAACGGGCCATCCAGAGTGCGCAAGGACCGATGGAGGAGGTGTGCAACGTCCCAGTCTCTGCTGCAATCGCATCCGTAATCAACCTGAAGGGCATTAAAACCAAAAGCTGTGAGTGGACAAAAACCAATAAGTTTACCAAATACATTTATAAGACATTTATTCCCTCCAATAAAAACGTATGCATGCCACCAAAAACCAGTAACCAAAACGTTTGCTCAACCGAGCCATTAGGGCCTTAGCCCAAAAACCGTTAACCAAAAACCAAGTGTGGGAACTCAGCCCAAAACCGTGGAATACCACCACCATACATATTAAAACCATGTGGGTCACCACCCACGACCATAATTGAACATCAATTTAAAATCCGAAACCATTTAGGGTCCCTGACCCGACATACCATTTCATAACCAATAATCCATTTTTACCACATAACACATATCCAACCAATAAGCCATTTTATTCATTAAACCATATTTTACCATTACCATCACCAGCATCCCAGATGCGTAGCGTCCCAGACGCTAGACGTCCCTGACGTCATATCTCACGGTTTCATAAGCTACGCGTGCTGCCCGGGGTCTCTCCGGGTCCATATATCTGACATCCCTGATGTCTGACGTCCCTGACGTCAATCATAGCAATCCTGCTCCTGAGTCATCATACGGTCCGGCTGCTCCGTATAATGACCCCTCGCAGGCAATGCACCGTGACTTCCCCAGTGTCCCAGACATCTGGAGGAGACCATCATATATCCTTGTATCCAGATGGTATATGGAAAAACAGTTTTATTAAATCCTTTTATCACATTATTACCATTGGGCCTTGCCCGAAATTTCCATAAAACCACATAATTCCATTTAGGGTCCTTGACCCAAAATCACCATTATAAAATATAGGGTCCCTGACCCGAAATCACATTTATTATCCAACTGGGCCTCATGCCCGATTTTATAAACCACTGGGCCCACGGCCCGATTTGTAACCAACTGGGCCCGCAGCCCGACTTATAAACCCACAGGGCCCACGGCCCGAATTCGTAAATCAATTGGGCCCCTGGCCCGATAACATAACTCAAATGGGTCTCAGCCCGATTTCATACCAACTGGGCCCCTGGCCCGATTTCATTAACCAACTGGGCCCCCGGCCCGATATTCAAATGGACTCCAAGTCCGAAATTTCCAACATAATTGGGCCTCAAGCCCGAGTTCATATTTCCAATTTCAAAACCATTTTATCATATTATATCCAAGTCATAAATATGGAAAATCCATGTAAAACCGGAAATCCGTAATCAACCTGAAGGGCATTAAAACCAAAAGCTGTGAGTGGACAAAAACCAATAAGTTTACCAAATACATTTATAAGACATTTATGCCCTCCAATAAAAATGTATGCATGCCACCAAAAACCAGTAACCAAAACGTTTGCTCAACCGAGCCATTAGGGCCTTAGCCCAAAAACCGTTAACCAAAAACCAAGTGTGGGAACTCAGCCCAAAACCGTGGAATACCACCACCATACATATTAAAACCATGTGGGTCACCACCCACGACCATAATTGAACATCAATTTAAAATCCGAAACCATTTAGGCTCCCTGACCCGACATACCATTTCATAACCAATAATCCATTTTTACCACATAACACATATCCAACCAATAAGCCATTTTATTCATTAAACCATATTTTACCATTACCATCACCAGCATCCCAGATGCGTAGCGTCCCAGACGCTAGACGTCCCTGTCGTCATATCTCACGGTTTCATAAGCTACGCGTGCTGCCCGGGGTCTCTCCGGGTCCATATATCTGACATCCCTGATGTCTGACGTCCCTGACGTCAATCATAGCAATCCTGCTCCTGAGTCATCATACGGTCCGGCTGCTCCGTATAATGACCCCTCGCAGGCAATGCACCGTGACTTCCCCAGTGTCCCAGACATCTGGAGGAGACCATCATATATCCTTGTATCCAGATGGTATATGGAAAAACAGTTTTATTAAATCCTTTTATCACATTATTACCATTGGGCCCTGCCCGAAATTTCCATAAAACCACATAATTCCATTTAGGGTCCTTGACCCAAAATCACCATTATAAAATATAGGGTCCCTGACCCGAAATCACATTTATTATCCAACTGGGCCTCATGCCCGATTTTATAAACCACTGGGCCCACGGCCCGATTTGTAACCAACTGGGCCCGCAGCCCGACTTATAAACCCACAGGGCCCACGGCCCGAATTCGTAAATCAATTGGGCCCCTGGCCCGATAACATAACTCAAATGGGTCTCAGCCCGATTTCATACCAACTGGGCCCCTGGCCCGATTTCATTAACCAACTGGGCCCCCGGCCCGATATTCAAATGGACTCCAAGTCCGAAATTTCCAACATAATTGGGCCTCAAGCCCGAGTTCATATTTCCAATTTCAAAACCATTTTATCATATTATATCCAAGTCATAAATATGGAAAATCCATGTAAAACCGGAAATCCGTAATCAACCTGAAGGGCATTAAAACCAAAAGCTGTGAGTGGACAAAAACCAATAAGTTTACCAAATACATTTATAAGACATTTATGCCCTCCAATAAAAATGTATGCATGCCACCAAAAACCAGTAACCAAAACGTTTGCTCAACCGAGCCATTAGGGCCTTAGCCCAAAAACCGTTAACCAAAAACCAAGTGTGGGAACTCAGCCCAAAACCGTGGAATACCACCACCATACATATTAAAACCATGTGGGTCACCACCCACGACCATAATTGAACATCAATTTAAAATCCGAAACCATTTAGGCTCCCTGACCCGACATACCATTTCATAACCAATAATCCATTTTTACCACATAACACATATCCAACCAATAAGCCATTTTATTCATTAAACCATATTTTACCATTACCATCACCAGCATCCCAGATGCGTAGCGTCCCAGACGCTAGACGTCCCTGACGTCATATCTCACGGTTTCATAAGCTACGCGTGCTGCCCGGGGTCTCTCCGGGTCCATATATCTGACATCCCTGATGTCTGACGTCCCTGACGTCAATCATAGCAATCCTGCTCCTGAGTCATCATACGGTCCGGCTGCTCCGTATAATGACCCCTCGCAGGCAATGCACCGTGACTTCCCCAGTGTCCCAGACATCTGGAGGAGACCATCATATATCCTTGTATCCAGATGGTATATGGAAAAACAGTTTTATTAAATCCTTTTATCACATTATTACCATTGGGCCCTGCCCGAAATTTCCATAAAACCACATAATTCCATTTAGGGTCCTTGACCCAAAATCACCATTATAAAATATAGGGTCCCTGACCCGAAATCACATTTATTATCCAACTGGGCCTCATGCCCGATTTTATAAACCACTGGGCCCACGGCCCGATTTGTAACCAACTGGGCCCGCAGCCCGACTTATAAACCCACAGGGCCCACGGCCCGAATTCGTAAATCAATTGGGCCCCTGGCCCGATAACATAACTCAAATGGGTCTCAGCCCGATTTCATACCAACTGGGCCCCTGGCCCGATTTCATTAACCAACTGGGCCCCCGGCCCGATATTCAAATGGACTCCAAGTCCGAAATTTCCAACATAATTGGGCCTCAAGCCCGAGTTCATATTTCCAATTTCAAAACCATTTTATCATATTATATCCAAGTCATAAATATGGAAAATCCATGTAAAACCGGAAACCTCGATTTACGTGCAGGCACGTAAATCGCCTCGTAATACGTAAAACCGTACAATTTACCAACAACCAAATCAACATCACACAATCACAACCATAATCCATATAAAACATTTAAGCATGCATAGAATTTATAAAACCAAAGTCCACTCACAGACCGTTTTAACCATGTGCCTCGATACGCGTGCCACCGGCCCTCCCGGGCCACACCACTATCACCGGGACTCCCAATCCTGTCCAAATCACATTAGAGGGTCACTAACCTCAACATTAACATCCTATCAAAGTCCCGTAATTTTCCTGAATTTTTACTTATTTTTAAACTTAATTTAAAACCTTCGGACATCCCGAACACTATCGAGACGGTGTCCGATCGACACGAAACCAATTTCAAAATGTCCGTTACATAGAATGGGTTAAAAGTCATGTTGACCTCACCTCGAGATTCGTGCCCACGCGCCGCCACGCGCCGCCGTGAGTGGCTGCGCGTGAAACTCACGCGCCTGCTACAGTGTCACCATCTAACCCGTATGTCTGGTAAACGGGTCCAGTTTGCCCGCGATACGACCCGGTTCCAATCCTATCAATTCAGCCTTAATTACATCAATTGATCATTCCATTAGCTTCGTTTTAAGTTTAATTTAAGTTCTGTAACATTGATTACACAAATCATTACCTACAATTCCACGATTCGATGATGAACACCAAGAACACCCGTCCATTGTTCATCCTTCGAACCCCATCCATTTCGATCGATATCCTGAAATTGATTCAACCAGAAGCTTCCATGGACTCCGTAAATCATTTCCCCCCAACCCAATTGCTTCAATCCAGTGTTCCATCGTCACGACTCAAGCTCGATGGCCGTCACTGTGCAACCATGGAAGTCTGTCGATCACACCCGTTTTCCTTCAATTGATGATCCCAGAAGCATCGTGGAATCATGAGGAGTCATTTCCCCACAACAATTGAGTCCATCACAGCCCCAAACTCCACGACTCAGCCTCGATTTCTTCCTCTGTCACCAAGCTCGATCAGAGCCAATTGGTGGCCAAATTCCTTCGTTCCTTCGACAATTCTGATCGTGGAACTCCCAGAAAGCTGAAGGTAAGCTCAATTGCGACCCTCACGGCCTAATTCTTCCATTTCAAATTTTCCCTCCAATTTCCTAAAATTCAATTTTCCGATTTCCAGCATCCTCTCTGCCTCTCGTGTTTCCCAGCCAGTTCAGTCTCTCTCAACCTTCAATTTTCTCTCAAGAACGGCCAAGGAAGGGAGCCAATTCTCCCAGCTCACTCACTCTCTGTTTTGCTCACGGTGTAAGGAAAATATGGAGCAAATAAATATTAATTAATTTAATTAATAATAAAACATCATAATGATGTTTCCCCTAAGACAAGGATTCTGGTTTCAAGGGATGAGTGACACTTGTCACTCATCCAGGTGTGCTGAGTCAACGGTCACTATTCAATATTATATTATTATTTTAATCCGAGCCTCGGTTCGTTAGTTCGTTTCCTTGACCATAACGTTGTCGTCGAATCTCCGATTTCGGCATGCCGCCTGTCGTTGGATTCGTATCGACGATAACTACGTAACGGTCCTTGGCCCTCGCCTATCGGACCTCCCGATCAAAAAGTCAACATTTGGCCCCTGATAAGCCAAATTACCAAAATACCCCTCAACTTCCGAACACCATAACTTTCTCTACGAATGTCAGAATCGAACGTGCCACCTGTCTATGAACTCGTGACGTCCCGAACTACGTCACGGTCATCGGTCAAAGTCCATTTGACCGCTCCGAACAAAAAGTCAACATTTTGCCCACGACCAGGGGCAAAACGGTCATTTTGCACATTTTGTCTGATTCCGCCCTACTAACCACCGTTCAACCTCACTAATCAAGATTAATCACTAAACTAATCCCGGAATTCGGGACGGGTCGTTACAACTACCTTGTTAATGCTGGCTAGACTTGACAAGCTTCCATGTGGCATCACCTACTTTTCCATGTGGACTAACAGCAGCCACATCATTGTCTCCTACCTTCAGATGGGTCGACCCGCGACTTCGACCCGACCATAACTCCCTCAAAACTCAACTTTTTCACTCCATTCTTTCACCAAATTGCTCGTAATCAGCCCAAAAGGAGATCTACAACCTTAAAACCAAGAAAAATGATGTGAATCTCACCTGCCAAGCTTGATGTTTTTCGGCCAATCTTCAATCTCGAAACCCAGTCGATTCCAGCTATCTTTTTCCACTTTTTTTTGTTCCTGTGGACTCGTCCAATCCCAATGAATCAAATCCCAAACATCAGAACAGCTTCACAACCCATCCAAACCCAAATTCAAAAATTCAAGCCAAATAGGGTTTCGGGTTTACCTGATTTCTGAGTTCCAGGCTGCTCCTCCGTGCTCAACCGTCCATCATCGTCGTCTCAGTTTCTCAGTCACACTTTCTCACTCTGTCTCTCTCAGGTAACACAAAAGGATGAGGAAGATGATTGTTGAATGGTGGGTTTGGGTTTTCAGGTAGATGAAGAAGGAAAATCAGGAAATGAGGGATGCATGTATATAGGAACCAGGGCCAATGGGATGAGTGACAAGTGTCATTCACCCATTGGTCTATTTTAGATACTTTTGGACCACTTAAAACTGCCAAAAGTATTAATCCCATAAATTCAGGATGGGTTGTTACACGAGATGTCAGATTTAAGAAAGATAAGAATTAGGATTGGGACAAGAGTTATTAAGGGCTAGTTGTAGCTAATCTAGAGTGGGGTGACAACGAAGATGACATTGTTTTAATGTGTTAAATAGTGTCAATGAAGAAGACAATGAAGGAAAAAGAAATACTGAAGAAGTGAGAACTGATTCTTCAAATAATACGAATGAAGGAAGCTCATCTAGCTTTAGTGAAGAAGCATGTGAAGAAAGAGTTAGAAGAAGGCCAGTCTGGATGAATGATTATGAGAGCAGTGAAGGCTTATCTGAAGAAGAAGATGTGACCAATTTGGTATTCTTTGCATCTACCGACCCTCTGCACTTGGAAGAAGCATTAAAACGTGAGAAGTGGAGAGCATCCATGAACTCTGAGATGAAGTCCATTGACAAGAACAAAAGGATTAGAGTTAAGTGGGTTTATAAGAGGAAACTTAACAAAAATTGGGAGCTAGCTAAAGACTATGCACCTCAGTATCAAGTTGACTATAAGGAAATGTTTGATCCTATGGCGAGGATGGATACTGTATATATGATCATTGCCCTTGCTACAAAAAAGGTTGGACAACATACCAATTAGGTGTAAAGTCAACATTTCTACATGGTGAGCTGAATGAGGATGTGTTTGTGGTACAGCCAAGAGGTTATGAGAATAAAGACAGTTCAAACAAAGTGTGTAAGTTGAAGAAGGTTTTATACCTACTAAAGCAAGCTCCACGAGCCTAGTTTAGTCAAATAGAGGCTTACTTTGTGAAGGAAGGTTTTGAGAAATGTCATAGTGAGCACACCTTGTTTGTCAAGGTAAATAAAAAAGGTAAAATTTTGATGGTCAGTTTCTATGTTTATGATTTTATTTTTACTAGGAATGACAAGTCTACGTTTTAAGATTTTAAGAATTCGATGATGAATGAATTTGATATGTCTGATCTTGGAAGGATGAGATATGTTATTGGCATTGAGGTACTATAGAGAGATGATGGGATATTTATTTGTCAAAAGAAGTACTCCATGGAGGTGTTGAGGAGATTTAGTATGGAAGAAAGCAACGTGGTGCTTAATCCAGTAGTTCTAGCATTCAAAGTTTGCAAGGATGCAAGTGGAGTTAATGACAGGATCCGTCTTTAATTTTCTTAAAAATCGAGATGGAACTGCTCCCGTCTGTCACTCTTGTCAGACCAGGGATAACATGATTTTATCCGAGTCAATATCTTATTAGATTAATCAAGTTAAGTCCACCCTTGCGGGGTTACCACTCACGTCCCACCCACTAACCTCATCAAGAGGTGAAAGCTTCTTGATTTTATTTAATCAGAAACTTGTTAATGTTAACAAATATTATGTTTAATTATGTTCACTCTCGGATTTGGTTCTGGGATTGCCCAACCTCCCCCGTGTTCTTCCTTTATTCCTTCCTCTTCCGTTCTTTTCTTCTTCCTTTCCCTTTTCCTTTCCTCTTTTCTCTTCTTCCTTGACTTTCTCCTTCTTTCTCCCATCTCCATTTTCTATTTTTCTTTGCTTATTTTCTATTTCGGCTTAGCTTCACCTAATTCTCCTACCAACACACACACACACACACACACGCGCACACACACACACACACGCGCGCACACACACACACATAGACACACTAGGTCGGCCGATGCATAAGGGAGGGAAAGTGGAAGACTAATCTAGAATATTCTAGGTTTTTCTAGCAAAATGACTAAAATACCCTTTACTCAAAATTATTAAAATGTCCCTACATTGTTTAGACCCAAAACGAGCTTATCTGAACTCTATTCTCAACATACCGCATGTTTATGAGCTCAGAATTCTGAGACCTATCACCACTACTCGCTCTCCCAAATCTCCTTCTCCTTTAAATCTTTGAAAACTCACAACATTTTCTTTTCATAAAACCCTTCTAATTCCAGTTCCCATGGCAACCTCCAAGAGTCCCAATGGCTCTACGAAGAGCAGCGATGACTGCACGAGGAGGAGCAGTGGCTACGAAAAGAGCGTAGATTTGTCTGTGGCTGCAATTCCCTCCTCTGATAAATTCCAAGCTCAAGCTCAAGATTCAAGCCCTGGAGAGCCAAGGAGGCGGGTAAGTTTTTAGTTGTGTGAGATCGGCCTTCAAGATAAAGGTAAAATTACTTACCTAAAACAATGGTAAAGATGATTTTATCGGTACAAATAGTAAAAATTTTGGTCTTTGTTGGAATTTTTTACACTCAGCTACTGAAGTTGGTAAATTTGATGTTGTTGTGGAAATAGTAGAAAGATCTTATCTTTGGTGGAATTTTTGACACTCAAATGTGGTAAATTTGATGTTGTAGAAATAGTAAAATGATGTGATCTTCGGTGGATTTTTTGACACTCAAATGTGGTAAATATGATGTTGTTATAGGAGTAGTAAAAAGATCGGATCTTCAGTTGAATTTTTTACACTTAAATGTGGTCAAATTAATTTTGCTGCAAGAATTAGTATAAAGATTCGATCTTCGTTGAATGATTCAAATGTGGTCAAGTTGAATTTGTCGCTAGAATTAGTACGTGCAAAGATTTGATCTTCGATTGAGTGTTTGAAAAATGTGATAAATTTATTTTCAGATAGCGTATCAAAACTCAACTATGTGATTTAAAATACTTTGTCCTTAATTTTACGGGTACCGTAGTAGACTCCAAAATCTGTCGTCCAACTGAATTCGACTTCTACTTGTGCATCCATGCTAGAATTCAGGTAGTGATTGGTTAATTGTATGTATGTATATATGTATATATACTCTACCATGTCTGTATAAATTGTTTATCTCCAATTTCCCCTAATCTATTCCAACAAAGTTACTAGTTTGTCAATGTTAGGTTGTTAGGCTGTTTTGTGATTTTTCCATGCTGTGTAGTGAATTTATGGTAAATTTTGAATTATTTTTTATGTAAATTATTGCAGTTTTTGGATGCTTTGCTAGGGTTTCCAACACTTCAAACCAGCAAGCTTACTCTTATTTGTTTACTTATTTTTTTGGGTTTTTGTTAGTCTATTAGGTCTGGGTTTTATTGGAGTTTTTTATTGTGGCTGGCTCTAATTAATGGGTTTCTGTTCCCAAAAGTTATATTTTTGGTTTGGGTAAATATTTTGGATTTAATCGGTACCTGTGGCAAATGATTTGAAAATGAAATTGGAGTGTTTGGTATCATGACTGATATTATAACTTTGGCGCTAGGAGTTATGAGTGTTTTTGTTTTTTTTTGTGAAACGATTATATCTCAATAACCCTAATTGTTTACCTCTTTTAGTGGGGAAATTTCCAATGCCTTGACTTGATAATGCAGCATATATATCTTTGAGTGCTCAGTTTATTGTTTCATGTTTTCATTACAAGCTGCTTCGAACTTATTAATGCATAAATAGGTATTGGATCATTAATTTAGTGATTGACATTATTGGTTGTGAAATGGGGACTTAGCTCTCTTAGTTTTAGCTGGGTTTGAATTTGTCTGGGTTACATTGTGAGCTTTGATCAATGCAGTGGCGGGGTGGTGTTGATCCATGTAGGATATGTTTCTGTAGCTATGGAATTCAGAGGATGACTAACCGAAATACGGAAACGCCTCAGGTATGCTTCTGTTTTGTGTCATTTGCTGCTTTCCTTTTTAATACACTTAAAAAATGGACTTTGCGTATTAGGAGAATAATGACAAGTTGTTTGGAGAAACACAAGAAGTTTCCTGAGGTAAGTTCGATTTGAGTGTTACAATATTTTTCTTCTATTTTTTCTTGTTTTCGAATTAATTCCTAAGCAGTCCAATTCATGTAATGGAATTTCTGATGGTGAATAGATAGACATATTTTGGTGTTTAACAGTACCATCCCATCGTATGATTTTTTTCCCTCTGCACTTATTATATTACATAATTCTCTAAAATTTTAGTTATGTTTCATCTGCAAGATTGCACCTCCTCTCCTTTCTCCAAGCCTAACCTTGAACTTTTATATTCTCCTGATGTTATTACTTATATGCAATTGCTCCGAATTTTATAGTACTCTTGTTATCTTGCTTATGAACAGTTAAATTCATTGAAGTAGAAAGTGCTTTATTCTCTATCAAATGATTTTCTTGGCTTAAAAATGAGTGGAAAGATATCTATTATATGCAATATATGTATGCATTTATATTACTGTCCTCTTGATTGTAAACCCATTTTTCATACCCCTAGTGAATGGAGAATAATACTAGCTACAAATACTCACTAATAAGTTTAGAAAGTGGCAATAAGACGTTAGTCTTTTTTGCCTTTTGGATTCCCTCCTGGAATCTGTAGATGACTTGTTCATTTCTTGCATTGTTAGAAATTTAATCTGATGTTTTTCATTTTCTATATGGTTCACTCAAGATTTTGTATTTCTTGTAACTGAGTTGCTCAATTTTCTTCGGTTTGATGATCTTATCTCCTCAGTTCTCAATTTCATCATTGTCAACTAGATTTGAACATAAAATTATTTTTGTTGTAAGCTTAACTTTGTTTCATAAGCTTTGATCTATATTCTAGGATTTCAATACAAAATGAAAAGCTCTGATCTATTTAAGCATTTGTTTCTCAATTAGCTTCTGATGCTTTATGGTATTAGATGTTGCACTCTTATGGTATTTAGATGCTGCACTCTTATTTTTGAATGCTCAGTGTTATTCCGCTTCAAATCTTATTGATCGAAATGTTGGCGTTCCAGATGCTCAAGGAGATTACTTTGGATTAGATTTTATATATAATTTGAATAGATTCATATTACAATTGATTATATATGTTTGATTATACATAAATTAAGTTAGATTCGACTATTCTTTAATCTAGAGTGTTTTTTAATGGTAGATTTTTTGGTACAGAACGAAAAGAAAAGGAAGCGCAAATTGCAGGAGAAGGACGGCAAGAACAAGAAGAGCAAGGACATCAAAAGGTGCTGAAGTTACCCATTGGGAGTACGTGGGATTTTAAGATGTAATTACTGTTTGTCATCAAAATTTCTTAATAGCATGCTAAAATAGAGTATATTTGTATTCTAATGGATTTAAATATCATTTTGGCTTTTAGTTGATTTAATGCAAGAATTAGGTTTGATGGATTTACTTCATATAAATATTTATCTTTTTATTGATTGAAAAAATTTACATGTGAATCGATGACATGTGTCCGAGGAAATAACACACAAATGTTATTTTCTAATAAAATTAAAAATCTTCATACGTATAAGGCGTTGTCTGTTAAGCCTTTAGACGACGGTTTTTCAGTAAAAATGTCGTCTGAAAGCTTAATAGACGACCGTTTTTATGGGTTGAGTTTTTTTTTTTCAACAGACGAAGGTTGGTTAAAAAAACAGTCGTCTGATGTTAGTTTAGATGACGATTAAAAAGTGTGATTTGATATTATTCAAATAGATGGCACTCACATAAACAATATTTTTTTTTGCAATCAGACGACACTTTTTCGCTATCGTTTAAGAGAAAAAATGGTATAATGCCGCCCCTAAATATCGGTATTGGATCATTGAGACTGTCTCTTTGAAATCTCTACAGAATATTATTTGGAGCACATATCACCGAATTAGGCCTGTATACTTGCGCTCGTAGGTCGCTATATTATAGCGGTCATTAAAGAATACAACAGTTACACGTTGAATAATTGTGAGATGTGATTAATATATAATCAAATGGCATATTTCCAATAAGTCGAGTACTATTGAGTAAACCCGCACCTTTTATTAAAGTTAAAAAGTAATATTGGACCTTCCCTGAGATTTTAACACAAAAACAACCTTACCTTTACACAAACTAATATATATCGAGTCTTATTCAATATCAATACTTGTTTTCTAGTTTTCGTCACGAGTTTACCCATGTTAACAAAATCATATCCCTGCCTAAATAAACGCAGTCGTAATCATCTGTTCTTCATTTGGAAAACTACTCCAAAGATCTTGGTTTAAAGAAATGTCATTTATATTTGCAATATCATCATCAAACCAAAAGTTAGGGCATAGGGCCTCCTCCAACCCAAGACTTGAACATATTGGGGTTTCAACAATATTGCTTGTGACTGAAGATGTTTTCCACGAATGATCAATTGCATTATCCATAGATGATGACGAAGGTTGTAATAATAACGCACCACCAAAGTTATTGTTGATGTCTTGGGGCGGATGATCATTGTTTGAAATGATTGCAACTTTAGGCCTATGTGGTTGAGGTCTTATGATCATGGTGGCAGCTTCTTTAGAATATTGATCGTCGTCTTTCACAGTGGTCATCTCAGAAGCCACCTTCTCTTTTCGTTGCTTGGTATTCCAGTAGTTTTTTACACTATTTGCTGTTCTTCCTGGGAGTCTTCCAGCAATTAAGGACCACCTTCTTGCACAAAATTAAACAATATTTGCATTCATAAAACAATTCTAATTGCAGCAGTCGGTTTAGTAGTATGTGTACTTATGTAATTAATACCTGTTTTCCAAAAGCTTATGAAGTCTGATGATTAGATCTTGCTCGTCCTCTGAAAAATTTCCTGTCTTGATATTTGGTTTCAAATAGTTCAACCACCTCAATCTACTACTTTTTCTGCACCTACGTAAACCTGTCACACATTTAATTTGTGTATCACTTAATTATGTTCTGTTAACTCTATATTTGTCCAATTTTTGTAGCCCATATTGAAAATAGTCCATACTATCCTGCCAATTATGATATTCTTCTTGTCTAATCATAAATGGCAGGTGGCAAGTTATTGTGTCGTTGAGAAAGAAATGGCATTTTTTGATGCCCCATGTGCTATTTTGTGGAAAATCTTACAATTTTTTCAATTTATTTTACAAAAGCCACGTACAAGAAAAATTTATGTTTCATATGGTGAAGTACGTAATCCGCTTTTCTATTTTGGTGTCACATATTCATGTCCTTTGTTTAAAATATTGACACGTGTTGAACTTATTTAACTCTTAACATAACACAATTAGCTTAAAATAAATTAGAAATCAAAGCTGAAAAAAAAAAAAAAATCAGCGATCACTGCTCCCAAACATCCACCTTCTCCAACCTCCCACCACGCCACAACCCGCATAACCCCGATAGAAACCACCTCCAACGGCAATCCCTCACCCTTTTCTTCCACAAATCTCTTGAATAAAGTGCAAAAATCTTGGAATTTGAATCAAATCTGGAAATACTATCCTCTACTATTACTTGTTGCACGAAAAATCATTCAATTTGAGTTACACCAATATTCTTTCACTTTGAATCATCTAAACCCATAAATCCCTTTTCCTACCATGTCTTAATTAAAAGAGTAAATCATTATTATATCCTTAACAAATTTTACTTTTATTTAAAATCTTTAATGCTTATATATTAAACAAAATAAGACCTTACCTCAAACTTTTTTTATTCAAAAGTCTTTAAACAGAATTTATATGTAATAAATTTCATATCTACCCTTTTATATTTCAATAAAAAGAATAAGTGAATTATTGAGAATTTTTTTAAACAATTAAAAATATTGTCTTTTTTGTCTTCTTTGTCTCATATGCTCCTTAGTGTTTGATTTCTTTAGTCTCTTGGGCCATTTATTATATTATACATATAATAAGTATTATATATGTATACTACATATATTGTATATAATTATAATTGAATTTTTTTTATAAAATAAAAAATAAAGTCCGTATTGTCTGGAGTTCAAGTATAAATTTTTTATTTTGACAGGGAGGGTGGGGACTTGAGGCCAAAGGGGCCAAAAAAATCAAACACAAATGGCCCAAGAGGCACAAAAAATTCAAACACAAGAGGCCAA
Source organism: Prinsepia uniflora (assembly GCA_032719365.1). Classification (NCBI taxonomy): domain Eukaryota; kingdom Viridiplantae; phylum Streptophyta; class Magnoliopsida; order Rosales; family Rosaceae; genus Prinsepia; species Prinsepia uniflora. The sequence goes on along the minus strand of CM064862.1, from coordinate 10,336,665 downwards.
AGTCCGTATACAAGGGCCCACTAGATCTAAATGAATAGTTGGGATATAATGATTCTCATAGGATCATCTTAGATCTTTAGAGAATCCTAGTCCCTTTAAAATTCATCTAACATTCAATAATTTAACTCGGTCTAATTTTGTACACCACATCAACCACATATATATACACTATTTGTAAGAATATGGATTTACCTGTTTTTAAAGAAACTTGGTGCCACTTTCCTTCTCCATGCTTGTCAACGAACTTCCTAAGAAGATCATCTTCTTCTCTACTCCATGCACCCTTTCTCACTCCCAAATAATTATAATTACTCTCCATCTCTGCAACTTCCACCTCTCCATCTTCATACACAACCCTACAAGTATATATATATATATATATAGATTAATATATGCACTGTGTATAGTACATTTAAGTTCCAGTCTGAACGACGTGCACGTCTAATATCCACGTAAAGGGAAAAAGCCCAACAACCTGCTCAGACACACGTTGAGTTAATTGGGAGACATAAATCCTATTGCAGTAGAGAAGTTAATAAAGTTTCTATTTAATGCATCATTTTGTTGTGAATGAAAACGAATCTTCATAATTTGCTGTATTCAAAATATTTTAATTAAGAGTTGAAATTTCTGATATCAAATTATCCATAATAGTTGTATTCAAAATATTTTAATTAAGAGTTGAAATTTCTGATATAAAATTATCCATAATAGTTGCATCTCATTTTAATAATACCTTCTTATACCACACTTTCAATTTATTGAATCGTCTTTGTACATATATCATAATCAAAAATTTTCATTCGTTAAATCATCGTGTCAAGATCATCTCTATAAAAAAAATTAATAAAATTGTAGATCGTTTAACTATTCATATATATCAACTAAATGGACATTTCACCATGAAAATCTTAATTCTTACCAAGAACGTTGAACTATCTAGTATATATGAATGACTAAACAACCGCAAATCTTGTTGATTTTTTTATGGGGATGATCTTAATATGATGATTTAGAGAATGAACTATTTTGATTTGACATATGTATAAAAATAATTCGATAAATTGAAAACATGATATAATGAGGTACCATTGATATGGAAGTGCGTACTGTTTTCCACCCAACCACCATATATTCATAGATGAAAATATCGGTATCGCTAATTTGGGCCGACGACACATAAGAAGGGAGAAAAGATATTGACTAAAATTTTGACATTTTTTTTTTGTTTTAAGCCCATAGATCTTATTATGGGATCCAAACGATCGAGATATGACGTTAGTTTGTGAAATTCAGACGAAGAATGAGGGTTTTTGAGTCGGGTCATGTCGTCGGGTCCGAAAACCCGAATTGCAGACCCGGCTAGCCGAAGAAGACGATATTGTGCAGGCATGTGGCCAGCACGCGCAGAGGTCGTCACTACCGCGTGCGGAGGCCATTCACCTTCCGTCCAACATGAAATATTTTTTATTTTTTATTTTGAGTTGAATGGTACAACTTTTAAGTTAATTGGATATCATTTTGGTACTTAAGTTTTTTTTCCAAAGTTCCATTCCAAATTTCCAACTTTTAGACCGAATTTCTGTCATTTTTGTTGACCGTAAATGATATCGATATTCGCTATTTGGGGTGAGATGTCTGTAAATTTAACTAGTGATATATCAGTCGATATCGATATTTCAATTCTTACATACATTGCATCGTTAATGTTGTTTTCTCTAATAAAAACTTTTTGGATTCTTTTATCTACAAAAGTAATATCAATAAGTAACAAAGACGATCCATGAAAAAACAATGAAGTATTAATAAAGACAAGACACATGGCTACCTTGACATCTCGATCGGGTCTTACTCCTAGACTCCTACGCACGTACGTTAGACTTACCACCACAGCTTGCAATCATGCGTGATGCATCTTAATCAATTATTGAAGATGGATTTTTTTTTCCCTAATAAAGGGTTTCTATCTTTGAAATGTTTCCAAATTTAGGCCTATGTGGTTGAGGTCTCTGGTTGTACATAAATTAATTTGTGACTAAGGAAATTAAGAATTCATTAGGGTTTTTGACAAGAGAGAATGAGCATGTGATTAGGTTTTGAGTCAAACAAATCTTGGATGCATTGTCATTTTCTTCTGAGTCCTAATCACATTCATACAAACGTACACTTTTCAATGCATGCATTTCATAAACTACGTGCCTCAGAATTATCCATATATTGAGAGGGACAGAAAAACACAACAAAGTAGGTGATTTATCTTATTAATTATAGCAACCATTTTTATTCTGATCTAATTTTTCTTGTAGAGCTCTGGTTTTATTAATATTCACAATTAACTATACCCTTGTGCCAGCTAGTGAATTAATCTCAAATTTAATATATTGATTTGAGATTATATTATATGTTATTCAATGTACATTTCATAGCTGCACTCAGTGTAACCTAGGTGTGTTTTAATAATATATAAATATATTGATGGTCTGAATCTCTTAATATACTTTTAGGTATTTCACAGTCGTTCAGTGGAGTTTAATTCCTATAACATATAATATATATATATATATATATATATATATATATATATATATATATATATATATATATATATACCTCCAACCTTCGAGTACATTTTGGCAATGGGCAATAGCTCTATTGGATAGTTTTTTTTTTCTTTTCATAATTTGCTATATTCAAAATATTTTAATTAAGAGTTGAAATTTCTGATATCAAATTATCGATAATAATTGCATCTCATTCTGACAATACATACTTATATCACACTTTCAATTTATCGAATGTCTTTGTATATATATCATAATCAAAACTTTTCGTTCGCTAAATCATCGTGTCAAGATCATCTTTAAAAAAAATCAATAAAATTTTAGATCGTTTAATTATTCATATATATAAACTAAATGGACGTTTTACCATGAAGATCTTAATTCTTACCAAGATCGTTGATATATCTAGTATATATAAATGCCGAAACGACCTCAAATCTTGTTGATTTTTTATGAGGATGATCTTAACATAATAATTTAGATAATGAACAATTTTGATTTGATATATGTATAAAACTAATGCGATAAATTGAAAACATGATATAATAAAGTACCACTGATGTGGAATAAAAATATTATATAAAAACTATTAAAAGAAAGATAATAATTACACATATTGAATATCGCACTATCACTTTCTTTAAAAAATTCAAAACTAAGTTGCTAACTAGAACTAAGAAGAGTATGGGCCATTGGGCCATCCATATGGACCACGTAGTTCAAAATAGGTTGATCCAGTTTGGTTTGGTTTTTGACCGATTTAATCGGTTTTTTCCTGCATGCACAATGACAGAGTGAGAGGCGCGAGGCAATGAAGGCGAATCGATGGGTTTTGAGCTTTGAGTCTCGATTGTTTGAGATGAAGTGGAAGATAAAGACGGACGAATAGATTAAGGGAGATAGAGAGATTGAGAGAGACAGAGAGATTGGGGGAGATAAAGAGATCGAGAGAACAGACCGAGACAAAGAGATCAGGGAAAGAGACTACGATGGGCGGTTCTTCGACTCGATCTCTCGATCTGGTGCAAACTGAGATAGGGATACGGTGAGGCGGAACGACCGATGCAAAGTACAAAGATCAAGAGATAAGAAGTGCGTAGATCTATCTCATCAAATACGAAGTGTGAAGATTTGTAACGACTTGTCTCGAGTTGCGGGATTAATTTATTAATTAATTAAGCATTATCATGACTAATTGGGGATTAGTCGAGAAATTTCGGACGGTCGTTGTAAAATGACAATGTTGCCCCTAGGAATGGGCAAAAAGTTGGCTTTTAACCCGGGTGGTCAAATGTGTGACGACCCGAAAATTCAAAAAAGTAAAATTTGGAAAATTTGAAGAAAAATGACGATTTTGCCCCTGGTTATAAGGGCTGAAAGTTGACTTTTTGATTGAGACCTCGTTTGGACTTTCCGTAAAGGTCGATGGTAGGTCTCGAGACACTGAGTCCGTAGACAGGAGGCACGCGTCAATCGGAGTTCGGATGACAAAGTTACGGGTCTAGATACATAAGGGCATTTTGGTAATTATGTGTGGCAGGGGCAAAAAGGTAATTTGGGCAGGTATTGGCTGATTTAGTCGCGTGATTAATCACTGGCTTCATTAAGTGACATCTGTCACTGTAAGGAAGCAATTAGTGGCTTAACCGTTTAAGTGAAATGGCAGTGATGAGGTTTGAAAATCCTTTCCACCGTTTTAATGATAAGCTTCACCTGAAGCAGCCAACATCTCCATGTTCGAGTTATGTAGGGGAATTAAGAGAGGGAGAACATGTAACGACCCGTCCCGAATTCCAAGATTAGATTAGTGACTAATCTTGATTAGTGAGGTTGATCGGTGTTAGTTGGGCGAAATCGGACAAAATGTGCAAAATGACCGTTTTGCCCCTGATCGTGGGCAAAATGTTGACTTTTTGATTGAGCAGTCAAATGGACTTTGACCGATGACCGTGACGTAGTTCAGGACGTCACGAGTTCATAGACAGGTTGACAGGACCCATCCCAATCCCCCCGGGATTCCCATGGAATGTGCCCTGCTCCCGTCCAACCAGGGGTGTCAGACAAGGGATGACCAAGAGCCACTGCCCAAACGGGGCATCCAGAGTGCGCAAGGATCGATGGAGGAGGTGTGCAATGTCCCAGTCTCTGCTGCAATCGCATCCGTGATCAACCTGAAGGGCATTAAAACCAAAAGCTGTGAGTGGACAAAAACCAATAAGTTTACCAAATACATTTATAAGACATTTATGCCCTCCAATAAAAACATATGCATGCCACGAAAACCGGTAACCAAAACGTTTGCTCAACCGAGCCATTAGGGCCTTAGCCCAAAAACCGTTAACCAAAAACCAAGTGTGGGAACTCAGCCCAAAACTGTGGAATACCACCACCATACATATTAAAACCATGTGGGTCACCACCCACGACCATAAATGAACATCAATCCATAAATCCAAAACCATTTAGGGTCCCTGACCCGACATACCATTTCATAACCAATAATCCATTTTTACCACATAACACATATCCAACCAATAAGCCATTTTATTCATTAATCCATATTTTACCATTACCATCACCAGCATCCCAGATGCTTAGCGTCCCAGACGCTAGACGTCCCTGACGTCATATCTCACAGTTTCATAAGCTACGCGTGCTGCCCGGGGTCTCTCCGGGTCCATATATCTGACATCCCTGATGTCTGACGTCCCTGACGTCAATCATAGCAATCCTACTCCTGAGTCATCATACGGTCCGGCTGCTCCGTATAATGACCCCTCGCAGGCAATGCACCGTGACTTCCCCAGTGTCCCAGACATCTGGAGGAGACCATCATATATCCTTGTATCCAGATGGTATATGGAAAAACAGTTTTATTAAATCCTTTTATCACATCATTACCATTGGGCCCTGCCCGAAATTTCCATAAAACCATATAATTCCATTTAGGGTCCTTGACCCAAAATCACCATTATAAAATATAGGGTCCCTGACCCAAAATCACATTTATTATCCAACTGGGCCTCATGCCCGATTTTATGAACCACTGGGCCCACGGCCCGATTTGTAAACCAACTGGGCCCGCAGCCCGACTTATAAACCCACTGGGCCCACGGCCCAAATTCGTAAATCAACTGGGCCCCTGGCCCGATAACATAACTCAAATGGGTCTCAGCCCGATTCCATACCAACTGGGCCCCTGGCCCGATTTCATTAACCAACTAGGCCCCCGGCCCGATTCTCAAATGGACTCCAAGTCCGAAATTTCCCACATAATTGGGCCTCAAGCCCGAGTTCATATTTCCAATTTCAAAACCATTTTATCATATTATATCCAAGTCATAAATATGGAAAATCCATGTAAAACCGGAAAATCTCGATTTACGTGCAAGCACGTAAATCGCCTCGAAATACGTGAAACCGTACAATTTACCAACAACCAAATCAACATCACACAATCACAACCATAATCCATATAAAACATTTAAGCATGCATAGAATTTATAAAACCAAAGTCCACTCACAGACCGTTTTAACCGTGTGCCTCGATACGCGTGCCACCGGCCCTCCCGGGCCACACCACTAACACCGGGACTCCCAATCCTGTCCAAATCACATTAGAGGGTCACTAACCTCATCATTAATATCCTATCAAAGTCTCGTAATTTTCCCGAATTTTTACTTATTTTTAAACTTAATTTAAAACCTTCGGACATCCCGAACACTATCGAGACGGTGTCCGATCGACCCGAAACCAATCCCAAAATGTTCATTACATTAAATAGGACAGAAGTCATGTTGACCTCACCTCGAGATTCGTGCCCACGCGCCGCCACGCGCCGCCGTGAGTGGCTGCGCGTGAAACTCACGCGCCGTGAACAGTGTCACCATTCAAACCCGTTTCTCTGATAAACGGGTCACCGTGACCCGCGGCCCAACCCGACTGGTTCTCCGCCATTCCTCGACCATTTTCAGTTCTGTTTGTTCCTACAAGATCGTCCAAGTTAAACTAAGGGTTCTGTGGAATTAAAAACTAGAAAACACGTCTAGATTGTACCTCCTCGATCGAGAAGCTCACGGCCAAAACTCCACCGTCGACTGCTCCCAGTTCCGACCACCATTCTCCTCGAAAACGGTCCCTACCAACTCGTTTCATCCCCAAGATCAACATCCTGGCCACTAGATTGATTAACACACCGTAAAACTCAGGCTGCCATTTTTATACCCGAAACGAACTCACGGGTTCGAGGCTTACCTCGCCGCCGTGGCTCCCGCCGTGGCCACCAGCACGCCTAGTTCGACTCCAGGAACATCATTCACCTCTCCAAAACGATCAAACACCATCCCACAAAGATTTCCAATTTCTGAGTTTTCGGACCTCCCCTGTTTTCCTCTCCGCCGCCAACCTCGCTGTCTCCCGTCGTCTCCCGTCATCTCTCAAGCCTCACCGTGCAGCTAAACTCTCACACACACCAACACAGAGGAGATTGGTGGGGTGGTTTGGACGTTTGGGTGTTTTGGGCCGATTTGGTTCCTCTCGGGTCTGGGGAGATTTTTGGCCATGCAGGGTGGCTGTGGGGCGGTGGTGGCCGTCTGGAGGTGGCTGGTGGTGGTGGTCATCTGGAGGTGGAGCTAGGCAAAGGAGGTGGCCGTCTGGATGTGTGTTTGTTCAAGGGAGCAAGTCGTGCTCACGGGTTGAGAGAAAATGCAAGTGAGATTGAGTGTAGTCTGATCAAATAATGGGAGAGGGAATGAATCAACGGCCCAGATTCAATCTGAGGTTTAAAATGAATGGTGAGGATTTAAGGAGAGGAAATGGATTAAATAATCCAATGGCCAACAAGGATCCAGATTTTAGGGATTGAAGGGGATGATGACATGTGTCACTCATCAAGGGTCCAGATTCGTCAATTACTATTCATTATTATATTATTATTTTATTCCGAGTCTCGGTTAATCGCGATTACGTCCGTGACCATAACTTCGTCGTCGAATCTCCGATTTCGGCATGCCGCCTGTCGTTGGATTCGTATCGACGAGACCTACGTAACGGTCCTTGGCCCTCGTCCATCGGACCTCCCGGTCAAAAAGTCAACATTTGGCCCCTAATAAGCCAAATTACCAAAATACCCCTCAACTTCCGAACACCATAACTTTCTCTACGAATGTCGGAATCGAACGTGCCACCTGTCTATGAACTCGTGACGTCCCGAACTACGTCACGGTCATCAGTCAAAGTCCATTTGACCGCCCGACAAAAAGTCAACATTTTGCCCACGACCAGGGGCAAAACGGTCATTTTGCACATTTTGTCCGATTCCGCCCTACTAACCACCGTTCAACCTCGCTAATCAAGATTAGTGACTAATCTAATCCCGGAATTCGGGACGGGTCGTTACAACCTTCCCTCCTTAATAAATTTCGTCCTCGAAATTCCAACCGATCTAAACTCAACGTACTTCCCTCCTTAATAAGTTTCGCTCTCGAAACTCGATTACCCTGATTCCACAAACACCCGCGGAAAGTGGAATCGACCACGCAACACGTGTACACCCGTACACCAACTACTTAGACAAAACTTTTCTACACCCAAACGTACCACTAGTACTCAAAACGCAACGATTACATTCGACCCCGTCGAATGACTGAAACTACTTGTTTCGAATTTGACACCACTTGTCAAATCAACCCTCTCGTTGACGCAACAATTCGACGGTTCCTTTACCACTCCCACTAGGAGTCAGCTGACCCCACTCAACAATCTATGTTGACACATCCTGACAAACCGTCTCCACACAGTTGTTGTCAGTCGAAAACTGACACTAGACTCACTCGTGGCTACACATGCCACCAACGTACTCGACTCACCAATACCCTTACCGACAATTCACACGACCTGTGTGTAATTAAACACATCGGAATTACCATGACCCATTGCATAGTAATGTCCGGTCCACAACCAATCCCATGGTATCGGAACCAATCCGACTACCATCACGCTCACTGACACACCTCGGGTATATCCCGTATACCGTAACTAGACATCACAAGTCTACAAGGTATTGTACCTCGAACCAAGTACGAAGTACACACATCTACCTAATAACCAGACTACAACCACCTAGGTCATAGCCGAACACGTTCCAATAATGGAGTACGTTTGCCCAATCCAGCATGAGACAAATCGAAACTCCACCCAGCATCTAGTTCCACTTCCGAATCTGAATCCGCAACTTCGTAAGAAATTCCGGATCCAAACCCAGATATCCCATTTTAATTCATATCCAAATCCGAATCCGAAATCATTATTCCGTAAGCTAGCATTTGGAATAATCATTCCGTACCCAAATCCAGAAATATACTTTCAAGTTCCAAAATCGAATCCTGAATCGTCACCCAGAAATTCGATTCCAATTCCCGAAATCTCATTCACATTTACCAAGACACACCAAAACCGAACCTATCGGTTACCCGTTGAATACACTTGATTGACTTCATAGGGAAGCCAATCCAACCTCCACACGTCTAAGGTTGACAAAATGCAACTACCTTGAAAACCTACTCACCCGAGTAGAATACCATACGGGCCCCACTTCGAAAAGAAGTTCAATCCCGTCATTTCGACTCACATACCCAAGTTCGTATCGATCTCCACCTAGGAAAACCCAAGGATGATCCAACACAATGACGCTTAAACTCATCCTACGTGGATGCAACAAAACTCACTGCACTCACCACGCCATGTACCCCGACATCGTCTACCACCAAGCAGAAAATGAAAAATCTCGTTTACCTAATTTCGAACACATAGCTCCTCCTAATGACCTACAAACACACATGAGTTCACCAACCAATACACGCTCAACGTACTGGTAACTACAGTAAATGTCTGCCAGGGCAGAAAACAAGAAGTCAACCCCAATGACTTCGGAATACCAATCACCAAAAACGAGCACCACTCTTGTTCCCCAATCACAACTCTCCTCGACACTAAGGTTCCAACCATGTTGGAAACAGACATGCTCCCAACAAGACGTCAAGTCTAACCTCTAGACTTCCTACCTCCTCAATTCACTGGGACAACCCCGTGTCCACAATCAATCCGTTATTGTTCCGTTCGCACATCCCGACCTTTACAGGTTCAGCACTCGGTTTCCCAAGTTCTCAATTACAAATTCCTACCTTTATACCACTAATGGTTTTCCTCGTCTTTTCCAGTTTTAATCATTTCCATGTACTTTTTAGGGATATTTAAAAACATAAAATCGCACAAATTTTGGAGTTGCCAACAACTCCCCCAAATCCACCAATTATCATGACGTAGGGGGCGTCATCCCAAGATTACTCAAGTCTCAATTATACCCTTTTAATCCACTCATCACTGGTTATCTCACCACTATTGGAACTTATCCCAACACAGCGCAATCTTAACTGGATCCCATCCAGTCCATCACTCAACCACTACCGAATCTCAAAGACCGAACATATGTTCATCATGACGGAGTCACACCCCAATTTGTGGCTCATCGTCAACACCATTACCAACACTAGCACCAGCGCTAGTACCAGCACCAACACACTACCAGCAACACTAGTATCAGTACACAGGCATCCATACTAGCATCAGCACAAAAGTACCAACCCGCAAACATCCATACTGCACACCGTGTGCAAATACGACAACCCTGGATCTCCGTTCATACCGAACGACGATCCCGTACCTCACGACTATGGGTACCACTATTCTGACAATCCACATCAGGAAGATGAACGTTCCCTGAACGTCCCCTGATTCCCAAGTATTATAACCACACCAATTACCCTCGATAGCCAGTCATCTCCATATGACTACCGACTAACTGTCATTGCTATCGAGATCCGCATCCACACATCACACCAATACCCGATCCAACACGGGATCCCATAATTTATCTCAGAACCGTATCCGTAAATCGAATCCCATAGTTCTGACTAGACTCACCAGAGCCATCCGCATGGTCATCCATGACCTCAGCCGCTCGTCGCAGCACAAGTTCTCACCCGCTAATCATTATTAAGGTTTACCTTTTAACGAATTGTGCTAGTATAAAATCCACAACCTGACCGACCCCGCGGTCCTGACATCGAATAGACGTCAAATCCAATCCTACCATCCCATCAACGTGGGTTCCACCACTAGGTCATCGGCCAACTCCGATGAACCAACATCCCTCACACTAGAAACCACCACAAGGGTTCACATTTTAGACCATTACTCACATGAGGTTCCCCGAACCTGGCTGCACCTAGCAGCACAACAATTTAATATCACATGACCGAACCGACGGTCCCACTATACCAGTTCACCACAATCAACCCTACTTGGGTTGAATCACATTAACGCACGGCGTATCGGGCCAATCGCACTCCATCCACTATCCAAACCCAAACACTATCTATCAGGTTGATAACGAATTGCAGCCCAATGAGACATCACACCCTCGACCTGCGCGCACAAATAGAGCAACCGTGCTCTGATACCAAGTTGACAGGACCCATCCCAATCCCCCCGGGATTCCCATGGAATGTGCCCTGCTCCCGTCCAACCAGGGGTGTCAGACAAGGGATGACCAAGAGCCACTGCCCAAACGGGGCATCCAGAGTGCGCAAGGATCGATGGAGGAGGTGTGCAATGTCCCAGTCTCTGCTGCAATCGCATCCGTGATCAACCTGAAGGGCATTAAAACCAAAAGCTGTGAGTGGACAAAAACCAATAAGTTTACCAAATACATTTATAAGACATTTATGCCCTCCAATAAAAACATATGCATGCCACGAAAACCGGTAACCAAAACGTTTGCTCAACCGAGCCATTAGGGCCTTAGCCCAAAAACCGTTAACCAAAAACCAAGTGTGGGAACTCAGCCCAAAACTGTGGAATACCACCACCATACATATTAAAACCATGTGGGTCACCACCCACGACCATAAATGAACATCAATCCATAAATCCAAAACCATTTAGGGTCCCTGACCCGACATACCATTTCATAACCAATAATCCATTTTTACCACATAACACATATCCAACCAATAAGCCATTTTATTCATTAATCCATATTTTACCATTACCATCACCAGCATCCCAGATGCTTAGCGTCCCAGACGCTAGACGTCCCTGACGTCATATCTCACGGTTTCATAAGCTACGCGTGCTGCCCGGGGTCTCTCCGGGTCCATATATCTGACATCCCTGATGTCTGACGTCCCTGACGTCAATCATAGCAATCCTGCTCCTGAGTCATCATACGGTCCGGCTGCTCCGTATAATGACCCCTCGCAGGCAATGCACCGTGACTTCCCCAGTGTCCCAGACATCTGGAGGAGACCATCATATATCCTTGTATCCAGATGGTATATGGAAAAACAGTTTTATTAAATCCTTTTATCACATCATTACCATTGGGCCCTGCCCGAAATTTCCATAAAACCATATAATTCCATTTAGGGTCCTTGACCCAAAATCACCATTATAAAATATAGGGTCCCTGACCCGAAATCACATTTATTATCCAACTGGGCCTCATGCCCGATTTTATGAACCACTGGGCCCACGGCCCGATTTGTAAACCAACTGGGCCCGCAGCCCGACTTATAAACCCACTGGGCCCACGGCCCAAATTCGTAAATCAACTGGGCCCCTGGCCCGATAACATAACTCAAATGGGTCTCAGCCCGATTTCATACCAACTGGGCCCCTGGCCCGATTTCATTAACCAACTGGGCCCCCGGCCCGATTCTCAAATGGACTCCAAGTCCGAAATTTCCCACATAATTGGGCCTCAAGCCCGAGTTCATATTTCCAATTTCAAAACCATTTTATCATATTATATCCAAGTCATAAATATGGAAAATCCATGTAAAACCGGAAACCTCGATTTACGTGCAAGCACGTAAATCGCCTCGAAATACGTGAAACCGTACAATTTACCAACAACCAAATCAACATCACACAATCACAACCATAATCCATATAAAACATTTAAGCATACATAGAATTTATAAAATCAAAGTCCACTCACAGACCGTTTTAACCGTGTGCCTCGATACGCGTGCCACCGGCCCTCCCGGGCCACACCACTAACACCGGGACTCCCAATCCTGTCAAAATCACATTAGAGGGTCACTAACCTCATCATTAACATCCTATCAAAGTCCCGTAATTTTCCCGAATTTTTACTTATTTTTAAACTTAATTTAAAACCTTCGGACATCCCGAACACTATCGAGACGGTGTCCGATCGACCCGAAACCAATCCCAAAACGGGTCGTTACACAGGTGGCACGTTCGATTCCGACATTCGAGGAGAAAGTTATGGCGTTCGGAAGATGAGGGGTATTTTGGTAATTTGGCTAAAAGGGGTCAAATGTTGACTTTTGACCCAGGAAGTCCAATGGACGAGGGCTAAGGACTGTTTCGTAGGTCTCGTCGATACGAATCCAATGACAGGCGGCATGCCGAAATCGGAGATTCGACGACGAAGTTATGGTCACGGGAACGAATTCGATTAACCGAACGAACCGAGGCTCCGATTAAAATAATAATAAAATAACGAATAGTAATTGATGACTGTGTACACCTGGATGAGTGACAAGTGTCACCCATCCCCTAATCTAAGCTCTAAAACCAGCTCCTTGTTTCCCTCCCAACATCATCATTCCTACACCATCATTTCTTCCTCATCTTTTCCTTCATTTTCTTTATGGTTTCTTTGAGCCGTGGACATTCGACAGAGTTTGAGAGCTGGGAGAATTGGCTTCCTTCCTTAGCCATTCTTGAGAGAAAATTGAAGCTTGAGAGAGACTGAATTGGCTGGGAAACACGAGGGATAGTGAGGATGCTGGGAAATCGAAAAATCAAATTTTGGACATTTGGGGGGAAAATCCGAATTTCGAGTTTGAGGCCGTGATGATCGAAATTGAAGCTCGAGTTAGCTTTCTAAGGTCAGTACGAGTCGATCCACATCAAGAACAAAAGAAATCAAGGCCCAATTGGCTCTGAACGGGCCTGATAACAGAGAGCTTGAGTCATGATCATTGAGTGATCAAACGATGAAATTGATGTGGGGAAACAATTGCTCATGGTCCATTGATGCTTCTGGGTGAATCAATTTGAAGAAATCAGTTGGAATGGACGAGTTTCGAAGGATGAACAGTATCGGGTGTTCTTCGATGTTCATCATCGAATCGATGGGTTTAAGGTGAGTTTTGGTACAATTAAGTTTACAGATCTCTAATTAGACTTAAAACGAAGCTAACTGAATGTTCAATTGAAGTAATTAGGGTTGAATTAATGGACATTGAACCGGGTCACCTCGCGGGCAAAAGGACCCGTTTATCAGTTAAACGGGTGAGGACGATGACATTGTAGCAGGCGCGTGGGTTTCACGCGCAGCTACCCACGTCGGCTCATGACGGCGCGTGGGCATGAATCTCGAGGTGAGGTCAACATGAATTCTGTCCTATTTAATATAACGAACATTTTAGGATTGGTTTCGTGTCGATCGGGCACCGTCTCGATATTGTTCGGGACGTCCGAAGGTTTTAAATCGAGTTTAAAAATAGTTAAAATTCGAGAAAATTACGAGACTTTAATAGAATGTTAATGAAGAGGTTAGTGACCCTCTAATATGATTTGGACAGGATTGGGAGTCCCGGTGATAGTGGTGTGGCCCGGGAAGGCCTATGGCACGCTTATCGGGGCATATCGTTAAACGGTCTGTGAGTGGACTTTTGTTTTCCTAACCGTGATGCATGCATATATGATTTTAAATGCTTTATTATATGATTTTGTATGCTTTGACATGATTGATATTTCGATCCGGTGATTTCTCGGTTTTATGATTATTATATTATATTTTGGCATGATTTTCGAGAAATGATGAAATTGATGTTTTTGGGCTAGGCCCGGATTGAAAATGATGTTTTGACTCGGGTTATGAGGCAGGGAATTAAAAATGATATTTGACTCGGATTATTAGTCAGTGATTGATTTTATGGATTTACGTGATCGTGGCAACTAGGGTTTACGGTTGCACGGATTTGCGTGAAAATGATATTTTGGGCTTGTGACCCAAGTGAATAGTGAGTTTGACTCGGATTTGGAGTCACATGTGAATATGATTAAATTGATGATTTTGATTTATAAAGTGAATTTTGGACACTGTTTTATGATGGTTTTGTGGAACTTGATTTGTGAAAGCTATGTCTCGGGCATAGGCCCTATTGAAATGTTTTGACTTGATTTGAGACATAAATGATTTTAAAATGAGGTTACTGGATCTGGTGACTGTTCCACATATACCATCCTCTGTGATTTGATAGTCTCCTCCAGACCTCGTAGTTCCTGGAGTAGTCACGACCACTGCTTGGAGATGAGTAGCTTCGAGGGAGGCTCACTCGCAGGAGCGTGGGATTATGATGATATCCTCCAGACGTCGTAGTTCCTGGAGTCGATATTCCCCTAGATGTCGTAGATCTTGGGGGATGTACGCGGACGTGAGACACCGAGTTGTACGCGTTGCATTGATATCGTGACACGTTATATGGATATTGAGATTGGATATTGAGGATTGGTGGTATTATGATTTATTGATATTTGTGTCCAGAGGCTTTATAACAGATGTTTTATAACTTGAACTGATTTGATGAACATGAGTTTTACGGACCACGGGAAAACATGTTTTGATTTTATCGGTCCACTGTTCATACTTGAATGATTTCATACTATTACTCATGTTTTATGTTATGCATGCACGTTTGTGAAAACTGAAGGGTAAGAATGTGTTTTGATAAATGTATTTCTAAAGGTTCATTTTCGTCCACTCACAGCTTTTATTGGTTTTAATACCCTTCAGGTTGATCACGGATGCGACTGCAGCAGAGATTGGGACGTTGCATGCCTCCTCCATCGATCCTTGCGCACTCTGGAAGCCCCAGTTAAATTAAGGTTAGATTAAGACTTATGGGACCTTGATTAGTCGAACCCAATCAAGAACGAAGGAAATCAGTGGTGTCTTGGCCGTGAACGAGAGTCTTCAACCCCTCAAAAATTCGAGGTGGAGTTCAGGTAATTGGAGGCAACTCAGACGATGATCAGCCTTAGAAATTTGAATTAAGTTGAATGTGTTTGAAGTAATTAGGATTGAAATTGATATTACAGATCCATAATTAGGATGGTTTCGATGCTATTAGATGGATGAATTGAAGAAAACGAGTGGAATTGGATAGGATTGAAACGGGTCAACACGCGGGGCTAAAAGATTTGTTTTACAGGTATTCGGGCGAGGACGAACACGGTAGCTGTACTGTAGCTAGTGCGTGGCTTTCACGCGCAGCCACTCACGGCTGCGCGTGAGGGCGTGTGAAGCCTTGTCTCGAGGTGAGTTCAACATGAAACTTACTTCTTTTGATCTAATGAACATTTTGGCACTGGTTTCGAAGATATCGGATATCGTTTCGATAATGTTCAGTATATCCGAAGTTTTCGTATACGTTTAAAATACGTATTTAAATCCTGGAAAAATTGGGGAAATTATATGAGGTATATTGAAGTGTTAGTGACCCTCGATATTGATTTTGGACAGGAATTGTGATTTTCGGAATTTACAAAAAAACGTGCAGCTCGAAAGCGGACCGTTTGAACGGTGTGTGAGTAGACTTTGCTTTCTAAATTTCAATGCATGCATATTTGTTTTCTATGCTTTCTATCTATGATTTCTATGCTTATGATTATGGTACTTACGATTTCCGTATTTACACACATTTCGATATGCAATACGTAATTGCACGTATTTCGAAAATATGGTTTATGTTATACTTTGATGATGGTTTGATGGATGATTTTATACGATTTATACATATCATGTTTTGATAATGATGGATGATTTTAAAGACCTGGTACTATTGTTGGATCTGGTTTTGGGTTTAAAGACTCGGTTGATTGATGTGAAGGGGGAGAGCCCTCAATTGATATGTTTTGAGTTTAAAGACTCGGTTATTGTGATATCCCCTGAGACCTATTGATTGTGTTTTGAGTTTAAAGACTTGTTGATATCTTGGGAAGGCCTGATATGTGTGAGTTTAAAGACTCGGTGATTGAGATCCAGCAGATTGATTGACTTGTGATTTACTGTCGATGTTCGATGTTTTCGGATGTGTTGGGCAATGGCCCGGTTTATATGGCTTTATGGATTTTGGGCTATGTTCTCGTACTTGGATTTGATTCATGATTTTGGGCTGAGGCCCCGTATTTATGGTTTCAGGCTAAGGCTCGAGGTTTGAGAAAAGGAAATGATTTTGGTTTTCATACACTGTTTTCTTATATTGGAAATGAAATAGATTATAAAATGATTTTCGAATGCATGCATTGGTTTTACGTGGAGGGTATAAATGTCTTTTATGTAACATGTTTTATAAACTGATTTATTTTCGTCCACTCACACCTTTTATGTTTTTATTGACCCTCCAAGTCTTGACGCGATGATCGAGGTTGATCGAAAGGTGGAGGCATGAGTGGGCACGGGTATGGTTATCTCTTGTTTGGCAAATGCTTAGGGTAATTTTGGAACTTCAGTTGACTTGTCAGACTGGAGTAGGACTGGGCACGGTTATCAATGTTCCTCAGGGGACGAGTCCTGTCAACATGCACGAAGACCAATGACAGTTACATAGATCGGGACGTTATGAGTCCGTAGACATGTGGCACGTCGAAATTAAACGTTCGACGAGAAAGTTACGGGTCTAGAACGAATTGTGGTAGTTAGACTTTTGTTTCATGTGGGCCCCAAATATTTAATCCAGGCCCAATGGAAGTGTCACTCATCCAGTGACCGTTGCTTTTCATATATGCATACCATCACCCTTCATTTATCTTCTTTGTTTTTCTCATACCCGAAACCCACAAACACCCAAACCCCTATCCATTTCCCCTCACCTGGTTTTGATATGAGAGAGAAAGAGAGAGAGAGAGAGAGAGAGAGAGAGAGAGAGAGAGAGAGAGAGAGAGAGAGAGCAAGATAGAGAGAGACAGAGGGTAGCTGAGAGACCAGGAGATGGTGAAGGATGAGGCAGGACCGCCATGGACATCAGAGGAAGGCACGGGAAAGGTAAACTAGATACCTTTTAAATTCAAAATTTTTAATTTCATTTTGGGACGTTTAGGATTGATTTTGATGATTCGGTTGGGTCTATAGAGCTCATACGAGCTGGTATGGATGATTTTAGGACAGCAGAGGACGGTGGAACCACCCTGGAGGGAGGCCTGAAACTGGGCCGTGACGATCGAATTTCACAGGTAAATTCTAGTACGTTTTTCATGATTTTGAACCCATAGATCTTCCCTAGGAACCCAGACGATCGTGTAGGAAGAAACATGATCAAAAACGGGTTAGAAATGGCGGTTTTAGAGCCCCGGTCAAGTCGCGGGTTTGCGCGACCCGGAATAGTGAATCGGATCTACCCAGACAAAGGTTAAAGACGATGATGACATCATCGAGTGATGTCATCATCTGATAGGTGTCAGAGGTGGAACAATCAGGGACTGTCATGTGGCAATTGTTAGTGCCCAATCAGCCTGACATGTCAGTGATGTGGACCATTCAAGTGATGCCACGTGCCACTAACATGTCAGACACGTGGACCAATAGGCTACTAACACATGGCACTGTCAGTTTTGACACGTGTTAGACCCTATTAGACCTGACGTTAATGTGACGTCAGTCGTTAACTTTGACTGTTGACCGTTGACGTTAGCGTTGACTTTTTGACCAGCAGCTTTAACCCGCACGTGGACATGAATCTCGAGGTGGGACTAGGACCATTTCAAAGGTTTCAACGATCCAAATCTATTAGTGGTGGTTTCGAGTCGATTAGAGATCGTTAGGCTGGTCAAATTGAGGTTTTTAACCTATAGATGCGTGTCCGGGACACGTTGACTTTTCCGGGAATTTTGGGGGTTTATGTTTAGGATTTGTATAGATAGTTAGCGACCTTTAAGTGTGATTTGGATAGGTCTGGATGACTCGGAGAGGTTGGATTAGCCCATAGAGGCTTATGGTACGGATTTCAAGGCGAATCGAGGAAGCTCTATGAGTAGACACTTGTTTTCTAAATATGATGCATGCATAACTGTTTTATATATTTTATATCTATGATTTGAAATGCCTTGAGTGCATATGATTGTGATATTTGGTATTTATGTATTTGCACATATTCCGAGGTTTATGGTTTTATATTGGGTTTATACGTGCTTGTGTTTTCAATAGTTTGATTAATGGAATGATTTCGGATTTGGAAATATTGAATGGGCTTATGACCCAATTGACGTATAAACTATCGAACTTGAAGTCCATTTGATTTAATGAGGTATCAGACTGGAGGCCCATTTGGTTTATACTATCATGCTTAAGGCCCAATTGGTTTACGATATCGGGCTTGAGGCTCAGTTGGGCTATGATATTGGGTTTGATTCTCAGTTTTGGTTTACGTATATGATATGTGAAAATGGTTTATGAAAGTTATACTTCGGGCATGAGATCCATTTGTGGATTTATGATGGTTTTATGGAAACAAAATGGATGAAACTATATTTCGAGCATGGGCCTCTTTGAGAGGTTTTGAGATGATTTGTGAAATGTTTTCCATATACCATCTTTATTGTGGATTGTCTCCTCCAAACTATTCGGTACCTTGGAGTAGTCACGGTGCATGGCTTGAGAGGGGTTGCCCTACAGAGAGACTGCATAGAGGCTCGTGTAGAGAGGCTCGGGATCAGGATTGCATGAGGGTAAAACCTCCCCTAAGGAGGTTCATTGACCTGGGTGGACCTTGGGGAGACTCAGAATTGAGACTTCTAAGTAGCACGCGTAGCTTAGGACCGTAACATTATGACATCTGGGATGCTGAAGATTGGTTAAACGATCTTTTACTAGAATGGATTTTCTGTGTTAATGGTTTTGGGCTGAGTTTCCATGTGATTGGATTTGGGCAGTTACCCACATACTTTAGTTTTACGGTTTTGGGCTAAGGCCCTAATGATTTGAGGAAGGAAATGGTTTTGATTAGTAAATAATTTTATTAAGTTTTGATTTGATTTGAGGAATGATTGAGTTCATTGGTTTTCGAATGCATGCATGTTTTTTTAGTGAAGAGTATAAATGTCTTTTCTTAAATGTGTTTTATAGTTATGGCAAGGTTACAGCCCCAATAGCTCATTATGACATCTGCCCCTAAATATCGGTATTGGATCATTGGGACTGTCTCTTCAAAATCTTTACAGGATATTATTTGGAGCATATATGACCCAATTAGGCCTGTTTACTTTTTTTTTTTTTTTTTCTTTAAGTCGAATCCTTTCAACACAAATCTAATTGATAAATTGGGGTCACTATATAGCGGTCATTAAAAAATACAACAATTACACGTTGAATAATTGTGAGATGTTATTAATATATAATCAAATGGCATATTTCCAATAAGCGAGCACTATTGAGTAAACCCGCACCTTTATAAAAGTTAAAAAGTAATATTATATAATCAAATGGCTTATTCAATATCAAGACTTGTTTTCTAATTTTCGTCACGAGTTTACCCATGTTAACAAAACCATATCCCTGCCTAAATAAACGCAGTCGTAATCATCTGTTCTTCATTCGGAAAACTACTCCAAAGATCTTGGTTTAAAGAAGTGTCATTTATATTTGCAATATCAGCATCAAACCAAAAGTTAGGGTATAGGGCCTCGTCCAACCCAAGACTTGAACATATTGGGGTTTCAACAATATTGCTTGTGACTGAAGATGTTTTCCACGAACGATCAATTGCATTATCCATAGATGATGACGAAGGTTGTAATAATAACGCACCACCAAAGTTATTGTTGATGTCTTGGGGCGGATGATCATTGTTTGAAATGATTGCAACTTTAGGCCTATGTGGTTGAGGTCTTATGATCATGGTGGCAGCTTCTTTAGAATACTGATCGTCGGCTTTCACAGTGTTCATCTCAGAAGCCACCTTCTCTTTTCGTTGCTTGGTATTCCAATAGTTTTTTACACTATTTGCTGTTCTTCCTGGGAGTCTTCCAGCAATTAAGGACCACCTTCTTGCACAAAATTAAACAATATTTGCATTCATAAAACAATTCTAAGTGCAGCAGTAGGTTAAGTAGTACGTGGACTTATGTAATTAATACCTGTTTCCCAAAAGCTTATGAAGTCTGATGATTAGATCTAGCTCGTCCTCTGAAAAATTTCCTGTCTTGATATTTGGTTTCAAATAGTTCAACCACCTTAGTCTACTGCTTTTTCTACACCTACGTAAACCTGTCCCACATTTAATTTGTGTATTCACTTAAAATATGTTCTGTTAACTCTATATTTGTCCAATTTTAATAGCTCATATTGAAGATAGCTAGTGACACAGATGCATCTATTTTGCAGGTATATTGTATTTGTCTTTCTATATTGTAGGTAGTTTCGAATACAATTATTTTTCATGTTATAGTAATATTTACTTTCCATAAATTGATAAGTTTTTTTGTTGGCTACAGGTAATTTTATATCAGAAGTTTTTATATAATCTTTTTTTTATGAAATAAATTATCGAATAGAGTAAGAGAGATGAATATATATATATATATATATATATATATTCTTAAAGTTGAGAGTACGAGATGAATTCCTTAATTATGGAAGAAAAAAAAACCTATCCTTATGAAAAAAAAAACCCTATCCAATAGAGCTATTGCCCATTGCCAAAATGTACTAGGACTAGCTAAAGAAGAAGTTCCGTATGTATGTTTAACCTTTTCCATATGAAAAATCATTTTCAACCGGCTAGGCTGTACCTTTAAAATGGATTAGGATCTATTAGGAATTTGACAAGATCCCCATAATAGGAATCAATGTATATAGAGGTTGTATCTTGACCGTATACATTGATTATATTGAAAATGAGAGAACAATTCAAATCAATATCTGACTACTAAATCTAAATGAACAGCTGGGATACAATGATTCTCATAATGGGGATCATTTTAGATCTTTAGAGGATCCTAGTCCCTTTAAAATTCATCCAACATTCAATAATTTAACGGAGTCTAATTTTGTACACCACATCAACCAAATATATATATATATACACTATTTGTAAGAATATGGATTTACCTGTTTTTAAAGAAACTTGGTGCCACTTTCCTTCTCCATGCTTGTCAACGTACTTCCTAAGAAGATCATCTTCTTCTCTACTCCATGCACCCTTTCGCACTCCCAAATAATTACTCTCCATCTCTGCAACTTCCACCTCTCCATCTTCATACACAACCCTACAAGTATTATATATATATATATATTAATATATGCATTGTACGAATAGTACACTAAAGTTCCAGTATGAACGAAGTGCATGTCTAGTATCCACGTAAAGGGAAAAAGCCCAACAACCTGCTCAGACACAGGTTTAGCTAATTGGGAGACAGAAATCCTATTGCTCTTGAGAAGTTAATAAAGTTTTTATTTAATGCATCATTTTTTGTTGTGAATGAAAACGAATCTTCATAATTTGCTATATTCAAAATATTTTAATTAAGAATTGAAATTTTTTATATCAAATTATCGATAATAATTGCATCTCATTCTGATAATACATACTTATTCGACATTTTCAATTTATCGAATTGTCTTTGCACATATATCATAATTAAAATCTTCCGCTCGCTAAATCATCATGTCAAAATCATCTCTATAAAAAAAAATCAATAAAATTATAGATTATTTAATTATTCATATATATCAACTAAATAGACGTTTTACTATGAGGATCTTAATTCTTACTAAGATCGTTGATATAACTAATACATATGAATGACTAAACGACCTTAAATCTTGTTGATTTTTTATAGGGATGATCTTGACGTAATAATTTAGAAAATAAACCATTTTAATTTGATATAAATATATAAATTAATTCGATAAATTAAAAATATGATATAATAAGTTATCATGGTATAAAAATATTATCTTAAAACTTTTGAAAGAAAGATAATAATTACACATGCTGAATATCGCGCGATCTCTTTCTTTCAAAATGTCGAAACTACGTTGCTAACTAGCACTAAGAAGAATATGGGCCACTGGGCCATCCATATGGACCACGCAGTTCAAAGTGCGTACCGTTTTCTACCCAACCACCATACATTACATGTTAATGTTATTTTCTTTAATAAAAACTTTTTGGATTCTTTTATCGACGAAAGTAATATCAATAAGTAACAAAGACGATCCATGAAAAAACAATTAAGTATTAATAAAGACAAGACACATGGCTACCAACTTGACATCTCGATCGGGTCCTACTCCTAGCTAGACTCCTACGAACGTACGTTAGACTTACCACCACAGCATGCAATCATGCGTGATGCATCTTAATCAATTATTGAAGATGAATTTTTTCCCCTAATAAAAGGGTTTCTATTTTTGAAATGTTTCCAACTTTAGGCCTATGTGGTTGAGGTCCCTTACGATCATGGTGGCAACTTCTTTAGATTGATCTTCATCTTTCCGTCTTCGTCTCAGAATACGCCACCTTCTCTTTTCGTTGCTTGGTATTCCAATAGGTTTTCACACTATTCGCTGTTTTTTTTTTCCCGGGAGTCTTCCACCAATTAACGACCACCTTCTTGGTTCTTACACAAAAGTAAACAATATTTGCATTCATAAAATAATTCTTACAAAAATAATATAAACTAGGAACAGTGAGAGTCAAAGTTGGCAGATTAATATATAATTGCAGCAGGCCAGCGGTAAGTAGGGGTCTAAATTGAAGTTCTAGTACCAATGACGTGCATGTCTCGCTCTAGTATCAATGACGTGCATGTCTCGTATTCACGTAAAGAGAAAAAAGGAGCAACGCGCATGTCTCGTTCTAGTACCAATTACATGCATGTCCCGTATCCAAGTAAAGAGAAAAAAAGAGCAACGCGCACACATTAGATAGTAACATTTCTAGTAGAAAGCTCCTATTACATTTAAAAAAATATAAGATAATAAGATCAATATTAAGTATGATGCATTGTTTTATTATCTTTTATGAATAAAAATAATATCAAAATATAATAAATTAAGTATTAATGTATGAATATATTCAAAATTTTATATTTCTATCATTATTCCAATAATAACCAACCAACAACTGCATTGGGGAATAAAGCACCATTGCGCTTTTCTACCCACGCAAGAATCTCTCCACTGCCCTACCCCCCTATATTTCATGATTGATGTTGAATTCTGTAAATTAAAGTAATTATCTAATTTAGAAATAAATCTCGATATAGAAGGAAGATGTGTATTTCATTATACAGATATACGGACTTCAATAATAAATTTATCAACTCAACTTCATCGACTTCACCCGAATCTTTGGAGGATCCCCCACGAAAGGAACCCCACCAGCAGATCCACATGCTAGAGAAAAATATATAAGAACCCCAAATTGCATTAATCAACCATTGTAAAAAGGAACATGTTTTTCTTCTTTTGCACTACATCCCTCTTCAGGTGAAAAATATTTAAGAACCCCATAACCTATACAAGCAACACGTGGCTTAGAAAATTGAAATTTCAAATTTACATTCATTTTAATTATCGTATATAAATTTTATTATAATTAGTACGACAAAATTCAAACACATTGAGTTGATTCAAATTTGCTTTTAATACTTGTATCGTTGCACCGAATTTCAACAATTAATTTTAAGAATAATGTTATTTGGACACATTAAATTGACCATATTTAATGATTATGTTGATATCGCAATTAATGAATGATATTATTTTAATAAATTAAATTATTTTATATTGATATTAGATCATTCATTTGATTGTCACATCAACATGGTCACTAAATGTGGTCAATTTAATGTGTCCAAATAGTTTTATTCTAATTTTAATAGCGCTAAGTAGCTAACTCCAATTACGTTAGTTATTTTATTTAAAAACTGAAAAAAATCAAATCGCAATTTTTTATTTATTTATAATTAAACAGATACTATTTATTCAAAGTTAAAAAAACACCAAATCACAATCAACACTTGACTGTTCAATTCACGTCATCATTGTTAACAAAATTAAATATTTAATTTCCATTAATGTGAATGGAAATTAAAAAGACATAATCATTGGATCATTATATCTTTAAAATTAGAGTTTGATCCTAATAATTAAATCATAATTTTTTGATAAATATTAATTTGTATAAAATTAATATTTAAATTAGAAAATTGAATAATATATATTTATATATATATTTGAATTAAAGTGTCATTTAGTTTGACAACTTTTGGTAGAAGAGGCATATGGCAAGAGGTATACATTAAAGTCCAATGGTTACATACAATCACTCTTATTAAGATAAATGTGTCTTATTAGGAGATGTGTCTCTTATTAAGAGATATATAATTTATTTAATAGATATATCTCTTATTAAGATATGTGTCTCTTATGAAGAGGTGTTAACACGTCTATAAATAGAGTTGCTCACAATTCATTTCATTTATTCAGAAAATATTCAATCATTCAATACATATGTGGAGATTGGATATTAGTTCTAAAAGCATACAACATTAGAATATTTCAAGAGAGTGTTTTAAACATCGTTTGCGTTCGCTATTCTTGTGGATTGAAGTGTTGCTTCCACAAGAAGTCGATCTCTGTATCATAGGAGACATTTGCCAAGCAAAATCCTTGAGCACTTATGATGAGGCAATTTCGTCTTAAGGAAATAAAACCAAGTTATATACTCGATCACCTATAAAGTGTCTCTTACTTTGATTTTCTCTGTATTTCATTTTGAATATAAAGTTTATTTTATTTTCATATTTATTTGAATATAGAAATTATCAATATTTTTACTAACCATTTTAAGACAAAATCTTTTTTTTTTCTTATTTGGTAATTGCTATATTTTATTTTGTGAATATTTAGATTCTTTTTGGTCCTTAGAAGTTTTATTTCATTTATATTGAGTTGTGTGTTTTTCTTCTTTACTGAAGGAAAAATGATGGCTAGCTAGTAATACTAGTGATGATGTTAATAGTAATGATGATACTAATAATGATAAGGGAAATCGTGTGGCTCATGCCCTACCTCTGTTAATCCTTACTTCCTACTCTCACGGAGAGAAACCAGAAAAGTTCAATGCAACGGAATTTAAGAGATGACAACAAAAGATGTTCTATTTAACCACTCTTAATTTGGTCAAGTTCTTGAAAGAATATGCTCCTACAGCTGGTTCTACTACTGAAGCAGTGGCTGCTACAGATGCATGGCATCATTCAGACTTCCTATGCAAGAACTATATCCTCAATGGATTCGATAATTATCTATACAATGTATATAGTCCAATCAAAACTACTAAGACTATGTAGGCGTCGCTTTACAAGAAATACAAAACTGAAGATGTTGGCATGAAGAAATCCGTGGTCGGTCGGTTTCTTGACTGCAAGATGGTAGACTCCAAGAGGTTATCAACCAAGTCCAAGAACTCTAACTTATTCTCCATAAGATTGAGGCGAAGAACATGGGCCTAAGTGAGACTTTCTAAGTGGCTACTGTAATTGAAAAATTGCCACCTTCTTGGAAAGACTTCAAGAATTATCTTAAGCATAAGCGCAAAGAGATGAGACTTGAGGATCTAATCGTGAGGCTAAGAATTGAGGAAGACAACCTTGGTTCTGAAAAGAAAACCACTGGAAATTCCATGAAGTTTAAGACACACGATGTGGAAGATGGGCCAAAGAACAAGAAAAATATGAAGCATGGAGAAGACTCTAGTTAATGGAAGTCAAAGAAGACTGGAGAGTTCAAAGGCAAGTTCTTTGAGTGTAAAACGTATGGACACAAGGCAAAAAATTGTGTTCTAAAAAGACTAAGGCCAAAGAACAAGAAAAAGATGAAGCATGGAGAAAACTCTAGTCAATGGAACTCATAGAAGATTGGAGAGTTCAAAGGCAAGTGTTTTAAGTGTAACGAACCGTCCCGAATTTCGGGATTTATTTAATAATTAATTGAGATTTATTGTGACTAATCCCTGCTTAGTCGAGGAATTTCGGACGGATGGCGTACAATGATCGTTTTACCCCTAGGATTGGGCAAACTGTTGACTTTTAACTTGGGTAGTAAAATGGACTTTGACCAATGACCATTACGTAGATCGGGACATTACAAGTCCGTAAACAGGCGGTACTTTGAAATCAGACGTTCGACGAGAAAGTTATGGGTCTAGAATGCATTACGGTACTATTCACGTAAACCGAGAAATGGGACACGTGAACTATTTTGATTGGATAAAAATCTGAGAGGACCCACTAGATGAGTGACAAGTGACACCCATCTGATAGGCCCAGGACCCAATTATTTGGGGTTAATCCTTTGCATCTTTCATTTCTTTATTCTTCATTCCCTTAACCCTGAACAAACACCCAAACCCCGTAATTCAATCCCACACCAAACACCTTCAATCTTCATCCGATGTGCCTAGGTTGTGAAGGAAAAAGGGAGATGAGCCTTGGATGATAACGGTGGTGACCACGACGGAGGTAAGGAAAACCCGAAAACCGTTTTAGTTCAAAAATGGAAAGTTCAGTTTTAGCTTGTGTTGATCGATTTGGTGGATTGGATGGTGTTTTAGGGGTTGAGAGGAGTCTAGAGAACTTAATTTTGAGGGAAACGGTGGCCAGAATTGTCTGGGAATAGAGCTGGAAAAACTACAGGTACTGTTCATCTTCGAACAAGTAACTTCGAGCCATTTTCTTAGATTTTTGGGTTGGTAGATCGATTCTAGGGACTGAGACGAAGAGAATGGGAGAAAAATGGAGTGGTTTGGTGGTCGGACGGCGGGGAACCGGCCAGGTCACGGTCGTGAGTCTGCGCAACCTGGTTCAGGCAGGTGTCAGACCCCGTCGAGAGGTTGAAGACGAGATGATGTCATCATCTGACAGGTTTCAGACAGGGACCAATGAGGGCTTGACACATGTCACATGTCAGTGCACAGTCAATACTGACATATCATGACGTGGCCCAATCACGAGCTGCCACGTGCCACTAACATGTAAATGATGTGGACCAGTACGCAGGTGACACGTGACACTATCAGAACTTGTCAGTACTGACGTCATGTCGTTGACCGTTGACGTCAGCATTGACTTTGCTAACGTCAGCAATTGACTTTTGGCATAGTTGACTTTAGCGTTCACCATGCGCGTAGGGGTGCGTGAGTGCGAATTTCAAGGTGGGACTAGTGCCATTTGAAGGGTTTCGACGATCCGGATCCAATGGTAGTGGTTTCGGATCGATTGGAGATCATTAAGTTGGTTAAATTGTGGTTTTTAGTCTCGGGACACGTTGACTTTTTTCGGGAGTTTTGGGGTTTTATCCTATGGACTTATATAGATGGTTAGTGACCTTCAGGTATGCTTTAGACAGGTCCGGAAGTTCCAGAGATTGTGATTAAGCTCGAGGAGGCTTACGACACGCGTATCGAAGCAACAACTAAGACGGTTTGTGAGTGAACTTTTGTTTTCTAAATATGATGCATGCATAACTATTTTATATGTTTTATATATGTGATTTCTATGATCGTGATTATGGTATTTATGATTTCCGTATTTTCACGTATTTCAATGTTTATGGTTTATACAATATTATATGTGCTGATATTTCAATAATGGTTTGATGGAATGGTTTTGGATTTGGAAATATGGAATATGGCATAAGACCCATTTGATTTGGAAACTATCGGACTTAGAGTCCATTTTATTTAATGAAATGTCAGGCTGAGACCCATTTATGGATTTATGATGGTTTTATGGAAATTTTGGGTATGGCCCTTTTTAAAGGTTTTGAAATGGTTTTATAAAATGTTTTCCATATACTATCCTTATATGTGGATATGTCGATGGTCTCCTCCAGCTGTCTGGGACACTGAGGTAGTCACAGCACATTACTTGTGAAGGTTCATTGCACCGAGCGACCGAACGGTATAGTGACTCAGGAGTAGGATTGTTATTAGACGTCTGGGACGTCAGACATCTGGGATGTCATAGATTTACCCGGAGAGACCCCGGAGAGAGACCCCGGAGAGACCATCGACAAGCGTCTGGGACGCTAGGCATCTGAGATGCCAATGATCGGTATTTGGATTACAGATTATTGGATTTATGAAATGGTATTTCCGTGTTTAACAAATGAATTTGGGCATCGACTCACATGATTTGGATTTACGGTTTTGAGTTGAGTTCCCATACTTGGTGATTTTATGGTTTTGTGCTAAAGCCCTAATGATTTGAGGAAAGAAATGGCTTTAGCTTATAAACGATTTTATGATATTTACATTAACTGATTTTCATATGCATGCATGGTTTTAAGTGAAGGGCATAAATTTTTTTTTTGTGAAATGAGCTTTTATTAAATTATTTATTTTCACCTATTCACAGTTTTTATGGTTTTTAAATACCCTTCAAGTTGATCGCGGATACGGGCTGTAGCAGAGATCGAGACATCACACTCCTCTACTGACCCTAGCGCGCTCTGGAAGTCCCAAATAAGCAGGGCAGTTGGCCTGGGTATCCATTGTCTGGCCTTTGTGTTATCCACGGGTTAGACGGGTGTCTGGCCCTTCGTATCACACATAGGTTAGACGAGAGCATGACACATCCCGCGTTAATTCCAGAGGATTGCCCAATCCTAGGGGCAAAACTGTCATTGTACGCCATTCGTCCGAAATTCCTCGACTAAGCAGGGATTAGTCACAATAAACCTCAATTAATTATTAAATAAATCCCAAAATTCAGAACAGGTCGTTACACAAACTGTGTTCTAAAAAAACTAAGGGCAATACAAAAAAAGTTCACATAACCGAGGAGGATAAGATCACAAATGATCTTTTTGAATTCAATCTCCCCGATATGGTCTCTGAAATGAACTTGATAAGTAATACAAGGGAATGGTGGATAGGCACTGGAGTTACACGCCATATATGTGCAGATAAGAAGATGCTCATAACTTATCATAAAGTGACCGAAGGGGAACAACTATTTATGGGAAACTTTTCGGCTTCCAATGACAGGACCCGCCCCGATCCCACAGGGACCACAAGGGGACGTGCCCTGCTCCCGTCTGACACTCAATAATTCATACCAATTTTAACCTCAAAACATCAAATGCATAAATAACCAAATTAAAGTTATACATCAAATCCGAATTAAACAGATGTCAGACAAGGGATGAAATCCAAAATTACAAGTTGCGAGCACGACTCTAACATAAACCTGCGGGTAAACCACCCAGCAGGGGTTCAGGTACGCAGAAGTAGATCTATGCCTCAGCCTCAGGTTCCTCCTCTACCTCAGTATCATGACCTGGAGGGGTTACCAAAACATTAAGGGTGAGTGGACCAAAACTCAAGTTTATAAAATCATTTGATAAGTAAAACATATAATTTACCCCTTCCGTTTTCCAAACATGCATGCATCATCATTTAAAACCATAAATCATATAACATGAATCATAAGGCATGTAATAAAACCATAAGTATAATTTTAGCCACTGCACTATACACTCCAATCCCGACATCCCCGATGTCTGACGTCCAATAAGGTCACAATCACAAGGCTACGCGTGCCACTCGGGTCTCAATTTCGAGTTCAATCCCCGAACCCCGTTCGGGTACAGCATCCCCGATGCTTAGCGTCATAGACGTTGGACGTTCTAGACGTCCGTGAGCTCTCCGGGGTACCTCATCCGGAGGAGACAGTATCATATGGATGAATCTATACAGTGCAGTACCAAATACATTTTATTGATATCCACATGCAAAGCATATATTTACATAGATAAAATCCGAACCAATCATTAAGTTTCATCAGACGGGTCTCAAACCTAAATACCGTGAAACGTGCCATAACCATAATTTTCATATCATCAAAACCATTATTTGTTTTTAGCATGTGAATATGTATAATAAACCAGAAAACATTTATGCACGCAAGGGTTTAAGAAAACGGCCCACTCACAGTACAATCCTGCTGAAAACCGAATGTATACCCTCGTTCAGGTACAATTGTACAGTCCCTGTCATATCCAAAGTATACATAAAGGTCAATACAAACCCCTAACATTTAACCATGAAACCCTAGACCGAAACTGGCCCGGAAAAGCCGCCCGAACGCGCTTCCCAAGGCAATAAACCTCATTTTGACCAACTTAATGATCTCCGATCGACCCGAAACCACCGCCATTGGATCCGGATCGTCGAAACCTAAAGAATGGTGGTGGTCCCACCAAAATTACTGTTCACACGCGCCCCCACGCGCCTGGTCAACCCTCTGGTCAATAGTGCTACAGTACTGCTGACGTTAGCATGACGTCACTGCTGACGTCATCACTGACACTGTCAGAGGACACGTGTCAGCAGTCCATTGGTCCCTGGTCTGACAGTTTTCTGACATGATGACGTCATCATGACGTCACTGCTGACGTCAGCATGATGACGTCATCAGCTACAGTAACCGGGTCAGAGAACCGGGTCACCGCAGACCCACGGCTCGACCCGATCACAGATCGTGATTCCGACCACCATTTCAGGTGGGATTTGTTCCTATGGACTCGTCTCTACCTCATCAATGGTTCTGTGCAAAGAAACTAGATTCTAGGTTGAATAAACTACCTGAAAATCGACGGGAAGGTTGGCTGCCGGTTCTAGTTATCTTTTATGGCGAGTCGTCGAGTTTCCAGCCACGGTCCTTGGTTCAAACTGGTCGTCAAGGTCCCCTAAATGTGTCATAACAACAACCAAACAATTCCAACGTAAAAAACGGACGTTTCGAAGTAGGGAAGGAAATCGGGCACTCACGGGTTTTTCGTCCTACCGCCGCCGTACGCCGTCCAGTTCAGTTCTGGGTCGTCCTGTCGTCACAGTGAACCCAACCGTATGTTGGTTCGAATCCAAGTGTGAAGGTTTGGATGGTTTGGGTGGTTTGGGTTGTTCGGGTTTCTTCTCGGGTCTGGGGGAAATCCGGCCGTGCAGGGTGGCCGTGGAGTGGTGGCCGGTGTCTGGAGGTGATTGTTGGTTGCCTGGGGTGTGAGGTTGAGTGGTGAGGTGCTGGTGGGTTGTTCCAAGAGGTAACCGTGCTAATCGGGTTGAGAGAATGAACATGTAGGTGTATGGTCGCATGGTTTTAATACAGAGTATGCATAAGAAATCAAGGGCCAGGATTGAATCTGACTTAAGATTCAATGGTGAGGATTAGATCTGGAGATTTTCAGATCAAGGGCTGTGATTAAAAGGTGATTTAAATTCTAAATAAATGCTTAGTGGAGCTTGATCCAATCTAACCAATGGGTAAGTGACACTTGTCACTCACCAGGTGTCCTCCAATCAGATTTCCAGAATAAAATATTTGACACGAAAACCGAGACACGAACCTCCCGATTTCACGTTTCTAACCATAACTTCCTCGTACGAAGTCCGATTTCGGCGTGCCGCCTGTCTACAGACTCAGGACGTCGAGACCTACCTAACGGTCCTTGAGTCGCGTGAAAATTAGTTGTCTAACTAAAAGTCAACCTTTTCGCCCCAAAATGTCCAAATTACGGTAATACCCCTGAACTTCCGATAGTCATAACTTTTTCCCTGATCGTCCGAATTGGACGTGCCACCTGTCTATGAACTCGTGACGTCCCGAACTACGTCACGGTCATAGGTCAAAGTCCATTTAACCCACCAATCAAAAAGTCAACAATTTGGCCATACCAATCACAAGGGTAAAAGCGTCAATTCACACATTAAATTACAATATTAAAATCCTCGAATTTCCGGGGTGTTACATCCAAGGTTGAAGGTCAAAGAAATGTGGTTCTCAATATGACTTCTGGCAAGTAACTAAATTTGTCAAACATCCGAAAGAACTTGGTTTCTAGATCTCTGTGAAGTAAGAATGGATTCAAATTGGTCTTTGAGGTTGATAAATTTGTACTTACTAAGAATGGGATGTATGTAGGGAAAAGGGTACATGAATAATGGTTTTCTTAAGATGAATGTAATGGTTATTGCGCCTTCTATTAATAATAATAATAACACAGTTCGTTTTTCTTTTATTATTGAGTCCCAAAATATTTGGCATGGTAGATTATGACATATTAATTATGATACTATGCGTAGATTAGTTAATATGAATTTACTGCTTAAATTTAATATTGATACAAATCACAAATGTGAAACTTGTGTTGAAGCCAAACAAACCAGAACATCTTTTCATTCTATAGAAAGGAGTACAAAATCTCTAGAATTAATTTACAATGATATATGTGATTTAAAGTATGTACAAACTAGAGATGATAAAAAGTATTTCATTACTTATATCGATGACTGCACAAGATATTTCTATGTATATTTTCTTAGAAGCAAAGCTAAAGCCTTAGTAATGTTTCGACATTAAGTTAAGAATCAACTTCGCAAGAAGATTAAGGTTTTAACAAGTGATATGGGAAGTGAATATGTTACATTGTTTACTGAGTTTTGTGCTTAATATGGGATTATTCACCAAACTACAACTCCTTATTCACCTCAACAAAATAATATTGCTGAACGCAAAAATCGAACATTGAAAGAAATGAAGAATCCTATATTGATAAGTTCTAAAGCAACCTAAAATTTTGGGGAAAGGCTTTCCTTTCTGCAAGTTATATTCTAAATAAATTACTTCATAAGAAGTTAGAAAAGACATGATATGAATTATGGAAAAATCGAAAACCTTATAAATATCTCAAAGTTCAAGGGTGTCTTGCAAAGATAGCGGTGTTAGATCCTAAAAGGGTTAAAATAGGACCAAAAATTATTGATTGTGTATTCATGAGTGCATATCGATTCCTTGTAATGATATACATGTGAATACAATTATTGAATCAAGGAATGCAACATTTTTTAAGAATATTTTCTTGGAAAGATGCACATGAACAAAGTTCTCATAAAACAACTTATGATAGCAGTAATCTTGAGAATCATCAAGACTAATCAGACCAACGATCTAACAAACTTGAAAATGAGACTGAACCTAGACGAAGTAAAAGGGTAAAAACATGTAAGTTGTTTGGTCCTGATTTTCTAACATATTTGTTGGAAAGTGAACCTCAAACCTACAAAGAAGCAATGGCATCCCCTAAAGCTCCTTTCTTGAAAGAGGCTATCAATGTTGAAGTGGATTCCATTATACTAGACCATACCTGGGAATTAGTGGATCTTCCTTTTGAAAATAAACCTTTGGGTTATAAATGGATTTTTAAAAGGAAGATGAAAGCCAATGGAATCATAGATAAGTATAATAAGAGACTTGTTGTCAAAGATTATAAGTAAAAAGAAGGCTTGGACTATTTTGATAATTACTCACCAATTAGGAGAATAATATCCATTAGAATATTAATTGCAATATTTGCTTTCCATAATCTTGAAATATATCAAATGGATGTTAAAATGGCCTTTCTAAACGGTGATTTAGAAGAGGAGATTTACATGGAACAACCGGAATGATTCATTGTTCCTAAACAAGAGAAGAAAATATGTAGGCTTATTAAGTTCTTGTATAGCTTAAAGCAAGCACCAAAGCAATGACATATGAAATTTGATAATGCAATGATGTCAAATGGATTCAAAATTAATGAATGTGATAAATGTTTCTACACAAAATCTCACTGAATAGTTATGTCATTGTATATCTTTATGTAGATAACGTGTTCATTATTGGTATTGATATTGATATGATTAAATCTACTAAGATAATGTTGACCAATAAGTTTGATATGAAAGATATGTGAGTTGCAGATGTTATTTTAGGAATTAAAATTTCTAGGACTCCTGATGGATTAATATTATCTCAATCTCATTACATTGAGAAAATACTTGCCAAGTTTGGAAAGTATAATAACAATCCGATAAAAACTTCATATGAAAGTAACCTTTATTTAACTAAAAATACTGGTCAAGGCATATCACAAGTTGAATACGCATGTATAACTGAAAGTTTGATGTATGTTACAAACTGCACTTGCCCTAACTTGACTTACTCAGTAAACAAGTTGAGTAAATTACAAGTAATCATGGAAGATATCATTGGAAAGTTATAGTCAGAGTTAATGGGTATTTAAACTATACCAAAAATTATGGTATCCACTACATAAGATACCCATCTATTTTAGAAGGCTATACAGATGTGAACTGAATATCAAATGAAAGAGACTCAAACTCCACAAATGGATATGTCTTTACCTTATGTGGTATATCGGTCTTTTGGAAATCGACTAAACAAATATGCATAGTCAAATCCACTATGGAATTTGAGTTTATCGTTTTAGATAAAGCTGCAGAGGAGACTTCATAATTTCTTAGAAGATTTTCCACATTGGCCAAAGTCTGTGTCTGCTTCGTGTGTACATTGTGATAGTCAATCAGCTATTGGAAGAGTACAAAATATTATGTATAATGATAAGTCTTGACACATATGCCAAAGACACAATACCATTAGGAAACTGCTCTCAAGTGGTATCATTATCATTGACTATATAAAGTCAAAAGAAAATGTAGCAGATCTGTTTACAAAAAATTTAACAAGAGAGTAAGTTTATAAATCATCTAGGGGAATGAGGTTAAAGCATATTTCTTAATAGGTTGCATGATGGACACCCAACCTAATTGACTGGAGATCCCAAGATCTAAATTCAAAAAGGCCAACTAAATTATGTATAATTGAAGCATGAACATGGTGGGGATACTCCCTATACCCATTCCCATGATAAAATAATGATGCCTGCAGATTGAGAGGATAAGCTCAGCTTTTAAAGGATTCTTATGACTTGGAAGTCTAAGTAAGGTATAACAGGATACTCTTAATATGAATATACCTATATCAGTGTGAAATGAGGTTGTTTCCATGAGAATTGTAAGGCTAAATTCTCGAAAGTACTGATGAATACTGAGAGTGTCCATGGTTAAAAGGATACAACAGAGAACCAAACGTGTTAAAAATGTAATATATGCGTAAGATTGTTTTGGTTTGCCTAAATGGGTGGACAGTTCAAG
This sequence comes from Prinsepia uniflora, assembly GCA_032719365.1. Classification (NCBI taxonomy): domain Eukaryota; kingdom Viridiplantae; phylum Streptophyta; class Magnoliopsida; order Rosales; family Rosaceae; genus Prinsepia; species Prinsepia uniflora. The sequence continues at coordinate 10,300,942 of CM064862.1, read as the reverse complement.
ACATCACGTTCACTGGCTAGCTAATAAATCTGATTTTAGTTCACTACGGAAGGTTCAAGGCCAAAAACTACATATCCCAATATGGTACCTTTTTTATTAAACTCTCTTATTAGGAGATGAGTTTTTTTTATTAATATATGTATATTCTATTTAATAGATGTATCTCTTTTTAAAAGATGTGTCTCTTATGAAAAGATGTTAACACATCTATAAATAGAGTTTCACACAATTCATTTAATTTATTTAAAAAATATTCAATCTTTCAATACATTTGTGAGAATTGAATATTAGTTCTAGAAAGGATACAACTTTAAAATATTTCAAGAAAGAGTTTTAAACACAATTTACGTTCGCTATTCATGTGGATTGAAGTGTTGCTTTCACAAGAAACCGATCGTTGTATCCTGAGAGACGTTTGTTAAGTAAAATCCTTAAGTACCAGTGAAAAGACAATTTCATTTTAAGAAAATATAACCAAATTCTAAAGTCGATCACCTGTAAAGTATCATTTACTTTGATTTTTATTGTATTTCATTTTGAATATACAATTTATATGAATATAACAATTATCAATACTTTTACCGACATTGAGCAGGTCATATGTTAGACATATCCCACAACTTTATCGTAATGATTGAAAATACTTCATTTTTTTTTCTTAATAAGATGGAATTTTTTTTTTCTGGGATGCAAACAATTCAAGAAATCAAAATAAGATAGAATCATTATACTGTTAAATTTTTATAAATTAATAATTTTAGAACAATTTTTTTAATTAATTTAGCGAGTATTAAATAATTGATAATTCATTATAATTATCTTATTTTCTTAAATAATTTATATTTATTTATTTTCTTTGTTTACAAACTAACAGGTCTATGCATTTTTTTAATCAAGTAAAATTCATGAATCTATTTATTTTTTCCAAAAATAGATTGTACATTGTTTGTACGTATTATATTATTCCATTCTATGAACATCTAGCTAAGCAAAAACTCTATTTGACACATATTTCAAAGAAAAAAGGCGCTGTAGTAGAGTCCTTATGTCACTTTCTTGTTATTTTGGGAGCTTTGATTCTATAAATTTAACAAATACGAGAAGGAAAATATAGAATCTTTTATCACATCACATTTGAATAAATTTCATAAATAATAAAATAATAAATTGGTGATATACAAATGTTTTATTTAAAACAAATAATAAAATATTTGAAATTCATTAAAAGAGGAAACACCGCTGGAGTAAGTTGTTCAAAGTAGCTTTACTAAAATAACTTTCCAACTATAATTTAGCTTAAATTTAGAGGCTTTACTGTAGATACTACAATAACTTCTCGTCTCAAATGTTAAGAAAAGTTAAATATGAGATTCAATGTAACATCAATTTCAAAAAGAAACAAACAATCGCCCCTCCTCTTTGCTAGAGTAGCATATGTCCAATTGTGGACTTCATTACATACCAGGTGGTATTTCAGACATGAGTTACCTTAAAGTTCTAAACCTAGAGATCAACTCTATCCACTCGGCATTACCTAATTGGATATACAATTCTAGTAATCCTGAGTCGCTATTTTTTCTTGAAATTCCTTCCAGGTTAAAATTTCTAGTCCCATAAAAAACTGGACATCCAATCATTTAGACCACAACAGTTCAACAGGGAAGATTTCAAGCACCATCGGTTACTTAAGCATCCTCCAATCATTGCATTTGAGCAATAATCGGTTATCTAGTCCTTGCAGAATTGTGAGAAGTTGCCGCTTGTTGACCTAGGCAAAAATAACTCTGTTGGAAGTGTACCAGCATGGATAGGGAAAAGGTTGCCATCTTTGATGGTTCTCAGCCTCTGTCGAAATGAGCTTCATGGAAACATTCCTTTCGAACTGTGCAACCTCGCAAATCTCCAAATTCTTGACCTCGCAAATAATAATCTTTTTGGAACATTGCAAAAATGTTTCAAAAAATTCACAGGCATGGCCAACTTACCAGGACGTCCAAGTGATACCACGCCATTTTTCAATTCTTATTCATGGTTCCTACAGAGACTACACAGAGGTGGCAATCTCAGTGAGTAAAGGTATAGAAATGAAATATCCTAGTGAAAGGCTTCCATTGGTAGCCGGCTTGGGCCTTTCAAGAAAATACTATATCAGGGGAAATCCTTGAGGAACTGACCATCCTTAAATTGCAACCGTTGAATATATCAGAAAATATTTTGAGTGGAAAATTCCTTCAGAGATTAGAGATATGATTTCCTTAGAATCTCTAGATTCGTCTAGGAACCAACTTTCAGGGGAAATTTCTCCGAGCATGTCAAGCTTGACATCTTTGAGTCACCTGAACTTTCCCTTCAACAATTTGACGGGAAAGATTCCAAAGAGACCTCAGCTTCAGAACTTAGATCCATGATTTATTGGCAATGAACTATGTGGACCTCCACTCGACGAGATCTGTAGTTCAAATGGGGCAAAACCACCAGCAGGTGACCAGAAACACAGAGGAAGGCATTTACTTGATGACGATTGGTTCTATATGAGCTTGGGACTAGGTTTTTGCTTGGCTTTTGGAGTATTCTTGGTTCACTGCTGATGAAAATGCCATGAAACATGGTGTTTTCTCAGTTCCTAAAACTTTATGGTGTAATTGAATACTTCTAACTATTTCTATAATAGATCTAGTGAGTTATTAATTTTCCTGTGATAAAGAATAACTATGGTTAATTAGTTATACATTTGAGTTGAATCCATAACCAATACCAAGATGGATTCATAACCGAAGTCATTGTCTTTGGAATATAAGATTCAATAACTCTATTCTATTATGCACATTATTCATCATATTTCGAAGTCATTTCTATTACTGGGCAATTATGAATGGAATTATGCAATCAATATCATCGCTAATAAAAACTAGATAAACATGAAAACCAAAACTGAACATCAACCCAAAAGTTCACAAGCAAAATAGTTGAAACCCAATCAACTTTTTCTCTTAGGCATTTTGTCAAATACCTTGCTTTCATTAACAAAAGTGCAATCACGTACCTGATTAAAATTCCAGAGAACAACAACTTCTAAACATCTTTGTAGAACAACTGGTATTTGGGTATTCGTTCTTGTGGTAAAGGACAATTCACAATCAGCTTGCCCTTCATTGCTCCCCTGAAAATCGCCTCCACCACATCAATGAAGTCCTGTTTTTGCTGAAAGGCACCGACCCATTTACTGTGATCTGCTGTACCCGAATCCATCTTCATGTGGTGGGCGTTGAAGAAGAAAATAGTGGATGGGATCAAAGTGATGTCGAAGTATTTGACGTAAACTTGAATATCTTCGGAATCGATATCCACCAGTGCCACCCTTGCGAACTTCGACACCTCTCTCGCGGTTTTCGCAAGAACTTGGTCGAGGAGAAGGCAAACGGAATCAGAAGCGCGGCCGAAGCGGAGGACGAGGACTTTGTCGATGGTGGATCTGATGATGGCATCCACTTCCTGCTTCTTCGTCAGCGTTGTCAATAGGTAACTCATGATTTTCAGTTCTTCCTCCCTTTGACGGAAATAATTTGAGGTGAGCGCCGGTTTCCAACTGCCTAATGAGAATCTATGACACATTTAAAAAATATCGACCACGCTTGATAGTTATCTTTTAAATAGATCAATTAAAATCATTATCATCCCCTAAAAATGGAAGGTGGTTTAATTATTTAAATATATTAATTAAATAAATAATTTATTATAAAGATCTTAAGAGAGTAATTAAATAATATTAGATTTTATAAATTTTTAACGGAGATGATCTTAATATAATAATTTAAAAAATAAACGATACCAATAATAATATATTTATAAAAATAATTTGATAAATTAAAATGATAGTACAATAGAATGCAAATATGGTCCTTTTTACAAAACTTTAAAAAATGCCAAAAAAATATCTACTCAAATAGATTCAAACTAGCAATGTAAACCGCACAATGTTGCGGGTTTGTAAAATTATTTTGTGCATCAAAAGCAAAACGCTAAATGTGATTTATTAGAGGAAACCAAATTTGCACCAAATTTTCAAAATTAAAAATAACAATAATGGAAATTGCACTAAGTTATTCAATCAATGTTACTCTCCTAAAGATTAAACAACATATTCCAAAATCTGATCATAAATGTTTATCTAAGCATTTTATGTTACGCTACATAAACTCAAATTCAATCAATGACATTTAGATGATTAGAACTAAATGTTCTAAGAGACAATGTGACACGACCCATCCCAATCCCCCCGGGATTACCATGGAATGTGACGTGCTCCCGTCTGACAAGAGGCGTCAGACAAGGGATAACCGATTGCCATTGCCCAAACGGGCTTCCAGAGTGCGTAAGAATCGATGGAGGAGGTGTGCGATGCTCAAGTCTCTGCTGCAGTCGTATCCGGAGTCAACCTGAAGAGCATTAAAAACAAAAGCTGTGAGTGGACGAAAATAAACAAGTCTATTTAAAACATTTATAAGACATTTATGCCCCTCAGTAAAACCATATGCATGCGCCAAAAACCAATGATCACACATTTATTTAGAAATAACCATTAGAGCCTTAGCCCGGAAACCAAAGCATAGTTTCAATTTTCAAAAGCCAATCCAACAGTTATTTCATAAATCCAGTAATATGAATCATAAGGCATATAATATAAACCATAACCATAATTTTAGCCACTGCACTATACACTCCAATCCGACATCCCTGATATCTAACGTCCCTGACGTCAATAAGGTCACAATCACAAGGCTACGCGTGCCACTCGGGTCTCAATTTCCGAGTTCAATCCCCGAACCCCGTTCGAGTACAGCATCCCCGATGCTTAGCGTCATAGACGCTGGACGTACTAGACGTCCGTGACCTCTCCGGGGTACCTCATCCGGAGGAGACAATATAATATGGAAGGATTTATACAGTGCAGTACTAAATACATTTTATTGATATCCACATGCAAAACATATAGGTATACATAGGTAAAATCCGAACCGATCGTTACGTTTCATCAAACGGGTCTCATGCCCAAATACCGTGAAACGTGCCATAACCGAAATATCATCAAACCATTTATTGATTCCAGCATGTGAACATATATAAAATGTAAACCAGAAAACATTTATTCAATTCCATTTTAGGGTCCCCGACCCGCAATCACATGTAGAAATCAACTGGGCCCCTAGCCCGATTCCACAAGTTAACTGGGCCTCTGGCCCGATTTCATAGTTCAACTGGGCCCCTGGCCCGATTTTACTTTATTCAAGTTCGTAACCGTTTCATGAAATCATATTCAACCACATTTATGGAAATCGGTGAAAATCCAGAAAATCTCGGTTTACGTGCAAATACATAATTCACCTCGAAATACGTGAAATCATTTTAAATTCACTGATATCCAAAGTAAATCATTTAATCATAATTATAACAATCATAAAACAGTTATGCATGCATCGAATTTATGAAACCAATGTCCACTCACAGACCGTTTAACCGAGCGCCTCGATACGCGTGCCATAGGCCTTCCCGGGCCACACCACTATCACCGGGACTCCCAATCCTGTTCAAATCACATTAGTGGATTACTAACCTCATCATTAACATCCTATTCAAGTCCCGTAATTTTCCCGAATTTTTACGTATTTTTAAACTGGATTTAAAACCTTCGAACATCCCGAACAATATCGAGACGGTGTCCGATCGACACGAAACCAATCCCAAAATGTTCGTTACATTGTATAGGACAAAAGTCATGTTGATCATACCTCGGGATTCGCACTCACGCGCCACCGCAAGCGGCTGCGCGTGGAAGCCACGCGCCAGCTACAGTACCCGCACAGTCATCCCTCTCACCCGTTTGTCTGTAAAACGGGTTGAAAAACCCGCGAACAGACCCGGTCCAATTACTCCCAATTCGACATCAAATCCATCCGTTCTTTCAACTGATCCCTTGTAATCAATCACCATTTAAGTTCTGTAAATCGAATTACACAATTTAGGGTCCAAATCCTCACGACTCTCGATCGATCCTTGACGGGTTTCCAATTCGGGTTCACCGATTCCGTCCCTGATTTCCAAATTAATTCATAGAGTAAGCATCGTGAGAGTGTAAGGGATGTTTCCGCAAAATCAATTTGATGAATTCATACCTCTAACCTGTTGAACTCAAGCTCGAAATGAAGCTGCCATGGAAGCTCCGTTCTCCCTCAATCCGACACGGTTTCCCGTCGTTCTTGCTGCAAAACTGATCGTTTTGATCCCAGAAGTCGAACTGCATCAACAATTTCAATCCTCACGGCTCAAATCATCCATTTCGAATTTCCCTCCCAAAAACTAAATTTTCGATTTCTCAGTCTCCCTCACTCAGTCAATCCCCCGTGTAATCCCAGGTTGAATCAAATGCAATTCTCTCCAATTTTCGTTCACAATTTCAGTGGATAGGGAGGGGATTAAGGGTAGAAGAAATTTGAAGTTTTGGGTGTACACGGTTGAGGACTGATCAGAAATAGAAGGGAGGGATGAGATGGACGGCTGTGATGCAATCTGGGGAGTTAGATGGATGGTTCAGATCAAAAGCAGGGATTTTAATTCTAAATAATTACATAGTGGAACTTTAGTATATAGTTTATGATTAGTGGATCAAGATCCAATCTAGCCGTCGGATGAGTGACACTTGTCACTCATCCAAGTGTCCTCCAACCACCATTTCAGAATAAAATAATCCACACAGTTACCGAGACGTAACTTCCCCGATTTCACGTTTTAGACCATAACTTCCTCGTACGAAGTCCGATTTCGGCGTGCCGCCTGTCGTTGGATTCGCATCGACGAAACCTCTGTAACGGTCCTTGGCCCTCGGCCATCGGACATCCCGGTCAAAAAGTCAACATTTCCCCTTCATTTGTCCAAATTACGAAAACGCCCTTGAACTTCCGTACATCATAACTTTCACCACGAACGTCGGAATCGAACGTGCCACCTGTCTATGAACTCGTGACGTCCCGAACTACATCACGGTCATCGGTCAAAGTCCATTTGACCATCCGAAATAAAAGTCAACATTTTGCCCACGCCCAGGGGCAAAACGGTCATTTTGCACAATTCGTCCGAAATCACACAACTAATCCCAGATTAGTAAATCACCATTAAATATTATTAAATCCCGATATTCGGGACGGGTCGTTACAACCTTCCCTCCTTAAAGAATTTCGTCCTCGAAATTACCAATCTCCTTATTCCACAACCACCTTGTGGAAAACAATTCGCTCACACATCTGTGTACACTTGTACACCCACATACTGGGACAACACCTGCCTCGTCTGTACCCAGACATCCCATCATAGTCATACGTCATAATAGCAACAACACTCGACCACCTCGAGTGGAAATGATCACCTGATCCGCGATAAAATCGCCTAACCATTTAGCTGACTTCTTCAGCTAGACGGTTCCCTTCCATTACCAATATATCCTTACCTTTTCTCCCATTGGGAGTCGCCAAATCTCATTTGTCAGTCCACGCTGACACCACCAGTTCAAACTATCACCACAAAGCTTTACCACCCTAGTAAAGCCCCAACCATCAGACAGTCAGTGATAACACCACGTACTACATCACCCTCGATGTAGCGTAAGATCAACCACATGATCTCAATTCGCAGGGCAAGCCCAATCATGCGACACAACATAATCTCAATGTCCATAATTGCCGGCTCCCTCAGCGAACCAAGACGCTGGAAACATCACGGTGTGAAAACATCACACAAGGCTACTCGTGGTTACTCTGACCACCAATTCACTCATCCTGAGTGTACGTATACCGTCAACTTACTCCATCAAGTGGTGTAACTGGAACACATTGAATACCAGCCCAGCAGTGATCACACATATCAATACCAGGGTTCCACTAGCCAACCATGGCCAAGAGCACCTGCTCATACACTCACTGAACCCGACAAAATCACTCTGCCCAGCGCACTGTATCCAATGTCCAGTCCACGATCACAACCAAACAAATGATACTGGAACCAAGCCGATTACCAACACGTTTAGTTACACACCACTGGTACATCCCATGTATCGCCATTAGGCACCACTCAGCCTAACCAGTCTCAATCCTCGTACAACGTACCCTGAACGTACGTCAATTCATCAATCCGCCTACAACCACCTAGGTCGTAGCCAAACACGTTCCAATTATGGAGTACATTTGCCCAAACCATCATGAGACAAAACAAGCTCCACCCGTCATCTAGTTCCAATTCCGAATCCAAATTCGCAATTTCGTAAGAAATCCCGAACCCGAACCCAGACATCATATTTTTAATCCATTTCCAAATCCGAATCCGAAATCATTAATCCGTAAGCTAGCATTGGAATAATCATTCCGTACCCAAATCCAGTAATCCATTTTCGAGCTTCGCAATCGAATCCTGAATCGTCACCCAGAAATTCGATTCCAAAACCCAAAATCTCGTTTACGTCCATCAAGACGTAACATAACCGAATCTATCGGTTGCCTGTCCAAAACACTCGATTGACTTCATAGGGAAGCCAATCCCAATATCCACACGTCAAAGGTTGACAAAATCCGACCACATCGGAAACCTACTCAACCAAGTCACAAACCATATGGACTCACTCCGAAAAGAAGCTCAGTCCCGTCATTTACGACTCACATATCAAGGTAAGAGTGATAAACTCTCCACCCATCTGGATCATCAAGATCACAATCCATATCCATCGCTACGTCACCCGACAAGTAACATCACGATCCTAGATCGTCACATCGACCAAAGTCGACAACATCACAAATCAGATCCACCTAGGATCCACACATGCTCACATAGCTAACAATCCATCTGGAAGCTGATCGTAGGGTCTTACACCCTCAATTGAATCCTTCGCCAAATTTCCCTTGGTGGAAAGATGACCACGCATATCACCACCAAACCCAAAATCATACAAAACTTCTTGTGTCCAATGAACCCAAGCCAAACATGGGTCCACCCACCAATGCACGCTCAACGTACTGGTAGCAACAATCATCATCTGCTACGACAAGAAAATATGAAGTCAACCCCAATGACTTCGGAATACCAATCACCGATGTGGAAACGAGCACTCCTCTCGTCTCCCAATCACAACTCTCCCCGACACGGGAGTTCCAACCATGTTGGGAACAGACATGCTCCCAATGAGATGTCAAGTCCAACCACTGGACTGCCCACGTCCATACCTCACTTGGACCACCACGTGTCCAAAACCAATTCATTACTCGGACCTCACGTCCGTCAATAATCATGTATGCACACACCCCGTGACACGACCCATCCCAATCCCCCCGGGATTACCATGGAATGTGACGTGCTCCCGTCTGACAAGAGGCGCCAGACAAGGGATAACCGATTGCCATTGCCCAAACGGGCTTCCAGAGTGCGTAAGGATCGATGGAGGAGGTGTGCGATGCTCAAGTCTCTGCTGCAGTCATATCCGGAATCAACCTGAAGGGCATTGAAAACAAAAGCTGTGAGTGGACGAAAATAAACAAGTCTGTTTAAAACATTTATAAGACATTGATGCCCCTCAGTAAAATCATATGCATGCACCAAAACCAATAATCCCATATTTATTTAGAAATAACCATTAGGCCCTTAGCCCGGAAACCAAAGCCTAGTTTCAATTTCCAAAAGTAAATCCAAGAGTTATTTCATAAATCCAGTAATATGAACCATAAGGCATATAATATAAACCATAACCATTATTTTAGCCACTGCACTATACACTCCAATCCGACATCCCTGATGTCTGACGTCCCTGACGTCAATAAGGTCACAATCACAAAGCTACGCGTGCCACTCGGGTCTCAATTTCCGAGTTCATTCCCTGAATCCCGTTCGGGTACAGCATCCCCGATGCTTAGCGTCATAGACGCTGGACGTACTAGACGTCCGTGACCTCTCCGGGGTACCTCGCCGGAGGAGACAATATAATATGGAAGGATTTATACAGTGCAGTACTAAATACATTTTATTGATATCCATATGCAAAACATATAGGTATACATAGATAAAAATCCGAACCAATCGTTACGTTTCATCAAACGGGTCTCATGCCCAAATACCGTGAAACGTGCCATAACCGAAATATCATCAAAACCATTTATAGATTCCAGCATGTGAACATATATAAAATGTAAACCAGGAAACATTTATTCAATTCCATTTAGGGTCCCCGACCCGCAATCACATGTAGAAATCAACTGGGCCCCTGACCCGATTTCACAAGTTAACTGGGCCCCTGGCCCGATCCACATGTTAACTGGGCCCCTGGCCCGATTTCATAGTTCAACTGGGCCCCTGGCCCGATTTTACATTATTCAAGTTCGTAACCGTTTCATGAAATCATATCCAACCACATTTATGGAAATCGGTGCAAATCCAGAAAACCTCGGTTTTCGTGCAAATACGTAATTTACCTCAAAATACGTGAAATCATTTAAAATTCACCGATATCCAAAGTAAATCATTTAATCATAATTATAACAATCATAAAACAGTTATGCATGCATCGAATTTATGAAACCAATGTCCACTCACAGACCGTTTAACCGAGCGCCTCGATATGCGTGCCATAGGCCTTCCCGGGCCACACCACTATCACCGGAACTCCCAATCCTGTCCAAATCACATTATAGGATTACTAACCTCATCATTAACATCCTATTCAAGTCCCGTAATTTTCCCGAATTTTTAAGTATTTTTAAACTGGATTTAAAACCTTCGGACATCCCGAACAATATTGAAACGGGATCCGATCGACACGAAACCAACGCTAAAATGTTCGTTACATTGTATAGGATAAAAGTCATGTTGACCTCACCTCGAGATTCGTGCCCACGCGCCGTCACGCGCCGCGGTGAGTGGCTGCGCGTGAAAGCCACGCGCCTGCTACAGTGCTGCTTCCTCACCCGAATGACTGGTAAACGGGTCTGATTACCCGCGATAGGATCCGGTTCAATCACCCTCAATTCGATATCAATTCAATCCGTTCTTGATCCTACAACAATCATCAATCCACTAATTTCAGTTCTGTGTCCATGATTAGCATCAACCATCGATCAATCGTGTCAACAACCCGTGATCACCCAAAACGGGTCAACCACCAAAACTCCTTCAATCCTCAACCATTATCAAATTAACTTCACAGGAAGTTAATAAGGACTAATACGAACTAATTAGCATGATTAATTGAACTCGACAATACCTCAATCACCACAACTCAAGCTTGAGTTTTTCGGCCGTCCACCATGTCCGTTCACGGCCCTAGGAGCTCCCAAGCTTGCCCCATTTGATCTGGTTCGACACGTTGAAGTTCCAGAAAGCTTATGTAACGACCCGTCCCAAATTCCTAGCTTAGATTAGTGACTAATCACGATTAGTGAGGCTAATCCGTGATTAGTAGAGCGAAATCGGACGAACGGTGCGAAATGACCGTTTTGCCCTTGATGGTGGCAAAACGTTTACTTTTTAATCGGGCGGTCAAATGGACTTTGACCGATGACCGTGACGTAGTTCGTGACGTCACGAGTTCATAGACAGGTGGCACGTTCAATTCCGACATTCGAGGAGGAAGTTATGACGTTCGGAAGTTTAGGGGCATTTTGGTAATTTGGGTGAATAGGAGGTCAAATGTTGACTTTTTGACCGGGAGGTCCGATGGCCAAGGGCCGAAGACCATTACGTAGATGAGGACGATACGAATTCATAGGCAGGCGGCACACTGAAATCGGACTTCGAACGAGAGAGTTATGGGTCACGGAAGTTCGATTTCACTATGCACGAACTTCGAGACGGGGACGTTTCGGTGAAATCTGATTGGATGGATATTTTGGTGGGCCCCATGGATGAGTGACAAGTGTCACTCATCCCATTGCTTTGATCCCCCAAAATGTGGATCTAAATAATTAAATATTATTATTTTAATTATTTTATAATTTAACCTAACAACTATTAATCTTAACCATCCATTTCAACCCTACCTTTTAATCCTCACCATCAATCTCTCCTTCTCTCATCAGCCATCTCCTTCATCTTTGTTCATCCTTCCACCCGAAACCCCATAACACCATTTTCTCCATTTTCTTTCAAAAACCAAAACACACAATCACACTTCACCATTCATCACTTGCATGAGCTGGGAATGACCGTGGGGGAAGGGTGAAGGCCTGAGGACGGAAAGGGTGGACGGTGGCCCACGGTGGAGGACACGGCGGAGGAGAACCCGTGAGGTAAGGAAATTTCAAAAATTCGAAATTGGGTTTTAATGGGTTTTACTCGATTCCATTAATTGGGTGAGGTTACTAGGACTCCCAGGAGATGAATGGGATTGATTTCGAGGCATTAGACGGCCTGGAACAGCCGTGAACGGCGGGAGAAGTCACGGCCGCCATGGCCAAGCTCGAAGGTATGGTTTTTGATGTTTTCCTTCCATTTTGATGTCATAGGACTGTAGGTTGGGATTAGAGGATGAAAATGGGACAAACGGGAAGCATTTTGGTGGTCGGACGGCGGAGAACCGGCCGAGTCAAGCCGCGGGTCATGGCGACCCGGTTGCAGACATTCGGGTCGACCCGCGAGGAGGCAGAGATGACTGATGACGTCATCCTGATGACGTCATCATGTCAGGGATGACGTCATCATGTCAGATCTGACAATGTCAGACTGACATGTCAGACAGTGGCCAATGGGAGGGTGACACGTGTCACTGTCAGGGGCTGTCAGTGATGACGTCAGCGATGACGTCAGCAGGTACTGTATCGGCGCGTGAAGCCCACGCGCAGCCACTTCAGGCGGCGCGTGAGGGCGCGTGGCAGGGAATCTGGGGAAGGTTCCAACATACGGAATCTTCTATTCGATGTAACGAACATTTTGAGACTGGTTTCGTGTCGATCGGACACCGTCTCGATATGTTTCGGGGCATCGGAAGGTTTAGGTTCGGGATTAAAAATAGTTAAAAATACGGGAAAATTACGGGGCTTTAGTGGGAGGTTAATTAAGTAGTTAGTAACCTTCTATTACGATTTGGACAGGTTTGGGAGTCTCGGTGACGGTGATTGGCTCGGGGAGCCGTATGGCATGCAAATCGAGGCGGCAGCTCGGACGGTCTGTGAGTGGACCTTGTTTTCTAAATTGGTGCATGCATAAATGTTTATTGTATGTTTTATTACTTGTTTGATGATGCCATGGGTGCATTTGTGTGTGGTTACGTATAAGCACGTATTTCGAGGTTTAAGCCTTATACGGTGCTTATACGGGTCTGTATTTCTTTATTCGTTTTAATGAAATGGCTTTGGATTTATAAAAGGATAAACTCGGGTATGAGACCCATTTGGTTTTGTCTCGGGCATATGACCTCAGATTCCGGGCACGGTGCCCAGCTGATGTCCTATGTTTGGGCACGAGACCCAATCACTTTACGGTTTTGATTTCAGGTCAGGGAACCTTAAATGGATTCCCAGGTTCATGACGGTTTATGGGAACCGGCATGAACCCTTGTTGGTTATTACGGTACATGACGGTTTATGGGAACCGGCATGTTACCTGGTTATGTTATTACGGTACATGACGGTTTATGGGAACCGGCATGTTACCTGATTATGGATATTATGGATCATGACGGTTCAGGCGAACTGGTCATGAATGTTTATGTTATGTATATATATGTTCGTCTACCTTCCTTTACTTCTATTATCTCCTCCGGGGAGGGTCGTTGGCCTGGGTGGACCCCGGAGTAGTCACGGAGCACCGACTGAGTGGAGTCACCCCCCAGTTGGGTTCCTTACTCTCAGGAAGGCTATGGTTACTATTACCTCGGGTAGGGTCAGTGGTCTGCGGACATTGACCTTGACTTTGAGATGACTCGGATTGAGACCCGGGTAGCACGCGCGTAGCTTTGGATACCGTGACAGGATTGGTTGTGTGACTTATATATATGTATGTGATGGATATATGATATATGATATGTGGTGTGTACAGGTGTGCACAGGATTTGGGCAGTGGCCCGTATGGTCGTTTTTATTGTGGTCCTTTCGACCTTAGTTTATATCTGCTTTGGGCTTCGTCCCACATATGTAACAACCCGTTCCGAGAATTGGGATTAGTAGAGTGATTAAGGTGTGATTAGTAAGGTTAATCAGGGGTTAGGTGGTCCCGAGGGGTCCGGGAACCTAGAATGATGATTTTGCCCCTGGGTCGGGCAGAAATGTTGACTTTTATTTCGGGTGGTCAATTGGAGATTGACCAGTGACTAGGACGTAGTTTAGGACGTCATGAACCCATAGACATGTGGTACGTTTGCTTCCGACATCCGAGGAGGAAGTTGTGATGTTCGGAAGGTCGAGGGCATTCGTGTAATTTTGGAAAAATAGGGGGAAAAGTTGACTTTTTGAATAATCGAGTTTTGGTAGGTTGACCTAGGATGGTTAGATAGTTCTTGTCGTCCTGAGTTCGATGACAGGCGGCACGTATTCATCGGACATACGGGGTGAGAGTTACGGGTCTAGGAAGTTTTGGTTAAAACGTAAATATAAGTTAAAAAGAAGGGTATTTTGGTCATTGTGGCACATTGGGATTTGTGCACAGAAGAAAGGAATGGACGGCTGGGATTAGGCCAGGTGGGATAAAGGATGAAGGGATGGTGACACATGGCAGGTGTGTAGTGGCTTCTGGTGAGTTCGAGTGTGTGCACGGCCCAAATAATTGGGGTGCACCCGTGTTGTGTGATGCTGGTTCAGAAAACAGAGGGAGGTCGTGAAGGAAATTGAGGGCGGTGGTGTGAGTGTTGATGAATTGTGAGTGTGTGAGGGTGATCAGAGAGTGAGAGGGAAGCAGTGAGAGAGGTTGACGGTGTGGTGGCCGTGTGTGAGGGTGTCGAGAGCTGCGGGAAAATCAGGGAGGAAACAGGAAGGAATTGTGAGAATTGTGGCGGTGGTAGCCGTGTACGGGGCAATTGAGTCCGTGGTGGTGTCGTGCGGGTTGCGAGGAGTCAACCACTACCGGAGGAGCTCACGGTGGCAGCAGGAGGCAGGTAATTTCCTCATCTCCGATTCGGTACTCTGTTTTCCATTGAACTTCAATGTGAAAGTCGTGAGTCTAGGGCTAGAGTCGAGGGAGTTGGAGGTTAGGGTGAGGCTCCTGAGGGTCCTAGGAACGGGTTGAGTGTGCTGCCGTGATGGGTGGTGCACAGGGGCGGCCGGTACGACGGAGTGCACTTGTGTGCTCTGTTTTAGCCGTGAGGTTCGAACGGCAAGTTGTGCAGTTGGGGAGTGAGTCGACGGTTCAGGTTAGCTGGGTTAGGTTTAGAGAAGTCCAGGGAAGAGGTTGGTGTAGCCTCCGTGAAGGGGGAAGTCGTGGGTGGCCGGTGTAAGAAACAGGGCAGTGTACGGGTTTTTGTTCAAGGTTGAGTCGACGAGTTTTAGGGTGAATCGAGGTGAGTGAGACACGGGAAGGGGTAGCCTAGGACGGGACGATGCTGCTGGTGAAGAGAGGAGTCGTTTTGGTGGACGGAATGAGGAGAACCGCTCTCGCCGGTTCAGGGTCCAGACCACTGGTGCGAACCGGGTCTGCCCAAGGTTGACGGTGCACTGTAGCTGGCGCGTGAGGGCCACGCGCAGCCACTTTGGGCGGCGCGTGGAGGCGCGTGCGGCGGTTCTGGGAGGAACGGTCAACATAGTTTTTGGTCTAGGAGTTGTTGTGAGTTCAATGGAGTTGGTTTCGGGTTAATCGGAAGTCGTTTGAGTGTAGTTCCGCGAGGGTGAATGTGTAGGGTCCCGGGGTTTTAAGGCTTCGGTTCGGGGATTTTTGAGGAATTTAGGAGAGTGTTAGTAGATGTATTAGTGACGTAATTTGACGGTGTTTGACAGGATCGAGATTTCCCGAGGAAGCCGAGGAACGGGCTGGACGTTCGGGACGCGAGTAGGGCTCAGTACTGTGAGTGGACCCTTTTTTTAAACTCGAGCATGCATAACTGTTTTCTATAATTGTTTTATGATTTTGATTATGATTCTATGTTTATTGAATATGTTTTGGTTGATTTTACATGGTTGCACGTTTTTCAAGAATGTTCGGTTTTTAGCACGTTTTTCAATTGATAAGTGGTTTTCATTGGTTATAAAGGGATTTTGGAACATGAGTTCGATAATAAAGGTTTTCGGGTTTAGAAACAGATTTCGGAAATGGAAGTTGGTTTTAAAGTGGAAAAGTGGATTCCGGATTTGGGTTCGGAATGACGGTTCTGGATGCCGGAAGGGCTTCGGACCAGTGATTTCGAATTCGGGTTTGGATGTGGATTGGAAAATGGTTTTCAAATGGTTTTGGGATTGGATTTGCTGGATCTGGATATTGGGTTTAAAGACCCGGATATATGTGACGGGGGACCGGCCAGATTGGGTTTAAAGACCCGGATTGAGTTTAAAGACTCGGGAGTTTAAAGACTCGGATATATATTGATTTTCCCCCGTAGGCCTTGAGTTTAAAGACTCGGGAGTTTAAAGACTCGGATATGATTAAGGCCTGGATTGAGTTTAAAGACTCGGGAGTTTAAAGACTCGGATAGATCCAGCAGGTTTGATCGGGACATTTATGAGTTAATGTTCATGGTTTATGATACAGTTTTCTGATACTCATGTTATGGTTTCTTATGATATTTAACAGTGTTTCTGTTTCTTATGATGTTTAAGAATGATTCTTTTATTAATGTGTTATAACTGTTGGTTATGCATGTGGTTTTAAAACGGAGGGCTTAACTCGGTTTTCTTATAAAATGGTTTTTGAACTTTTGTACTTTTGGTCCACTCACATTTTCTGTTTTAATTGCCCTCCAGGTTGTGGAGCGAGCGCGGGGTCTTGACGTCGAGGCAGTGTCCAAGGCATAGAAGTGACGTGAGAGTTCCCAGAGTAGAGTAAAGGCTTCCGTGTGCGTGTAGTTATCGGTTTTATTTTCTTTGTATGTTCGTACTATGTTCTGTAAATGCTACCTTCGGGATATTACGTAATTACTCCTGCGTTTGACTGGTTTTTCGAGTAAGTGTTCCTTAGGTGTTGTGTCGGGGACTCAGACGGGAGCGGGATTTACCTCGGGTTTCGGGGTGAAACCGGGGTGGGTCCTGACAATTGGTATCAGAGCATAGGTTTGTCGAGTTTGTGGGGTTTGTTGGTTTGTGAGGTTGTGTTTTAGTTGTTTGACTGCTTCTATGCCTCTTTCAGCGTGCGGTTGACGATGCCTCCGAGACGTAGACCCTCTCCACAACCTGAAGAAGTAGCCAGAGAGACGGAGAGTGCTACGATTGAGCGAGCCCAGCGGCTCGGGGCTACTACTTTTAGTGGTGGGGCTGATCCTGAGGAAGCCCAGAGGTGGATTACTAGACTGGAGCGGATTTTTGCGGTGATGCATTGTCCGCCGGAGGAGCGAGTATTGTTGGCTGCATTTTTACTAGATGGTGCGGCGTACGAGTGGTGGTATACCCTCGAGTTGTCCGGTTGGGATGTTCACAGTGTGACCTGGGAGACGTTTAGGGAACGGTTTCTGGAGCAGTATTATCCTCGTTCTTTCCGGGATGCCAAGGAGGCAGAGTTTTTGCATCTCCAGCAGGGGAATATGACAGTGGCAGAGTATGAACGGAAGTTCCAGATGTTGTCTCGGTTTGCTCCTGCTTTTGTGGC
Organism: Prinsepia uniflora; assembly: GCA_032719365.1. Lineage (NCBI taxonomy): Eukaryota > Viridiplantae > Streptophyta > Magnoliopsida > Rosales > Rosaceae > Prinsepia > Prinsepia uniflora. The sequence continues at coordinate 10,283,200 of CM064862.1, read as the reverse complement.
CACTGAAGCCGAGAAGTGCCGTAGGTTTGAGTTGGGCTTGCGCGGTGAGATTCGAGCCGTAGTGACGGCTGGATCTTTTGCTACCCTCCGAGACTTGTCGGATGCTGCAGTGCGAGTTGAGGCGAGTTTGCCGGTGCGACGCCGGGAACCTTCTATTCCTGGAGATTCGAGCCAGCGGACACCGAAAAGAGGTAACTTCGGTGGATCGTCCTCGTCGGGCGATGATCGTTTTGGTAGGCCTGGTAGTGCCCAGAGTTCAGGATTTTGGGGTTATCGAGTACCGCCGATTCCGCAAGCGAGTGCGACGTCGGTAGCGTCCACAGGGAGACCGAGCAGTGGACCAGGCTGGAATGTGTGTTTCTACTGTGGGGAGCGAGGTCATTTTCGACGTGAGTGTCCACTGTTGCCACAGGAAGGTGGTGTAGGCAGAGGAGTAGCGGAGTCCGGACAGAGTACAGCATCAGGGACAGCGGGCACCAGAGGAGGTGGTGGCACAGCCACGAGTAGTTCGAGGGGACGTGGTAGAGCGTCAGGATCTCAGGCCCGGGTGTTCGCGATGACTCAGCAGGAGGATCCGTCGACATCAGATATGGAGACAGGTACTTGTTTTACTTTTGGTTGTCCTGTTGGTTTGGTGTTTGGAGGAACCCACAAGCTAGAGTTTGCCTTTAGGACTTTGTGAAGTTAGTCCGACCGTGGCCGGAATAGTAGCCGAGGGAGATGGGTGGTGGTATACGAGGAGGTACTCTATGACTTCTGTCGGGTACTGTGACATGAGGTATTTTATAATATCTTTGTTTTCTGTTCATAGAGTTTCCCTTGCGTACACCATGTAGTTGTTACATAGCTAGGGTTGGCTGTGGTAACAGTAGCTGGGGATGGAGTGAAATACCCAAGGTGGAGATGATAGACAGAGTGTTTAGGAGAAGCTGTTGCTGCTCTAGTGTGGATACCGGGTAGAAGACGTTAGGTGTCGGGAACTAGCTGTGGAATTTCGGGGACGAAATTCTATTTAGGTGGGTAGATTGTAACAACCCGTTCCGAGAATTGGGATTAGTAGAGTGATTAAGGTGTGATTAGTAAGGTTAATCAGGGGTTAGGTGGTCCCGAGGGGTCCGGGAACCTAGAATGATGATTTTGCCCCTAGGTCGGGCAGAAATGTTGACTTTTATTTCGGGTGGTCAATTGGAGATTGACCAGTGACTAGGACGTAGTTTAGGACGTCATGAACCCATAGACATGTGGTACGTTTGCTTCCGACATCCGAGGAGGAAGTTGTGATGTTCGGAAGGTCGAGGGCATTCGTGTAATTTTGGAAAAATAGGGGGAAAAGTTGACTTTTTGAATAATCGAGTTTTGGTAGGTTGACCTAGGATGGTTAGATAGTTCTTGTCGTCCTGAGTTCGATGACAGGCGGCACGTATTCATCGGACATACGGGGTGAGAGTTACGGGTCTAGGAAGTTTTGGTTAAAACGTAAATATAAGTTAAAAAGAAGGGTATTTTGGTCATTGTGGCACATTGGGATTTGTGCACAGAAGAAAGGAATGGACGGCTGGGATTAGGCCAGGTGGGATAAAGGATGAAGGGATGGTGACACATGGCAGGTGTGTAGTGGCTTCTGGTGAGTTCGAGTGTGTGCACGGCCCAAATAATTGGGGTGCACCCGTGTTGTGTGATGCTGGTTCAGAAAACAGAGGGAGGTCGTGAAGGAAATTGAGGGCGGTGGTGTGAGTGTTGATGAATTGTGAGTGTGTGAGGGTGATCAGAGAGTGAGAGGGAAGCAGTGAGAGAGGTTGACGGTGTGGTGGCCGTGTGTGAGGGTGTCGAGAGCTGCGGGAAAATCAGGGAGGAAACAGGAAGGAATTGTGAGAATTGTGGCGGTGGTAGCCGTGTACGGGGCAATTGAGTCCGTGGTGGTGTCGTGCGGGTTGCGAGGAGTCAACCACTACCGGAGGAGCTCACGGTGGCAGCAGGAGGCAGGTAATTTCCTCATCTCCGATTCGGTACTCTGTTTTCCATTGAACTTCAATGTGAAAGTCGTGAGTCTAGGGCTAGAGTCGAGGGAGTTGGAGGTTAGGGTGAGGCTCCTGAGGGTCCTAGGAACGGGTTGAGTGTGCTGCCGTGATGGGTGGTGCACAGGGGCGGCCGGTACGACGGAGTGCACTTGTGTGCTCTGTTTTAGCCGTGAGGTTCGAACGGCAAGTTGTGCAGTTGGGGAGTGAGTCGACGGTTCAGGTTAGCTGGGTTAGGTTTAGAGAAGTCCAGGGAAGAGGTTGGTGTAGCCTCCGTGAAGGGGGAAGTCGTGGGTGGCCGGAGTAAGAAACAGGGCAGTGTACGGGTTTTTGTTCAAGGTTGAGTCGACGAGTTTTAGGGTGAATCGAGGTGAGTGAGACACGGGAAGGGGTAGCCTAGGACGGGACGATGCTGCTGGTGAAGAGAGGAGTCGTTTTGGTGGACGGAATGAGGAGAACCGCTCTCGCCGGTTCAGGGTCCAGACCACTGGTGCGAACCGGGTCTGCCCAAGGTTGACGGTGCACTGTAGCTGGCGCGTGAGGGCCACGCGCAGCCACTTTGGGCGGCGCGTGGAGGCGCGTGCGGCGGTTCTGGGAGGAACGGTCAACATAGTTTTTGGTCTAGGAGTTGTTGTGAGTTCAATGGAGTTGGTTTCGGGTTAATCGGAAGTCGTTTGAGTGTAGTTCCGCGAGGGTGAATGTGTAGGGTCCCGGGGTTTTAAGGCTTCGGTTCGGGGATTTTTGAGGAATTTAGGAGAGTGTTAGTAGATGTATTAGTGACGTAATTTGACGGTGTTTGACAGGATCGAGATTTCCCGAGGAAGCCGAGGAACGGGCTGGACGTTCGGGACGCGAGTAGGGCTCAGTACTGTGAGTGGACCCTTTCTTTAAACTCGAGCATGCATAACTGTTTTCTATAATTGTTTTATGATTTTGATTATGATTCTATGTTTATTGAATATGTTTTGGTTGATTTTACATGGTTGCACGTTTTTCAAGAATGTTCAGTTTTTAGCACGTTTTTCAATTGATAAGTGGTTTTCATTGGTTATAAAGGGATTTTGGAACATGAGTTCGATAATAAAGGTTTTCGGGTTTAGAAACAGATTTCGGAAATGGAAGTTGGTTTTAAAGTGGAAAAGTGGATTCCGGATTTGGGTTCGGAATGACGGTTCTGGATGCCGGAAGGGCTTCGGACCAGTGATTTCGAATTCGGGTTTGGATGTGGATTGGAAAATGGTTTTCAAATGGTTTTGGGATTGGATTTGCTGGATCTGGATATTGGGTTTAAAGACCCGGATATATGTGACGGGGGACCGGCCGGATTGGGTTTAAAGACCCGGATTGAGTTTAAAGACTCGGGAGTTTAAAGACTCGGATATATATTGATTTTCCCCCGTAGGCCTTGAGTTTAAAGACTCGGGAGTTTAAAGACTCGGATATGATTAAGGCCTGGATTGAGTTTAAAGACTCGGGAGTTTAAAGACTCGGATAGATCCAGCAGGTTTGATCGGGACATTTATGAGTTAATGTTCATGGTTTATGATACAGTTTTCTGATACTCATGTTATGGTTTCTTATGATATTTAACAGTGTTTCTGTTTCTTATGATGTTTAAGAATGATTCTTTTATTAATGTGTTATAACTGTTGGTTATGCATGTGGTTTTAAAACGGAGGGCTTAACTCGGTTTTCTTATAAAATGGTTTTTGAACTTTTGTACTTTTGGTCCACTCACATTTTCTGTTTTAATTGCCCTCCAGGTTGTGGAGCGAGCGCGGGGTCTTGACGTCGAGGCAGTGTCCAAGGCATAGAAGTGACGTGAGAGTTCCCAGAGTAGAGTAAAGGCTTCCGTGTGCGTGTAGTTATCGGTTTTATTTTCTTTGTATGTTCGTACTATGTTCTGTAAATGCTACCTTCGGGATATTACGTAATTACTCCTGCGTTTGACTGGTTTTTCGAGTAAGTGTTCCTTAGGTGTTGTGTCGGGGACTCAGACGGGAGCGGGATTTACCTCGGGTTTCGGGGTGAAACCGGGGTGGGTCCTGACAACATATGGTTGTTTTGGATAAATGGTTTTCGAATGCATGCATGCTTTTTAGTGGAGGGTACAAATGTCTTCCTTATTAAATGTTTTTATAAACTCTTTGTTTTGTCCACTCACAGTTTTTAATATTTTGACTGCCCTTCAGGTTGACATCGGATGTGGACTGTAGCAGAGACCGAGATATCACATGCCTCCTCCGGATCCTGGCGTACTCTGATAGCCCGGGAGGGCAAAGGTCGGAAATATCCCTTGGCTGACACTTCGTGTCAGACGGGAGCAGGGTCATCCCGCACTAATCCCGGGGGGATTGGGATGGGTCCTGTCAACGTGGTATCAGAGCGGGGTTGTCTCTATTCGAGCAACCGCGGAGCTCTTGGAGTATGTATGCTGGTCGAGGATGTGATATCTCAAGGGGCTGCAGTTCGTGGTCAACCTGATTGTTGGGGTGCCGGTGCGATAGTTAGTAGGATTGGCATGCCTTGGTTCGACATTTGAGACCGGGGTTGCCATGGTTCTGTCAGGGTTGGCAGTGTGGAAGTTACGATTGTTGGGAATCGGGGACGTTCGGGGAACGTTTTCCTTTTCTCGCATGAGTTGTCAGGGTGACTGTACCCAGAGTTGTTGGGTACGAGGGAAGCAGAGTTCCCCTCTTCGAACAGAGGTACGGGGTCGTCGTTCGGTATGAGCGGAGATCCAGGATTATCTGATTTGCACACTTTGTGCTGATGCTGACAGGTGATGATACTGATACTAGTGCTGGTGCTGGTGCCGGTGATCGTGATGACGATGAGTTACGGATCGGGGTGTGACTCCGTCGAGATGGGCATATGTTCGGTATCTGTGGTTCGGGAGTGGATCACGGATAGTTAGGGTACACGTGGTTGATGTCCGGGTATGTTGTTTCCAATCTGGTTGGAACTTCGAAATCGTGAGAGGTTGCGATTGAGGTGACGAGTGGAATACGGGTTTTCCGCATTGGTAACGGGTATGTCGAAGTCGTTTTGGGTGACTTCTCGGATTCTACCATGATTGATGATGGTAGTTGACGTTGATGATATAGATGTTGTTGGTTGCCACTCGTACACTGATTGTGTATTGGTTGGTGGACCCGGGATTTGTTCTGGACCATCAGGAGGAGATAAGTATATCGAAGTTAGGTGACTGAGATTTCTCATTTTCTGCTTGGTGGCAGACGATGTTAGGTTACATGACGTGGTGAGTGCAGCGAGTGTTGTTTGCATTCACGTAGGATGGATTATTCGATCATTCTTGGTTTTTCCTAGGTGAAATGACAAGGATCGATACGAGGTAATCAGTGAGAACCCACAGTCTCGGCATGTTTCGTCGTTAACAAATCTGTTTAGATGTGGGGAATGGTTGAGGACTTTGGACGTCGTGACGATCGGGGATCGTGACGTCTATAGTCGTTTGACGTAGTGGTGGATTTGGATCGTGATCTTGATGATCCAGATAGGTGGAGAGTTATTACTCTTACTTGGATGTTGAGTGGAGCATGTTGGGACTGAACTTCTTTTCGAGGTAAATCCCATATGGCTTATTACTCACCCGAGTAGTTGTCCGATGAGTAGTTTTCCGACGTGGTCGGATATGGTTAGCCTTAGGGATGTGCGGATATTGTGATTGGCTTCCCTATGAAGTCAATCGATGGTGTTGGAGTAATCGGTTGAGCAGACAACCGATAGGTTCATGATTGATACGTCTCGGTAGACGAGAAGGATATTTCGAGTTTTGGAATCAGATTTCTGAATGACGATTCAGGATTTGATTTTGGAACTTGAAAAAGGATTTCTAGATTTGGGTTTTGGAATCGGATTCTGGGTGACGATTCAGGATTTGAGTCTAGAGCTTGACTGTAGATTTTCCTTTATGGATTTGGGTTCGGAATGGTTATTCCAAATGCTAGCTTACGGAATGATGATTTCGGATTCGAATTTGGACATGATATGGATATGACTTCTGGGTTTGGATTCGGGATTTCTTACGAACTTGCGGATTCAGATTCGGATTTGGAAATAGATGATGGGTTGGAGTTTTGATTTGTCTAATACTGGATTGGACAAATGAACTCCATAATTGAAACGTGTTTGACTACGTCCTAGGTGGTCTGGTTATTGTTGTGGTATGTCGCTGGGTAGATGTACGTACTTTGTACGTTGTTCAAGGTACGATACTAGGCAGACTTGTCGTGCCTGGTGACGGTATATAGGAGATACCGGTGGTGCGTTGGAGAGCGTATTGGTAGTCGGATTGGTTCTGATACCATCGGATTAGTTGAGGTCGTGGACTGGACATTGGATACTGTGCATTGGGTCATAGTAGTTCTGATGGGCTTGGTTACACACAGGTCGAGTGTTTTGTTAGTATGCATATACTCCGGTTGAGTGAGTTGGTGGTTAGTATAACCACAAGGGAGTATAGTGTTAGTTTTCGACTGACGACTGTCAAGTGGTGACGGTCTGTCGGAGGTGTCAGCGTGGATCGTTGAGTGAGATCTGATGACTCCCAGTGGGAGCAGACGTCAGGATATCTTAGTGATTGAGTAAGGAACCGTAGAGTTGTTTATGTCAGCGAAAGGGTAGATTTGACAAGTGGGTCGATCATAGGATACTTGGGCTACTCTGATACTGACAGGTGGTGTCAGTTCGGAGCGTACGACTTCTGCTATTCGACGTGGTCGAATGTAGACGAGGCGACATGAGCGTTAGTGGTACGACTGGTTGCAGACGAGTATTATTCTGGTTAGTGGATGTACTAGTGTACACGTGTCAGGAGATCGAATTATTTCCACGAGGTGGATGTGGAATCAAGATAATTGGAGTTTCGAGAACGAAACTAATTAAGGAGGGAAGAACGATTGGATTTAGGTCGGTTGGAATTTCGAGGACGAAATTAATTAAGGAGGGAAGGTTGTAACGACCCGTCCCAAATTCCTAGCTTAGATTAGTGACTAATCACGATTAGTGAGGCTAATCCGTGATTAGTAGAGCGAAATCGGACGAACGGTGCGAAATGACCGTTTTGCCCCTGATGGTGGCAAAACGTTGACTTTTTAATCGGGCGGTCAAATGGACTTTGACTGATGACCGTGACGTAGTTCGTGACGTCACGAGTTCATAGACAGGTGGCACGTTCAATTCCGACATTCGAGGAGGAAGTTATGACGTTCGGAAGTTTAGGGGCATTTTGGTAATTTGGGTGAATAGGAGGTCAAATGTTGACTTTTTGACCGGGAGGTCCGATGGCCGAGGGCCGAAGACCATTACGTAGATGAGGACGATACGAATTCATAGGCAGGCGGCACACTGAAATCGGACTTCGAACGGGAGAGTTATGGGTCACGGAAGTTCGATTTCACTATGCACGAACTTCGAGACGGGGACGTTTCGGTGAAATCTGATTGGGTGGATATTTTGGTGGGCCCCATGGATGAGTGACAAGTGTCACTCATCCCATTGCTTTGATCCCCCAAAATGTGGATCTAAATAATTAAATATTATTATTTTAATTATTTTATAATTTAACCTAACAACTATTAATCTTAACCATCCATTTCAACCCTACCTTTTAATCCTCACCATCAATCTCTCCTTCTCTCATCAGCCATCTCCTTCATCTTTGTTCATCCTTCCACCCGAAACCCCATAACACCATTTTCTCCATTTTCTTTCAAAAACCAAAACACACAATCACACTTCATCATTCATCACTTGCATGAGCTGGGAATGACCGTGGGGGAAGGGTGAAGGCCTGAGGACGGAAAGGGTGGACGGTGGCCCACGGTGGAGGACATGGCGGAGGAGAACCCGTGAGGTAAGGAAATTTCAAAAATTCGAAATTGGGTTTTAATGGGTTTTACTCGATTCCATTAATTGGGTGAGGTTCCTAGGACTCCCAGGAGATGAATGGGATTGATTTCGAGGCATTAGACGGCCTGGAACAGCCGTGAACGGCGGGAGAAGTCACGGCCGCCATGGCCAAGCTCGAAGGTATGGTTTTTGATGTTTTCCTTCCATTTTGATGTCATAGGACTGTAGGTTGGGATTAGAGGATGAAAATGGGACAAACGGGAAGCATTTTGGTGGTCGGACGGCGGAGAACCGGCCGGGTCAAGCCGCGGGTCACGGCGACCCGGTTGCAGACATTCGGGTCGACCCGCGAGGAGGCAGGGATGACTGATGACGTCATCCTGATGACGTCATCATGTCAGGGATGACGTCATCATGTCAGATCTGACAATGTCAGACTGACATGTCAGACAGTGGCCAATGGGAGCGTGACACGTGTCACTGTCAGGGGCTGTCAGTGATGACGTCAGCGATGACGTCAGCAGGTACTGTATCGGCGCGTGAAGCCCACGCGCAGCCACTTCAGGCGGCGCGTGAGGGCGCGTGGCAGGGAATCTGGGGAAGGTTCCAACATACGGAATCTTCTATTCGATGTAACGAACATTTTGAGACTGGTTTCGGGTCGATCGGACACCGTCTCGATATGTTTCGGGGCATCGGAAGGTTTAGGTTCGGGATTAAAAATAGTTAAAAATACGGGAAAATTACGGGGCTTTAGTGGGAGGTTAATTAAGTAGTTAGTAACCTTCTATTACGATTTGGACAGGTTTGGGAGTCCCAGTGACGGTGATTGGCTCGGGGAGCCGTATGGCATGCAAATCGAGGCGGCAGCTCGGACGGTCTGTGAGTGGACCTTGTTTTCTAAATTGGTGCATGCATAAATGTTTATTGTATGTTTTATTACTTGTTTGATGATGCCATGGGTGCATTTGTGTGTGGTTACATATAAGCACGTATTTCGAGGTTTAAGCCTTATACGGTGCTTATACGGGTCTGTATTTCTTTATTCGTTTTAATGAAATGGCTTTGGATTTATAAAAGGATAAACTCGGGTATGAGACCCATTTGGTTTTGTCTCGGGCATATGACCTCAGATTCCGGGCACGGTGCCCAGCTGATGTCCTATGTTTGGGCACGAGACCCAATCACTTTACGGTTTTGATTTCAGGTCAGGGAACCTTAAATGGATTCCCAGGTTCATGACGGTTTATGGGAACCGGCATGAACCCTTGTTGGTTATTACGGTACATGACGGTTTATGGGAACCGGCATGTTACCTGGTTATGTTATTACGGTACATGACGGTTTATGGGAACCGGCATGTTACCTGATTATGGATATTATGGATCATGACGGTTCAGGGGAACCGGTCATGAATGTTTATGTTATGTATATATATGTTCGTCTACCTTCCTTTACTTCTATTATCTCCTCCGGGGAGGGTCGTTGGCCTGGGTGGACCCCGGAGTAGTCACGGAGCACCGACTGAGTGGAGTCACCCCCCAGTTGGGTTCCTTACTCTCAGGAAGGCTATGGTTACTACTACCTCGGGTAGGGTCAGTGGTCTGCGGACATTGACCTTGACTTTGAGATGACTCGGATTGAGACCCGGGTAGCACGCGCGTAGCTTTGGATACCGTGACAGGATTGGTTGTGTGACTTATATATATGTATGTGATGGATATATGATATATGATATGTGGTGTGTACAGGTGTGCACAGGATTTGGGCAGTGGCCCGTATGGTCGTTTTTATTGTGGTCCTTTCGACCTTAGTTTATATCTGCTTTGTGCTTCGTCCCACATATGGTTGTTTTGGATAAATGGTTTTCGAATGCATGCATGCTTTTTAGTGGAGGGTACAAATGTCTTCCTTATTAAATGTTTTTATAAACTCTTTGTTTTGTCCACTCACAGTTTTTAATGTTTTGACTGCCCTTCAGGTTGACATCGGATGTGGACTGTAGCAGAGACCGAGATATCACATGCCTCCTCCGGATCCTGGCGTACTCTGATAGCCCGGGAGGGCAAAGGTCGGAAATATCTCTTGTCTGACACTTCGTGTCAGACGGGAGCAGGGTCATCCCGCACTAATCCCGGGGGGATTGGGATGGGTCCTGTCAGCTTAATCCATCATCAATTAGGCTTGGGCTGGCCTAAAACTGGAAGTTCGAATTTGAATTTCCCAGAAAACCAGTTTCGGGTTTTTGAGCATTCCACCACCATTTCCACTCCAATTTTCCCTCTCTCAATCTCAGTGAACTGCCCACGACTCACTCTTCATTCTTTTAATTCAATTTAGCCGTTAAAGGCATCCAAAAGTATCCAATTCCCACTGTGTAATGTTCCCCTGCACTGTCCCAAAACAATAGAAAAACCCAGTGCCATGTCGTGCAATCGATGCCAGCACAATCCCCATGTGCAATTCCACCTCAAACCGTCCCAATCCAGCCATTTAATTGATAAACAATCAAAGGATCGATCGCACAAAGTATCCACTACACGGCCAGTGCAATGAAACAGTACCCCCCGTGTGAAATTACAATTCTGCCCTTGTGCAGAAAATTACCAAAATGCCCCCCACGCATCCTGACCCGTAACTCGGTCATACGGACTCCGATTGATGCGTGCCGCCTGTCATTGGATTCGTATCGACGATACCTACGTAACGGTCTTTGGCCCTCGGCCATCGGACATCCCGGTCGAAAAGTCAACATTCACCCTTATATCGTCCAAATTACGAAAATGCCCCTGGACTTCCGTACATCATAACTTTCACCACGAACGTCGGAATCGAACGTGCCACCTGTCTATGAACTCGTGACGTCCCGAACTACGTCACGGTCATCGGTCAAAGTCCATTTGACCATCCGAATTAAAAGTCAACGTTTTGCCCACGCCTAGGGGCAAAACGGTCATTTTGCACAATTCGTCCGAAATCGCTCAACTAATCCCAGATTAGTAAATCACAATTAAATATTATTAAATCCCGATATTCGGGACGGGTCGTTACACCCCGATTCCGAACGGGATATCTACAATTTTGCCTGAATGTGCATACCATGCTGCCTTTGTCTCACATCTCGACCTTAACATGTTCAATCCTCAGGTTCCAAGTGATTCACAATCACAAAATCCCACATCAATACCACGAATGGTTTCCCCGACTTTTCCAATTTCAATAATTTCCTTGTACTTCCTGGGGATATAAGAAGTATACCATCATACCAATCTCGGAGTTGACAACAACTCCCCAAATCCACCAATACACATGACATAGGGAACAGCATCCCAAGATTCCCTAAATTTTCAATCATACCTTTTGATCCATTCATCACTTGTCATCATATATCCGTTAGGACTTATCCCAACACGACACAACCTCCACTGGAACCCATCCAGTCCAAGACTCAACCACCTCTGAGTCGCAGATACCAATCACATGTCCATCATGACAGAGTAACACCCCAACTGGTGGCTCATCGTCATCACAACCACTGACACCTGCACCAGTGCTAGTACCAATACCAGCGCACCATCATCAACACTAGTATCAACACACTGGCATCCATACTAATATTGGCATCAAGGCACCAACATACCAACATCCATACATAGCACCCTAACATCCATGCTAGCACACCATGTGCAACCTTGTTACCCTGGATCTCCGTTCATTCCGAACGACGATCCCGCAACACCACTCGTACCCCACGACTATGGGTACCTCCAATTTGACCACTGGCACATCAGGATAATGGACGTTCCCTGAACATCCCCTGATCCCCAAGTGTGAAAGCCACACAAAATACCCTCGATAGCCAGTCATCTCGACACAACTGTCGACCAACAGTCATCGCTGTCAAGATCCGTATCCACACATCACACTAATATTCGATCCAACACGGGATTCCATATTTTATCTCACAACCGTATCCATAGATCGAAACCCATAAGACTCACTAGAGTCATCCACATGGTCATCCACGACCTCAGCCGCTCGTCGCAGCACAAGTTCTCATTTAAAGTTCACTTTTCCAGCCCGTCGATTATAAATTAGGGTTCCAAGATCACACCCTAGGGTTCCACCGAACCCAACTGCCTTTTACAGTAAAATCCACAACCTGACCGACCCCGCGGTCCTGACATCATATAGACGTCAAATCCAATCCAATTATCAACTCAACGTGGGTTCCATCGTGGATTCCACCACGAAGGTCATCGGCTAACTCCGATGCACCAACACCCCGTACACTAGCCAACACTACTAGGGTCCAAAACTTAGACCAATACTCAACTGAGTTTCGTACTTCCATAACATTATTCCAATGGGGTTCCCTGAACCTAGCTGTGCCCAGTGGCACAACAATCCATCATCACATGACCGAACCGACGGTCCCACATTACCAGTTAATCGTATACAACCCCACCTGGGTTGAATCGCATCAAGGCACGGCGTATCGGGCCAAACACACCCAATCCACCAAAACTATCTATCAGGTTGACAACGGAACTGCAGCCCAAAGAGACATCACACCCTCGTCCTTCGCGCACAGAAGAGCAAAACCTGCTCTGATACCACTTGACACGACCCATCCCAATCCCCCCGGGATTACCATGGAATGTGACGTGCTCCCGTCTGACAAGAGGCGTCAGACAAGGGATAACCGATTGCCATTGCCCAAACGGGCTTCCAGAGTGCGTAAGAATCGATGGAAGAGGTGTGCGATGCTCAAGTCTCTGCTGCAGTCGTATCCGGAGTCAACCTGAAGGGCATTAAAAACAAAAGCTGTGAGTGGACGAAAATAAACAAGTCTGTTTAAAACATTTATAAGACATTTATGCCCCTCAGTAAAACCATATGCATGCGCCAAAAACCAATGATCACACATTTATTTAGAAATAACCATTAGAGCCTTAGCCCGGAAACCAAAGCATAGTTTCAATTTTCAAAAGCCAATCCAAGAGTTATTTCATAAATCCATTAATATGAATCATAAGGCATATAATATAAACCATAACCATAATTTTAGCCACTGCACTATACACTCCAATCCGACATCCCTGATGTCTGACGTCCCTGACGTCAATAAGGTCACAATCACAAGGCTACGCGTGCCACTCGGGTCTCAATTTCCGAGTTCAATCCCCGAACCCCGTTCGAGTACAACATCCCCGATGCTTAGCGTCATAGACGCTGGACGTACTAGACGTCCGTGACCTCTCCGGGGTACCTCATCCGGAGGAGACAATATACTATGGAAGGATTTATACAGTGCATACATTTTATTGATATCCACATGCAAAACATATAGGTATACATAGGTAAAATCCGAACCGATCGTTACGTTTCATCAAACGGGTCTCATGCCCAAATACCGTGAAACGTGCCATAACCGAAATATCATCAAACCATTTATTGATTCCAGCATGTGAACATATATAAAATGTAAACCAGAAAACATTTATTCAATTCCATTTTAGGGTCCCCGACCCGCAATCACATGTAGAAATCAACTGGGCCCCTGGCCCGATTCCACAAGTTAACTGGGCCCCTGGCCCGATTTCATAGTTCAACTGGGCCCCTGGCCCGATTTTACTTTATTCAAGTTCGTAACCGTTTCATGAAATCATATTCAACCACATTTATGGAAATCGGTGAAAATCCAGAAAATCCCGGTTTACGTGCAAATACATAATTCACCTCGAAATACGTGAAATCATTTTAAATTCACCGATATCCAAAGTAAATCATTTAATCATAATTATAACAATTATAAAACAGTTATGCATGCATCGAATTTATGAAACCAATGTCCACTCACAGACCGTTTAACCGAGCGCCTCGATACGCGTGCCATAGGCCTTCCCGGGCCACACCACTATCACCGGGACTCCCAATCCTGTTCAAATCACATTAGTGGATTACTAACCTCATAATTAACATCCTATTCAAGTCCCGTAATTTTCCCGAATTTTTACGTATTTTTAAACTGGATTTAAAACCTTCGGACATCCCGAACAATATCGAGACGGTGTCCGATCGACACGAAACCAATCCCAAAATGTTCGTTACATTGTATAGGACAAAAGTCATGTTGATCATACCTCGGGATTCGCACTCACGCGCCACCGCAAGCGGCTGCGCGTGGAAGCCACGCGCCAGCTACAGTACCCGCACAGTCATCCCTCTCACCCGTTTGTCTGTAAAACGGGTTGAAAAACCCGCGAACAGACCCGGTCCAATTACTCCCAATTCGACATCAAATCCATCCGTTCTTTCAACTGATCCCTTGTAATCAATCACCATTTAAGTTCTGTAAATCGAATTACACAATTTAGGGTCCAAATCCTCACGACTCTCGATCGATCCTTGACGGGTTTCCAATTCGGGTTCACCGATTCCGTCCCTGATTTCCAAATTAATTCATAGAGTAAGCATCGTGAGAGTGTAAGGGATGTTTCCGCAAAATCAATTTGATGAATTCATACCTCTAACCTGTTGAACTCAAGCTCGAAATGAAGCTGCCATGGAAGCTCCGTTCTCCCTCAATCCGACACGGTTTCCCGTCGTTCTTGCTGCAAAACTGATCGTTTTGATCCCAGAAGTCGAACTGCATCAATAATTTCAATCCTCACGGCTCAAATCATCCATTTCGAATTTCCCTCCCAAAAACTAAATTTTCGATTTCTCAGTCTCCCTCACTCAGTCAATCCCCCGTGTAATCCCAGGTTGAATCAAATGCAATTCTCTCCAATTTTCGTTCACAATTTCAGTGGATAGGGAGGGGATTAAGGGTAGAAGAAATTTGAAGTTTTGGGTGTACACGGTTGAGAACTGATCAGAAATAGAAGGGAGGGATGAGATGGACGGCTGTGATGCAATCTGGGGAGTTAGATGGATGGTTCAGATCAAAAGCAGGGATTTTAATTCTAAATAATTACATAGTGGAACTTTAGTATATAGTTTATGATTAGTGGATCAAGATCCAATCTAGCCGTCGGATGAGTGACACTTGTCACTCATCCAAGTGTCCTCCAACCACCATTTCAGAATAAAATAATCCACACAGTTACCGAGACGTAACTTCCCCGATTTCACGTTTTAGACCATAACTTCCTCGTACGAAATCCGATTTCGGCGTGCCGCATGTCGTTGGATTCGCATCGACGAAACCTCTGTAACGGTCCTTGGCCCTCGGCCATCGGACATCCCGGTCAAAAAGTCAACATTTCCCCTTCATTTGTCCAAATTACGAAAACGCCCTTGAACTTCCGTACATTATAACTTTCACCACGAACGTCGGAATCGAACGTGCCACCTGTCTATGAACTCGTGACGTCCCGAACTACATCACGGTCATCGGTCAAAGTCCATTTGACCATCCGAAATAAAAGTCAACATTTTGCCCACGCCCAGGGGCAAAACGGTCATTTTGCACAATTCGTCCGAAATCACACAACTAATCCCAGATTAGTAAATCACCATTAAATATTATTAAATCCCGATATTCGGGACGGGTCGTTACACAATGCTCAGTTGTTTATCTTTTGAACATGAACATAATGGATTAATTGGCTTCCACCATCTTATCAATGAAATTCTATAATGTAATTCACGTAAATGGTGAACATCTAAAAATTTACAGCATCTACATACTATGTTGTATTGTTGAGCACCTGCAAAACGACGTAATTAAGCTACTTTCTTGACTTGGTTCTTGACTTTCTACAAAGCTCTTTACTTCTCAACACTCTGCTCTTTGCACTTCTCTATCTCTTTCGTAATTCCAAGACAACTGTCATCAATTTCACTACCAAAACAGATTGCATAATTGTTATTTCACAATAATCAAACCAAGCAAACAGCTCCTTGAAATTAAAGTAAAAAAAATTAACTTGAATTAGCAGTTGAAAACTAACCTCTAGCATCTTAAACGTGTGAGCAGAGCGGGAATCTAACTGGGCCAGGCAAAGTGTAAACATATTCATGCTTGAAGATTTAGGTCAAGCAAAGCAAAAAAGAAAAAAATATATAAATATATGGAATTGAAATTCACGCTTGAATATTTAGGTCTTAAGACCTATTTGCAAACCATACGAAAGAAGAAAACACAGCACATAAAGTGGACCCTAGTTTTGTCTGAGATACACTTCCCCAAAAACTACAGAATCCAATAAAGTCGGTCTATAGAGAATGAAAAATGAATAAAACATTAGTGAAAAGAAATAGGTTGAGAACATAAAATGAACAATTACAAAGTAAGTGATTTCATTTGTAAAGACAATAGGACACAACACACGACTGGACCAAAGCAGCACCCAAACAGCAATAAACCTCGACAAAGGCCCAGGAAAAATACCTCCATCTTAAAAAGAAACCTGCAGCAATTTACTGAAGCAAGACTGAACCCAAAGAGGAATAAGAAAGGGCACAAAAATCCAGACTCAAAGTATATCTAAATCACACTATTTGGATACTCCAAACAACAGGGTTTTCATCCCATTCCATACCCCAATATTCAATCCCACCGACAACGAAGTCACAAATAAAAACAGTTGGCCGTCATCACAGATATACGACCTGTAATGTATCAGTGCAACCATAGCAACCTCAGTAGCTATCTTTGACCAGAAATATGTTTCGGACCAAGCTTCCTACAACATATATCCCTATAATACCATTGTGGTATTTGTAAATCAATTGAAGGAGGTTGGTACTTTGAACTACACAATCAGATTGCTGAAATTGTAATAGCGATATTATATGATAAATTCATATAACCCAAAGGGAAAACCAATAATCAATAACTATATTGTCAGCATATGAGTACATATCCAATCCATAAGTATTAGTATATTGACAAATTCTACTGAATACCCCCTTCATGAAGGATACTATAGAACCACAAAATTGAATTACTGCCTTTGATAGGCAATAACTACGCAGATTTCGAAAAGGAAACATTACCAATACCATGGAAGTTTCGATGAGCTAAATAAGTTGAAGAGGATTCATATGTTGAATTACTGCTACAACTGTCATAGTAGTCAATACTTATACAAATTGAACATGCAAAAAGAAAGAGACAAAACCAATATCAGCAATAATTATATATTTCGAAAATCAAAGAATAAGATAAGGCAATAAACTGTTTACTGCAAAGAATCTCCAAAACCCACTATTTCTTCATCGGCCTTCGAATTAGCTGACCTGCACATTAATCCAGACTTCAATTGAAATAAGCTATTCAATAAAAATTTAACTGAGCTAAGCTATCAAATCTCAAGAAACCCTAAATCAAAAGTTTAAAAGATCATTAAGGAAAGAAAATAGGAGTGGTGGTTTTACTTGTTCAAGGATGAAAAACAACAATGATGATTACTGCTTACTGTGATTGGAACTCTATTGAAAGAAAATTCTTCGTTCAAAGAATGATAAGAAATAGCAACAGTAAGTCTAACTGATGTCTTGGTTCCTTCGGCGGTTGGTCCTTACCAAGTATCTACGAATGCAACACCAAACTATAAGCACAATAGCTGTTATAAATCTTACTAACTTACTAAGCAACTGAATAAGCAATAAGTTCCATTACTTTGCTGAAAATATCAGAAGTCTTTGTTAAAGAAGAACAATTCACAGCCAACACATCCAGTTCCTGAAAACCAGCCTGGTAAAATGAACAATTCAGAGTGTTAACACTTTGAATTTAGTAACAATTAATAAAAATTAACACTGAATTTAACAATTAATAAAAATCATTTAGTGATAAACAGATTTTATAAAATGGCAACAAATCAAACACTAGTTATACATTCTAAACATTCTCGTATCTATACACGATTGGGATCACATATTAAGAGTAATAAGCTCACCTCTCCTGCCCAATCAACCAAAACATGTTTCAATTTTTCTATGGACGAAGATTTTCCAGCCCCTAGACATGCACATGCATATATACCCACAACCTTCTCCTTCTCTATGCAAACCTTGTAAAACTCCAATACCGTCTTCTGCTCATCTTCCCGGCACGACACAGTAGACGACACAGTTGACGCGTGCAATGCCTCCTTCACCTCACTGATCTGCGTTGTATCTACAAATCCAATCAAATCCATTACAGGATAATCAGAATCCAAATATCAGTCTTTCAAGAAATTAAATCCATAGCTTTATCAACCTCACATAATCAGAATCCAACATTTTTTGGACATCACCAACTTGCGGCGCGCCTTAGTGAGGTTGCGAGCCATGATGTGCCAACCGTCGTTATCCACCTTGAATCTTAGTTTTTATTTTTTTAGAACGTGTAGGTGGGTATGACTCGTCCCATTACTCGCCTTGGTGGTCAGCGCGTCCTAGAGTGTTCTAGAAGCTGTGTGCTGCTTCATGCTCCCATGTGAGCATTCAACTTGAAATGATTCACCCACTCGGTCTCCAAGCCTCTCCTGTACTGATGGCTTTGGGCGTTGTGAGCTCTTTGCTTTGCGAGCGTGATTTTCTTCTCTGGAGTCACTTAGCGAGGTGTCTCGAGGCATCGTTCGACGTCAAACTGTTTCCTTTCCTGGGTGCCTAGGAACATCCTCTTGCCTTCCACTTGAAGTGGAGTGTCTCTCATGTTCTTGTGTTGTTCGTTCTACTAAGAGTCGTTGCAAGAGCTCTAACTGCATTTGAATTTGGTTGCTCAACCTTTGGACTTATTGAGACAAGTTGTCCTGAGGAGGTTGGTGTCGAGGTGTTTATGACTAGCGTGTGTCATGTTGAGACCTTTGCTCTAGGAGTTGCTAGTATGTATCAAGTCCAATTTGTGCTCGGTTCTCTCTTGAGATGTCACGACATCGACCTAAGAAATCCCACAGATTCATGTTTACTTAAGGCTGACTTTGCCTCGGCGCTTCACCCACTAACTGCCCGCTAGTTTGCTGTAAGGCAGAAGGTCCTTCTCCTAGTGCTAGTACTTGTGTTGTTAGAGAGGGAAAGGTTCCAAAGCTGAAAATTGGAACTTGTCCCTGCGTCTCCATGGAAGTGTTGATGGACGCTCGTCGGTGACGAATTGGGCGCACCTCCGGCATCTCTATGTGAGCTTCATTCCCCGTCTGAGTTATTGAGGCTGAAACACCATCTTCGGCAAATCGAATGGATTGACGAACCCTAGCCATGCTGAATCGAAAAATCTTGAGTGAAAAGTTTTTTTTTGAATGATGAATAACGTTCAAGATCTTCGAACGATGTCGATGAATGTTAAACGAAGTAAAATGAACGATGAACGAAGTTTGAAGAACGATGAACAACGTTGAAGAACGATAAACGTTCGTAAAAGCTCATCTTGAGTATTTCTTAATCGGCTCTCAATGAAAGTACCAGTTGTTGAAGCAAAATTCGTCTGTACTCTCAAAAGTCGCATAGATCCCTGCAAACAGCAAATAGTAAGCTATCGTTCGCTCTGATCGAGACCCTTGGGGGTTGTTCGACAAATAACGCTCTAATGCTTAAGTTAGCTTTGGAAGAGAAATCTTAAGAACTTAAATATCGTTGAATCGAATTATCTTGTAAGTAAAATGATAGTCTCTATTTATAATGAATCCTTGGAAGCCGCAGAGTGTTCTGATTGGTCGGTTGATTTTGTAATTAATAAATAATATATTATTAATAAAATATATTATTTAATAATTATAATGATTGCTCATTATGATGATAATTATAACAATTTAATATTAATATTAATTGTCCATTATTATTATTAAGAATAATGACAATTAACTCTCGGGAAGAATATTAATATTATTGTGGCCTTTAACTCGACTAAATAATATATTTAGCTGGAAATATATTATTTAGTGTACAGGTGTCTGTGAGTTATTAATGTCATTACCATGGGTCTGTGAGTCATTAATGTCATTACCATGAACAATTTGAGCATTTTGGGAATTATGGGCTACATGACAGCTCCACAATTTTCTGGTGATTTATAATTTCACATCAACAAAATCAATTTTGTTAGTCATAGGCATTACAACGACCATACATAAGTTATATATATATATATATATATATGCATTTAGTCGATAGTCTGATAGGTCGTTAAATAAACATTATTTTATACCCTTTATACTTGACTTTTAATATTAAAATAATAAACAATTAGACAAATTAATTTATTTTGTGATATTTTTGTAGAAATAAATAAAACTTGGAATTTGGAATATTTTGGTGAAAGAATCGTCCCGATCGGAATTATAACGAAGAAATTATGGACGAAATATGAGAAGCCACCGAAAATCGCAAGGAAATTCGGTGGGAAGCTGCTGAAATTCAGAAGCCCAAGCCAAAAAACCAGCAGCCCTATTTCCTCATTTTTAACCATTTTGGCTGATTTTTCAAACATTTTTTCCCCAAAATTAGCCAACCTCATCATTTCACTTTGGAATATTTTTATTGTAATTATTATATTTTAATTTTGTACTTTTATTTAAACAATTGTGGCACTCCCTCTATAAATAGGGAGGCCATTTCATGTATTTGGAGTCCCCATTAGTCTCCATTAGTCCCCATTTTTCCCATTTTGTTCTCCTTTTAGTTTAGGTTCTTATATTTTCTCTCTAGTTCTTTTCTTCTTTTAGTTCATCTTCTTTATTTTGTTCTATATTTTTTGGGACCATTTTAATTTCTTGTAGATTTTCTTATTAATTAGTTTTCTTTCAATTCTTGTTCTTAATTTATGTTACTTTTGTTTTTCTTAATTTCATTTCTTCTTTACTTTGTTCTTGTGATATTTCTTTGAGATCTCTTAAACACATTTTTATGCTTTCCTTAAGAAATACCTAGGCCAAGTAATTCTAAGGCAATTCAAGAGTTTTAAGACCAAATTCCTCATATTTCTTTTTCTATCTTCACAAGTTTCCTGCCGCTGTTTGGTGATTCTTGTGAAAATCCATACTTTTCTACTTAAATTCTTGTTATTGTTATTGGTTTTACTTATAATGCAATATTTGTGTTGGTATTTTCTTTCTAACATTTGTAAGTATGAATACAATCTCCATGTGTTTTACTTTCTGAATTTCTTTTACTTCATATGTTTTAGTGTTTTATACTTCAATTTGATGCTAAGTGTCGGCCGCTGTCGGTGCACTTAGCATTTGATTGAAGAGATTTTAATGTCGGCCGCTATCGGTGCATTTAATCACAAACAAAAGGTATATCATATTATAAGTGTCGGCCGCTGTCGGTGCATTTATAATATGAAAAATGTATGCATATAATGCAGATGATGAAGGTAGGATTTCGTGATTGATTCAATATGAGCATGATGTTAGAGTGTTGGTAAAAATATGTGTTTGAAGAAAGTTCACTAATACAAAGGTTAAAGTAGAAGTAAAATTAAATATTTAATTATTTTTATTTGTTTTCTTTAGTTTATATTACAAATTTTTTCAAACCCCCCTTTTTAATTCTTTATTTTTTATTCTTTTATTCTTTTATTTTATTCTTTATTCTTTAATTCTTTATTCTTTTATCCCTTTATTCTTTAATTAATTAATTCTTTGATTAATTAATTCTTTTATTAATTAATTCTTTTATTAATTAATTCTTTTATTAATTAATTTTTTTATTCTTTAATTCATTAATTTATTCGTTATTCTTTTATTCATTATTCTTCTCACTAATATATTATTAATGTTCCCTAATTTCCCCGGTTAAGTACGATCCTTATTTACCAATACTACATCTACACAAAAAGGGTTTAAATTGCATAACACTCAAATTACGTGTTTAATTTGATGCCTAGTTTGAGCGTTATCAATTTTTGGCGCCGTTGCCGGGAAAATTAAAAATCATTCTTAATGTGTTAGTATGTATTCAATTGTTTATATATAAAATGTTCATACTTGTGAATAATGTTTACATATTGTAAATGTGTTAAACTTTTATTTTTACACTTTATTCCATTATACTTGTTTAACTTTATTCCATTAACTTTATGTTCACACTTAAATTTATTCCATTACCTTTTTTTTTTCCATTAACTTTATGTTCACAATTATTTTATTTTATTCTTTTATTTATTTGTTTGGTTATGTCTTGATAACTTTAACTTTTTTAAAAAAAAATGAAAAAAATTGTAAATAAAAAATTTAAAAAAATATAAATTAAAAAAAAATCGAAATTATTTTATTTTATTCTTATTTATTTATTTATTTTAAATTTAAGAACAATTCGAAATTAGAAAGGAAAAAAAAAACCTTATCTTAGCTTTGTGTTAGTGTTAATTCATACTTGTAAATAAATGTTGTATATATGTTACTTGTTACCGTTCATACTTGTTCAATAATTGTTCATAACTTTTATATTTCATAGTGTACATGCATACTTGTTCATAATTTTTATTTTTATTTTTATACTTGTTCTTATTTGTACATAAATATCATACTTATTTGTTTATACTAGTTCATAATTTGTTTATACTAGTTCATAATTTGTTTATTACTTGTTTACCTTTATTTTATTTTTGTGTTCATGTATTTATTTAAGTTTGTCTTTTTCTTCATCTAAATTAAAAAAAAAAAAATAGTTTTTCATTAAATTTGTCTTTCTCTTTACATTACTTGTCATGACAACTTTAATTTGCATCTTTCATTCTAACTTGCATTGCATCTTTAATTTAAACTTGCATCTTTAACTTGCATTTTTAACTTAACTTGCATCTTTAGTTTAATTACATTGCACCTTTAATCTAACTTGCATTTTTAAATCAAATTGCATCTCTAACTAGAATTTGTATATTTAACTTGCATTCTTGACAAACGTGCATTTCTAACTAAATAACTTGCATTTTTGTCTAGGCTGGATGGACGTTAAACTTCAAGCGCTTGTTGGGAGGCAACCCAATGTGTTCCCGGGATGTGAAGGAGTCATTAATACAGATTTGCTATCTTTCTACCCTTCACTCTCTTTTATTTTGTTTATTTAATGTTTTCCTACTATTTTCGTAAATCATCTTCCTTACTTGATTCTATGTTTAATTACTTTGTATTTTCCTACATTGAGGACAATGTAGAATTTAAGTGTGGGGGAATGGTTTACAATTTTAATTGTTGAAAAAAAAAATTGTTTTAAAAAAAAATTGTTTAAAAAAAATTGTTTCAAAAAAATTTTAAAAAAAATGTGTGAAAAAAAATCAAAAAACAAATAAATAAAAAATTGTTTATTGCTTTCTTGAATCTTTTTGTTTTAACTTAGTGTTTTTACAAGTCTTAAGTTGCCATTTAACTTGTCAATGACATAAATGAACGAAAATGAATATGTTATGGCCCTAAAGATAATCACTACAATTTGAATTTGTTTGTTAATATTTTGTGATTAAGTGTTATAACTTGAAGATAATGCATGTAAACTGGTATATAAACAAGCATGATAAGATAAGTATGAATCATATGAACCTTATGTGAGTTTTAGAACTTTATATACGTCTTTGATGAGTGATTCATAAGTTCTTTGTTTAATTTGATATACATATGCCTCATAACTACTTGCCATAGCTTTTAATGAACTCTAGAGTACTAGAACTTATTCTATGTGATTTTCAAAGCTTTTAAGTCAATAAACTCTCTGATTTTGGAAATGATTAAGGCACTAGGGTTAACACCATAAATTCAAACATCCATGTTCCCTATCTTGAGCGCATGAGTCACGACCCCCCTTAGTTTTAACCCCTTTTGAGCCTACATTAAGCCTTTCTTTCATCACCATGACTATCTAAACACTTGAGCTTAGTACAGACATCTTTTACCCTTGTTCCAAGGACTCGGTTGAAGATATAAAGATTGTGCAAGGAGAAAATGATGATGCTT
Source organism: Prinsepia uniflora (assembly GCA_032719365.1). Classification (NCBI taxonomy): domain Eukaryota; kingdom Viridiplantae; phylum Streptophyta; class Magnoliopsida; order Rosales; family Rosaceae; genus Prinsepia; species Prinsepia uniflora. The sequence continues at coordinate 10,259,424 of CM064862.1, read as the reverse complement.
AAAAGATTTTTATGTGAATTATTTGGATTTACCTACTCAAGCTTGGTTGTATTGTTGACACATGTTATTACCTTGATATAAAAAAACCAAAAAAAAAAAAGTTGAGTCTCTATCAAGGTAATAAGGTTTGATTATGTAATGTTTGAGTTAAGTCCCTTACATTTGTAAATCCGACACAAAAAATGATTGTGAGGCCCAACATGATGGAATTAGGCCTATGTTGAAGGGATGGATTACTGACATCATTGCACTAAGGTTGAGAAGTTATGATACGTTTTGGGAGTCTATTGAGTCTTGGAACGAATTGAGCACCACTTGTCCTATATTTTCCTTGCCTCTAAACTTAGCCCCATTACAACCTTTATAAAGACCTTGTGATCCTTAAGATGGTAAATTTTGATTAGTTGAGTTAATCACTTGAGTAAGCTTATGGTTTTGGTTCATTTGTACAAGTATATTGAGTTTTTATCTTGAGGTGTTTGTTTGAAATTTTGCAAAAGTACTTTATATCGATTATGTGAGTATGTCTCACATACTTTGAGTGCAAACACAAATCCTCACAGATTGAGTGAATTTATGAGTGCATATCCTTGTGAGTTGATTCATACTTGTCTTATTCATGTAGAGATCCATTTCACCATATTTACTCATTATCTTATTTGTTGAAACATTTTGTTACCATGTATTAACTCTCGAATTCCATATGCTTAAATGTTTTAAGTGAAAATCTTTTATGACATGATTATAACAATGAAATTTGAGACAAATGGTTAAGGGTTTGCTTGTTTTGGATTTTGTAGTTTAATTTTAGTATTTGCTAGGGACTAGCAAAGTTTAAGTGTGGGGGTATTTGATAGGTCGTTAAATAAGCATTATTTTATATTATTTTATACCCTTTATACTTTAATATTAAAATAATAAACAATTAGACAAAATAATTTATTTTGTGATATTTTTGTAGAAATAAATAAAAGCTTGGAATTTGGAGTATTTTGGTGAAAGAATCGTCCCGATCGGAATTATAACGAAGAAATTATGGACGAAATATGAGAAGCCACTGAAAATCGCAAGGAAATTCGGTGGGAAGCTGCTGAAATCCAGAAGCCCAAGCCAAAAACCAGCAACCTTATTTCCTCATTTTCAACCATTTTGGCTGATTTTTCAAACATCTTTTCCCCAAAATCAGCCAACCTCATCATTTCACTTTGGAATATTTTTATTTTGTACTTTTATTTAAACAATTATAGCACTCCCTCTATAAATAGGGAGACCATTTCATGTATTTGGAGTCCCCATTAGTCTCCCTTAGTCCCCATTTTTCCCATTTTGTTCTCCTTTTAGTTTAGGTTCTTATATTTTCTTTCTAGTTCTTCTCTTCCTTTAGTTAGTCTTCTTTATTTTGTTCTATATTTTTGGGGACCATTTTAACTTATTGTAGATTTTCTTATTAATTAACTTTCTTTCAATTCTTGTTCTTAATTTATGTTACTTTTGTTTTTCTTAATTTCATTTCTTCTTTACTTTGTTCTTGTGATATTTTTTTGAGATCTCTTAAACACATTTTTATGCTTTCCTTAAGAAATACCTAGGCCAGGTAATTCTAAGGCAATTCAAGAGTTTTAAGACCGAATTCTTCGTATTTCTTCTTCCATCTTCACAAGTTTCCTACTGTTGTTCGGTGATTCTTGTGAAAATCCCTACTTTTCTACTTAAATTCTTGTTATTGTTATTAGTTTTACTTATAATGCAATATTTGTGTTGGTATTTTCTTTCTAATATTTGTAAGTATGAATACAATCTCCATGTGTTTTACTTTCTGAATTTCTTTTACTTCATATGTTTTAGTGTTTTATACTTCAATTTGATGTTAAGTGTCGGCCGTTGTCGGCGCACTTAGCATTTGATTAAAGAGATTTTAATGTCGGCCGCTGTCGGTGCACTTATAATATGAAAAATGTATGCATATAATGGAGATGATGAAGATAAAATTTTGTGATTGATTCAATATGAGCATGATGTTAGAGTGTTGGTAAAAATATGTGTTTGAAGAAAGTTCACTAATACAAAGGTTAAAGTAGAAGTAGAATTAAGTATTTAATTATTTTTATTTGTTTTCTTTAGTTTAGATTACAAATCTTTTCAAACCCCCCTTTTTAATTCTTTATTATTTTATCTCTTTATTCTTTAATTAATTAATTCTTTTATTCTTTAATTCATTAATTTATTTATTATTCTTTTATTCATTATTCTTTTCCACTTACACATTATTAATGTTCCCTAATTTCCCCGGTTAAGAACGATCCTTATTTACCAATACTACGTCTACACAAAAAGGGTTTAAATTGCATAACACTCAAATTATGTGTTTAATTTGATGTGTAATTTGGGCTTTGTCATAGTCATAACTTAATTATTAGCGTAGTAAATTTGTCAATTAGCTATGAAATGATCTCTCATAGCTTCCGAGTCTGTCAACTACTTCACTTACAATAAGATGGTGTAGATATAGATGTAAGAGAAAATTTTACATTTGGAAGCATTAACCATTTTTAATAGTTTTCTTAGCCCACGTAAGGTTATGGTCCAGTTTACAATTCCAAAAGAAAAAACTTAGCCTTACAATGTTGATGGTTTCTCACCGAATGATAGGTATCGCGTTTTTCTTGTACTCACATGAGAAGGGAATATTGTTATGTCCAGCTAAATATTTAAAAGCAAAAGTATCAGTTGCAGGTTATGATTGATGCACTAGAATTGGTCACATTTATAAGAGAGAAAATTCAAACGAAAGATTGATCAGCTAATTGGATTAATTAAATCAACTGTAATATAAGACTATATAAATCAAACTATTATAACAGACGAAAATTCACCAACATATCAGCAAGCTTGAATCCAGCCATAAATAGTCACAATTATTTTTTAAATCTAAACACTCAGTGGATAAAGAAGAGGAGAAATATCGAAATTTGAAATCAGGTACATGGTTTTACCTGCAAAGAAAATAATTATGTCAAAGTTTTTTTACTAGTAAACTCTGAGATATAAGTGTCTCCAAGAATGTATAATGTAGATATTGAACATTGATGGGAAGATGACCTGCGATTGGTTGCTTTGCAGCTGCTTGCATCAGGTAAGCATTCTTTCACTCTTACCTCCTAGCTGGTTTTACTTGTGAATCGGGATTAGCCCGTGATTGCTTGATTTCTTTATTTGCTTTGAACACACACACACACACACACAGAAGAAGAAAAATGGATAATGATTTAGGCTCACAGCACCACAAAAATCAATAGAACAGTGACCTGCACACCAGGTGTTTGTGAAAATGCCTTCTCTGTTTCTTAGAGAATTCAGAAACCTTTCTCTGAATTCTTCACTCTTTTTTCATTGAATCATTTTGTGGAGTGTGTACATTGATATACCCTCACTCACACATCACACATGGCCAGGATTGACAATCTATCTGTCAATCCTTGGCAGCCACCTGTTAAAGACAAAGAATAATCTTATGTGTAAAGCAACTCACACACATGCTCTCACATTCTCTCAATTCTGTTACTGCCTCTACAGCTCATCATCCATCACACTTTACATCTCATCACACACTTACTCACTCACTTATCAACTAGCCGTAGGTATTTAAAAAAAAAAACTAGCCGTAGAATGTTAATGTTAAACTGCAGTGCAGCTTAAACATCAACACTCCCTCTTAAGCTAGCAGCAGGTTTAACTCCTAGCTTCTCTCTTAGATAGTTAAGTCTTTCCTTTGGTAGTGCTTTAGTGAAGATATCAGCAAGTTGGTCTTCTGATTTGCAGAAGATCAAGCTGATTTTCTTGTCTTGCAAAGCATCACGGATGAAATGGAACTTCCTGTTGATGTGCCTGATTTTCAGATGGAAAACAGGATTCTTGGCCATTGCTATGGCAGACATGTTGTCACATAACAATGGAGTTGGTTCTCCTTGTTCCTCTCCAAAGTCTTTAAGTACAAACCGTAGCCAAATAGCTTGTGAAGTTGCTTCTGCTGCACTCACATACTCAGCTTCTGCAGTGGACAAAGCAACTGTGCTCTGTTTCACAGATGCCCAGGAAAACACCCCACTGCCTAGAGTAAAAGCATAGCCTGAGGTACTCTTCATATCATCCTCAGACCCACCCCAGTCACTATCACAAAAACCTATTAGTGTAGATGCTTTTCCCTTCTCATACTCAATCCCATAAGATAGCGTTCCTTGAATATACCTCAACACTCTCTTAGCAGTTCCCAGATGCTTGTGTGTAGGTCCATGCATGAATCTGGAGAGTAGACTTGCAGCATACATGATGTCAGGCCTAGTAGCTGTCAAGTACAGAAGACTCCCCACAATTTTCCTGTACAAATGCTCATCTGCAGCTTCACTCCCATCTTCCTTTCTCAGTTTTTCTGATGGTACCAGTGGTGTACTTACTGATTTGCAATCACTGAGCCCAAACTTCTCTAGGAGTGTACTAGCATACTTCCTTTGATGTATGAATATGCTGTCTTTAGACTGAATTACCCCCATGCCTAGGAAATGATGCAACAGCCCCAAATCAGTCATTTCATACTTGTTCATCATCTCATTTTTGAACTCTTGAATCAACTCAAGTGAGCTTCCTGTGTAGATTATATCATCCACATAGATTGAGACAATAAGTACCCTTCCATCCTTAGCAAACTTGATGTATAAAGTGGCTTCACTTGTGCTTCTTTTAAAATCACAGCTTAGGAAATAGGAGTCAATTTCACCATACCAAGCTCTAGGGGCTTGCTTGAGTCCATATAGTGCTTTCTTCAACTTGTAGACCTTCCCTTTATCAATTTGAACTTCGAACCCCTCAGGTTGATCAATGTAAACCTCTTCCTCCAATACTCCATTTAAGAATGCTGATTTAACATCCAATTGATAGAGTTTCCAGTTCTTGTGAGCAGCAAGGGCAATTAGGGATCTGATTGTGTCCAACCTTGCAACAGGTGCAAAAGTTTCATTGAAATCTACCCCAGGTTTCTGTGCATAACCCTTTGCTACCAATCTTGCCTTATGTTTTTCCACAGAACCATCCAGCTTTAGCTTAGTCTTGTAGATCCATCTAACACCAATGACAGGTTTGTCCATTGGTCTATCTACTAAGCACCAAGTTCCATTCTTCTGAATCATATCTATCTCAGCCTCCATAGCCTTCTTCCATGCTAGATCCTTTGCTGCTTCTTCATAGGATTCAGGTTCAACAATACACATGTGACACCTTGCATATATGTCCTGTAGACTCCTGAGATTCACAGGTGTGCCAATGGAAGAATCTTCTTCTTCTCCCTCATTCTGATTTTCCCCTTCAGACTCAGTATGACTCACAGGATCTTGTGAATCATGTCCTAAACCTTCATCTGGTTCTTGAGCCTCATCAGAACCACTGCTAATGGTGAGAAACCGTCCACTATCAGTTTTAGAAGTATCCCAATCATAAACACTTTCTTCATCAAAGATTACACTTCTAGCAACCACAATCTTGTTGGTTTGTAGATTGAACAATATATATCCTTTTTCACAACTTCCATATCCCATGAAAATGCATTTCACACTTTTCTCATCTAGTTTCTGCCTTAGTTGATCAGCAATGTGAGAGTAGCAGATAGAGCCAAAAATTCTGAAATGCTTCACTCCTGGCCTCCTCCCACTGAATTGCTCAAATGGGGTTTTCCCATTGAGTGATCTAGTAGGACTTCTGTTTAGTAAATAAACAGCAGTGCTTACTGCTTCCCCCCAAAACCTGTGAGGAACATTTTTTCCACACATCATTGCCCTTGCCATTTCCACAACAGTCCTGTTTTTTCTTTCAGCAACCCCATTTTGCTGAGGTGAATAGGCAACAGTTAGTTGCCTCACAATCCCAGTTTCTTCACAGAAACTCTCAAACTCTTTTGAGAGATACTCTCCACCCCTGTCACTTCTTAGTCTCTTGATCTTAAAACCACTTTGTAATTCTACCATAGCTTTAAATTTCTTGAAGACATTAAGGACTCCTGACTTATGTGACAAGAAGTACAACCAGCACATTCTTGTAAAATCATCAATAAAAGTCAGGAAATACTTGTTACCTCCAATAGTCTCAACTTGCATAGGACCACATACATCAGAGTGGATGAGTTCTAAAGGCTGAGTTGCCCTTAGTGCAGGTTCTGAATCAAACTGTTCAACATGCTGTTTTCCTGCAACACAGCTTGCACAGACCTGTTTCCCATCTTGTAGCTTAGGCATCCCAATCACCATATCCTTCTGTTGTAGCTTCTTGAGACTTGTGTAGTTTAGATGGCCATATCTTCTATGCCACAGTTCAGAATCTTCTGAAATTGTTGCCCTCATGGCCACTGGTTTTACACAGTCAAAGGTCATAGGAAAACACCTGTTTCTGGTCATAGGGATCTTAGCAACCCTGTGAACCAGATCCTTGTCTTCAAATATATCCACATACTGATCTCCAAACACAAGAAAATATCCATGTTCAATCATCTGCCCAACACTAAGCAGGTTTTCCTCCAAACCTGGCAGCAACATAACATCCTTTATGTGTCTTTCTCCTTGTTTGGTCTGAATCACCAGAGTTCCCTTTCCTTCTGCCTGCACCAACTCTCCATTTCCCATTTTAACTTTGGCTTTAATGCTTCTGTCAACCTCAATTAACAGAGATTCTTGAGCAGTCATATGATTGCTACATGCACTGTCAACATACCAAACATTTTCAGTCTTCACTGAAGCTGAATTACATGCATAGAACAGATTTCCAGGTACAGGATCTTCAATTACTTCTTTTGCCATGTTCACTGACTTGGTACTCATGCACTCCTTGGCAACATGTCCAAGTTTGTTGCAATTGTAGCACTTAGGTTTAGTCTTGAACCAACATGTCCCTGAGTGCTTCCTGCCACAGTTTCTGCACTTAGGTACTGAGTTTTCTGATTTCTCAGAATGCTGGTGATGTCCTGATTTCTCTCCTGTGTTAGGCTTCTGGTTCCAGCTCCTACTTTTAAAATTCTTCTTAAACTTCTCATGTGAACCTCCATGTTGTAGCTTAGGATTTATAGACCAGCTAGCAAATGCTTTGTCTACATTTCCTTCACTATGCATCTCAATTCTTTGATCAAAGGCCTTAATAGAAGCAATGACACTCTCTACATTGATTGTGTCCAAATCCCTGGTTTCTTCTATAATTGATACAATAGGATCATAAGGCTTTGTCAAACTTATTAAGATTTTCTGTGCTAATCTCTTTTCTGTTATGTTTTCACCATAAGTTCTCATCTGATTTACAATCCCAAACAGTTTTGAGATATAAACAGATAAGTTTTCATCATCCCTCATCCTTGCATATTCGAAATCACGTCTTAGGGACTGAAGTTTGACAGATCTTACCTTAGCATCTCCTCTATATTCTTGTTGCAACACATTCCAGGCTGCCTGAGCAGTCTCTTCATTCTGAATCCTTGGAAATATGTCATCTGCAACTGCATTTTGTAGCATGCTTAGAGTCTTAGCATCTTTCACAACATCCACCCGATTTAGTGGACGTGTAGGGCCTTCTTCTCCTTCTCCAGGTGTCACAGCTCCTGGGATTCCTTCTTCTATATACTTCCATAGATCATAACCTTTGAGCACAGTTTTCATCTTAATGCTCCAGGCATCGTAATTAGATCCTGTGAAGATAGGAGTTCTTAACTCTCCTCCTCCACTGTGTGTTTCAGCCATTTCTTACTTTCTTTCTTTTAAGCACTCACCTCACTTGCTTTCTTTTCACAGCCAACGTCCCAGATGCAGATCTATGCCTGCTCTGATACCATATTGAACATTGATGGGAAGATGACCTGCGATTGGTTGCTTTGCAGCTGCTTGCATCAGGTAAGCATTCTTTCACTCTTACCTCCTAGCTGGTTTTACTTGTGAATTGGGATTAGCCCGTGATTGCTTGATTTCTTTATTTGCTTTGAACACACACACACACACACAGAAGAAGAAAAATGGATAATGATTTAGGCTCACAGCACCACAAAAATCAATAGAACAGTGACCTGCAGTAGAGCCCCATCTTTCATCACGGGGTCCCCATCTTTGCTCAGTTAGCTGGAATTGTGACAATATTATATCAATGAAAACACTTTAAACATTCATTTCATCGAGCCAAACATGCTTAAAATAAAATCATTCAATGATCAAGTATTAATACTTTCAAGTATTAAATAAATCAAGTACTTGGCTACGGTTGGTGTGTTGTTGTGGATGCTTGTGTGTTATTTTGCTACTTTCAGTTGCTATTATTAGTTGTAGTCATTCTAGTTGTTGTTTCTAGTTGATGCATTCAGTTAAAGTTTCAGTTGCAATTTCGATGAATTTTAGTTGTAATTTCAGTTGCAGTTTTAATCAACTTTAATTGCAGTTTCAGTTGTAGTCTCAGCTAATTTTAGTTGCAGTTTCTAGTTGCTGCTTCAAGTTTTGCACTGCTATGTAGCCTATATAGTTGCAGTTGTATTTCTACTTTCCACATAATCTCAACATCGCAGAAGAATACCACTCATTTGTAATCATCTTGTAGATAAGTAACCAATTCAATTCACAAACCAAAATGAGGCTGAAAAATAGTTTTAATCCCACAAAATGAATTTAGCAAAGGACCTGAAATCAACTTACCAATGGAGATCAAATTGAGAAAATTGAAAAAATCATCATTTGCATGTTTCAACCCCACACCACGATCCAACACAGTTGGAGGAAGGGATAGTGACCCATGCCTCCAAAGTAAAGGGGAAGCTCGGTTTCCTTCGTAATACATTCAAATTCAATGAAGTGACAATCTTTGTAAGAACAAAACTGTTTTCATGAAGGTAGAGTGGAGAGATAGAGCATTGCAAGAAAAGGGATGATCCAATTAGAGAGGAGGGAGAGAAAATTCCTAGAAATTTGTGAAGGCAAGCGAAAAATTGGGTGATAAATTGGGTATGAAAGAGGAGCGTGAAAAGGGGCAGGGATGGATGAAGCTGTGGCTGTGAAGATGGTTCTCGAGTGTGGCTTTGAAGAGGGGCATAAATGGATGGGGTAGATATGGATGAGGCTATGAAGAAGATGAAGAAGAGAAGAGAGCAATGCAGAAAATTGAGATTAAATTTAACGAGTTTATTGCTGATGCCCTCAGTTTTCTGGCTTACCAGCCTCATTAAAAGGCTGGTTTATCACTCCACTCCTCTTTTTTTCTCATGTCTTCTTTCCATTGTTTCTGTTTGCTCTTTCCATGGCTTTAGCCTCTTGTACTACCCGCCTCCATTCTTCTCCTCTCTCACGAGGTTACCCCCAGCTCCCTGAATGCACACAACGATAATCACATAAAGCAATAAAATCATCTTCTATGTTTTCGTATCTATCCCTCCCTCCATCTTTTCCTTGTTCTCTGTGAGGCATTTTAACAAATGTTGAAGCAGAATTCATCCGTACTCTCAAAGATCTCCTAAATCCCTGTAAACAATAAACAGTAAGCTATCGTTCGCTCTGATCGATGCTCCAGGGAGTTGTTCGACCAAGAACACTCCAATACTTAAGTCAGTTTTGAAATAGAAATCTCAAGAATTTAAGTATTGTTGAATCGAATTGCTTGGAAAGTGAAATTGGAGTCTTTATTTATAGAGGATCCTTGTGAGCCACGAAGCATTCTGATTGGTTGGTTGATTCTGTAATTAATAAATAATATATTATTATTAAAATATATTGTTTTATAATAATTACTCATTATGATGATAATTATAGAAAATTAATATTAATATTAATTGTTCATTATTAAGAACGACAACTAACTCTCGACAACTAATTCTCAACATGGTGTTGGGGCTGAGAGTCTCCGTATGTTTGTCAAGATGTGGAACCAAGGTTATATACCAAATCCTATGATATATGCCACTGTACTTAGTGCATGTGCAAGCATATATGATCTGCAATGGGGTACCCATTTGCATGCTCGGATCATCCGTATGGAACCAAGCCTTGATGTCTTTGCGGGTAGTGGTCTGATTGATATGTATGTGAAATGTGGACACTTGCGTTTTGCAAGGCAGGTGTTTAACAACATGGCAGAACACAACGCAGATTCATGGACTTCTTTGATCAGTGGAGTTGTGCAGTCTGGTCATGAAGAAGAAGCTTTAATACTGTTTAATCAAATGAGAAAGGTTGATATTGCCTTGGATGAATTTACTCTCGCAACAGTTCTGGGGGTATGTTCAGGAGTAAAGCATGTATCAGTTGGGGAACAGCTCCACGGATATACAATCAAAGCTGGAATGATCTCTTCTATTCCTGTAGGGAATGCTCTTGTTACGATGTATGCAAAGTGTGAATGTTCTCAGAAAGCTAGCCAGGCGTTTGAGTTGATGTCAGTTAAAGATATAATATCTTGGATAGGGATGATCACAACATTCTCTCAGACTGGTAATGTTGAAAAAGCTCGAGAATGTTTTGATAAAATGCCCAAGCGAAATGTCATAACTTGGAATTCAATGTTGGCAACATATTTTCAAAATGGTTTTTGGGAAGAAGGCCTAAAATTGTATACTGTAATGCGAAGGGTGGAGTTTAAACCTGATTATGTAACTTTAGTAACTTCAATCAGTGCATGTGCTGATTTAGCAATACTAAAACTTGGGAACCAAATTATAGCTCAAGCAGAAAAATTCGGATTTGGTTCTAATGTGTCAGTCACAAATAGCATTATTACTTTATATTCAAGATGTGGGCGAATTGAGGAAGCAAAAACAGTTTTTGATTCAATATGTGATAAAAACTTGATTTCTTGGAATGCAATTATGGCAGGATATGCTCAAAATGGTGAAGGCAGGAAAGTGATTGAGATTTTTGAGAACATGTTGAAAATGGACTGCATGCCTGATCATATAAGTTATGTATGTGTTCTATCAGGTTGTAGCCATTCGGGGCTTGTAAGGGAGGGGAAACACTACTTCAGTTCCATGACTGAAGATTTTGGCGTCAATCCAGCATGCGAGCATTTTGCATGCATGGTAGATCTACTTGGCCGGGCTGGATTATTAAGGGAGGCCAAGAATTTGATTGATGGAATGCCCTTGAAGCCAAATGCTGCTATATGGGGGGCTCTACTTGGTGCTTGTAGGGTTCATTGTAATACAAAGTTAGCAGAAGTTGCAATGAGAAATTTGGTCGAATTAGAAATAGATGATGCTGGGAGTTATGTCCTTTTAGCTAATACATATTCTGATTGTGGCCAATTAGAAGCTTTTGCGGATGTGAGAAAAGAGATTAGAACGAAAGGAGTTGAGAAAAAGCCAGGTTGTAGCTGGATAGAGGTTAATAATCGGATACATGTGTTCACTGTAGATGACACTAATCATCCTCAAATCAAGGCCATTTATACAATACTCAGTGATATAGCTAAGAAGATAGAGGATACAGGTTGCTACACGAATCCAACTAGCTCATTTCATTCCCCAGATTATCCAAGTGAAAATCTTGATGTTGCTATTGGGTTGCTTAGATTGCCTCCTGGATAAATATCTACATAATGAAAAATCTTCTAGTTTTCCATTGTTTCCACTTGGTAATCAAGTGGATCCCTTGTTACCTCGAGGGGAATTGTAATGCAGGGCAGATACCGGTTCATCATCTCAATGATGGATTTTGCTCCTATGCAGATAACTAGTGATCTAAGGTGTGGAATATATTCTCTGAAACGAAGACCACTGATTTTGAGGAAGTGTTGACTTTTTTTTTTGATACATATGGAAGAAGGAAATGAACAAGCTAGAGGGAGAACCCTCTTAGGAAGAAGCAAGTGTATCCACTAATTGCATGTTTATATGTATGGGACTGCACCTTGAGAAAGTAATCTGGCTGGAAAAAGTGATGGCTCATTCGCACCTATGTTTTGCAGAATGGTGCTTCTCCGGCCTTTACCCTGAGAGCACTAAGAATCTGGTGGAGAATACTCATGTTTTGTAAGACTCTTGAAGCTAACAAATTGATGGTTCGTTTGGGTTGGCCATACTAATCTTGAACTATTCCTCATGATTTTTAATATTACAGGAAAGCTCCTTTCTCAATGGTGACGATGGTCCACATGTTTTGTAAAAGGAAATAATCTGATCATTATGGTGTCAGTACTAATCTGAGGCCAACATGTTATTCTTGGAATCTCCAACTGGGGTTGCCTTTACAGCAAAAGAAGCATATGCCTTTATAGCATCATCTCCAGCTGTGTAGTCTTAGCTTTCCTCACACTATCAGCAAAGCTGTTAGCTTTTGTATATATATCATAGTGTAATTGATTGATGATATAGAGGAGATTAAAATATTTTCATGGTATCAGAGCATACCAAATACAGTAACTCTGTTTTTCTTTAATCTAAACCCAAAACACCTTCCGCAACCCACAACCAAAACACACCACCCAACCATGAATGATTCAAAAACATCAGAATCAAAAGACAGTATGAATGATTCACTCACCTTGCACCACTCGGACTCACCTGGCCTCGTCCTCGTCTCCAAACTTCTTGAAGGACACAACTACGGTCAATGGAGCCGATCGATGCGTATTGCCTTGAGTGCAAAAAACAAAATGGGATTCATTGATGGAACCATCAACACCCCAGCAAGCACCGACCCAACATACTCCATGTGGCAACGCTGCAACAATATGGTACTCTCTTGGATTCTGCACTCAGTACACCCAGAGATTGCTGGAAGTATCCTTTATTGCACCACGGCATCCGCCGTATGGAGTGATCTCCATGATCGGTTTTCCCAGGGAAACGAATCAAGGATTTTCCAAATCCGACAAGAAATTGTCGAACTTCGTCAAGGCACGCTCTCAATTTCCGACTATTACACAAAACTCAAGGCACTATGGGATGAATTTGCTTCTTATCATGAACCAATTCCCTGCACCTGTGCTGGAGCAGAAAAACATGCAGCCCGAGCCGAGAAAGAAAAAGTGATGCAGTTTTTAATGGGCTTGAACGATTCATACTCCACAGTCCGTGGATCGATCCTTATGATGACTCCTATCCCAGATACTCGCTTAGTTCATGGTCTTATCCTTCAGCACGAGCGGCAGCTCGATGTGGCCAGCCGTCGCGAACCTTCCTCCATTGCCCACGCAATGCAAAACAGCAAGTACGCGACCATCAAATCGAGCGGCAGCGCTCCAAAATCTGGGCAGCCCACAGGATATGCCAGCGACCGCGACAGACATCTCTCGTCCTCTTCATCACGCCGCACTCTCAAATGCTCCTATTGTGAGGGTGAAACACATACGGTGGACCGTTGCTTCTACCTCATTGGGTTTCCTGTGGGTCACAAGTGGCATGGCAAGGAGGTGAAGCCCAAGAACAAAAGGACCACAGCCCACAACGCTGATATAGTTTCCTCACCAGTCCCTGATGCTGAGTCCACTACCACCAAAGCCAACCCATCTTTTACACCTGAGGAATATCAACAATTGCTTGCTTTATTACGCAGCAACCATGGTAATCCATCATCTTATGTCAATGCAGCAGGTACTGTTCCCGCTTCACAGCATAATTTGCAAACTACCCATTGGATTGTTGATAGTGGTGCCACAGATCACATATCCTCTTTTGCACCGACACACCATAAACGTAACAATTCCAATGCATATGTCGGGTTACCTAATGGAGAACATGCCATCATTAAAAACACTGGCACCATCACTGTATCAGATCATATGACCCTCCATGGGGTCCTTCATGTGGCCCAATTTCGAGTTAATTTATTATCTGTAAGCAAGTTGACTCAAGGGTTGAATTGCACTGTGACTTTTTATCTTGATTGTTGTATTGTACAGGACGTGGACGCGAAGAAGACGATTGGATGGGGCAAGCTTATTAATGGCCTCTACTACCTTCAAGAAACCACCAATCCCCACCTTGCTCACCACATCCGTCACACCTCCGAAATTTGGCATCAACGGTTGGGTCATCCATCCTCTGCACCTCTCCAACATTTATCCAAAATTCATTCTGATATTGTTTTTTTTATAACAAGCATGTTTGTGATATTTGCCCTTTGGCAAAACAAACTCGTTTATCTTTTCCTTCCATTCATTTGAATAAAACTCGCGCACCATTTGATTTAATCCATTGTGACATTTGGGGACCCCACAAAATTCATACACACATGGGGGCTCGCTATTTTTTAACTATTGTAGATGATTTTTCTCGTTACACTTGGGTACATCTTCTGGTTTTTAAATCCGATGTCCAATCTACTTTGCGTTCCTTTTTTTCTTGGGTCAAAACGCAGTTCAACTTACCCATCAAATCTCTTCGAGCTGACAATGGTGCTGAATTCCTTTCCCTTCAATCTTTTTTTCTTGAACAAGGTACCCATTTCCAACATTCTTGCCCCTACACGCCTCAACAAAATGGTGTAGTGGAACGCAAATATCGTCACCTCTTAAATGTGAGTCGTGCTCTTCGTTTCCAAGCAAATATTCCATTACGATTTTGGGGGGAAAGTATTCAAACTGCTTGCTATCTTATTAATCGCTTACCCACACCCCTTCTTCATCACAAAAGTCCCTACGCCCTTTTGCACCATCAATCTCCCGATTATTCCCATTTGCGCGTTTTCGGTTGGCTTTGCTATGCCACTAACCTACTCCCTACACACAAATTTGATACCCGTGCCCGAAAATGCATTTTTTCCGGCTATCGTGACAGGACCCATCCCAAAAAGGCTACCGTGACAGGACCCATCCCAATCCCCCCAGGATTAGTGCGGGATGACCCTGCTCCCGTCTGACACGAAGTGTCAGACAAGGGATATTTCCGACCTTTGCCCTCCCGAGCTATCAGAGTACGCCAGGATCCGGAGGAGGCATGTGATATCTCGATCTCTGCTACAATCCACATCCGCTGTCAACCTGAAGGGTATTAAAAACAGAAAGACTGTGAGTGGACAAAAATAAAGAATTTATAAAAACATTTCATCAAAGACCTTTATACCCTCCACTAAAAAGCATGCATGCATAGTAAAACCATTTATCCAAACACATATATTAAAACATCCACAATTAGGGTCTCAGCCCCAAAATTCTGTAAATACAAGTTATACGGGCTCCTGCCCAAAACCATTTACAGAAACCATAATATGGTAAACATACGTGGGATCTCAGCCCAAATCCATTTATCATTATAAACACAATTTCCCAAACCAATTGAAATCATGTTTATCCATTACATTTCATATCCAGAACCTGTCACGGTGAAATAGAGCTACACGTGTGCTAACCCGGGTCTCAAGCCCAAGTCTCTCCAGGGTCCACCCAGGTCAATGTCTGTAGATCAATGACCCTCCCTGGAGGTAACGAACCATGCCCATCCTGAGAGTAAGGAACCCAACTGGGGGGCGACTCCACTCAGTTAGTGCTCCGTGACTACTCCGGGGTCCACCCAGGCCAACGACCCTCCCCGGAGGAGACAATCATATATAAAGGATGGAGTATGAAAAACCTTTTGAAATCATTCTTTAAACCTTTTCAGGATTCATGCCCGGCCCCCATAAGCCGTCATAATCCATAAAATCCTTTCATGGGTTCATGCCGGTTCCCATAAACCGTCATGACCCGTAAAAATCATTTCAAGTGTTCATGCCGGTTCCCATAAACCGTAATGAACCATAAAAACCATTTGTAACACATAGCTGGGCGCTAGGCTCGAATCCACATAGAAACTGGACCTCCGGTCCGAATCGTAAACTAACTGGGCCTCCGGCCCGATTCCGTAAATCAAATGGATTTCGAACCCGAGTTTACCTTTTTGAATCCAAAACCGTTTCATGAAATCATATCCAAAACCATAAGTATGGAAAATCAGTATAAAACCAGAAACCTCGATTTATGTGCAAGCACGTAAATCGCCTCGAAATACGTGAAACCATATAAATCACAAGCATCCAAATCAACATCATAAAATCATATTCATAATCCATTTGGAAATCCAAAACCATTACATTTAGACCAATAAAGACATACAGCCCCTTATAGGCACCGTATAGGGCCGAAACCTCGAAATACGTGCCTATACGTAACCACGCATCCAAATGCACTCATGACATCACAAACAAGTATTTAAAACATATAATAAACATTTATGCATGCACCAATTTAGAAAACAAGGTCCACTCACAGACCGTCCGAGTTGCCGCCTCGATTTGCTTGCCATACGGCTCCCCGAGCCGATCACCGTCACCGGGACTCCCAAACCTGTCCAAATTTTAATAGAAGGTTACTAACTACTTAATTAACCTCCTACCATAGCCCCGTAATTTTCTCGAACTTTTAACTATTTTTAAAACCAACCCTAAACCTTCCGATGCCCCGAAACATATCGAGACGGTATCCGATTGACACGAAACCAATCCCAAAATGTTCGTTACATCGAATAGAAGATTTCCCGTGTTGAACACTTTCCCAAATTATGGCCCACGCATCCTCACGAGCCCCTAGAAGGTCGAAAATACTGTTCATCATCACCTACCTCAGAAAACCGATTTTTTCCTTGTTTTTGGACCGGTTACTGTAGCAGCACTGTTCCGAACCGGAGTGAATTTTTCAGGGGTTTTCCTGCCCTATTTTGGTCCGATTTCAACCCTAATTAATCCTATAATTCATATCTCTTCATTCCCTATCAATTCCCCTCACTAAAACTACCTAAAACCGTCCAAAATCCTATGGTTTAATCTTTGAACCATACGGTTCAAGCTTCCAAACTGCACCCATGGCTGTACAGCCGTCCTATGCTTCCTAAAACCTTCCTAACACCATCCTAATAACCCATTTAATTCATTAAAACCAACCAAAATGACTCATAACAATAAGAATGGAAAAATGGATCGAAAATGGATAACCGGGTGCATTCTCGGGTTTGGGTCTCCGCCGTGCATAGTGGCGCCATCCTGGGCCGGCCACCACTTCCTCCTGTCCTCCCTTCCATCTCTGGTCTCATAGGTGATCATATGGGGTTGGGTTGGATGGGTTTTGGGTTGTACAGAGAAGAGGAAAATGGTGAGATCGGGTTATGTTTTTGAATGGAAGAAAAAAAATGATCGATGCATGTATGTGAAGGAATGTCCAGTGGATGGGTGACACTGTCACTCATCCATTGGGCCTCCATTAAATATCTGGGCCCCACTAAAGTCCAAAAGTTAGGTCGTTTCGTAATTCGTGCAATAGTACCCTCGTACTTCCGTGAACCGTAATTTCTCCGTCGAACGTCCAAATTCGACGTGCCGCCTGTCTATGGATTCGTATCGTCCTTATCTACGTAACGGTCCTCGGCCCTCGACCATCGGACATCCCGGTCAAAAAGTCAACATTTGCCCCTTTTTAACCAAAATTACCAAAATGCCCCTAAACTTCCGAACGTCAGAATTGAATGTGCCACCTGTCTATGAACTCGTGACGTCACGAACTATGTCACGGTCATCGGTCAAAGTCCTTTTGACCGCCTGAACGAAAAGTCAACGTTTTGCCACGCCTAGGGGCAAAACGGTCATTTCGTATCGTTCGTTCGGTTTCGCTCTACTAATCACGGATTAGCCTCACTAGTCGTGATTAGTCACTAATCTAATTATGGAATTTGGGACGGGTCGTTACATACCGACTCCTTGACCTCTCTACCCATAAATTTTTTTCATCTCGTGATGTCGCTTTTCACGAGGCCCATTTTCCCTTCTCCCTTATTCCTCCTCACGACCAAGAAGACACCCTGGTCCTACCCCAAGCCCACTCTGATTCCCCATTCCTCCTGCCCAGTCTCACTTCTTCTGACCCAGCTCACCCCTCTACCTAACACAATGTCCCACCTGGCCCACCTGCACCTTCTTCTCCTCACAGACCCACTACCCCGCCTGATTCCCATGCCCCATCTTCAGCATCTCTCCCATACGGGCCCACTTCCCCATCCCCTCCCACTGACACCCCTACCCCATCTACTCCACCCGCAGACCCCACCCCATTCTCTTTAATTGATTCTGCCCCTATTTCCCCGTCCCACCTCCCTTCCTCCTCACCCACCTCGCCAATTATTTCTCCAGATTTTCCTTCCCCCACACCTCCTACCTCGCCAACTCCCCTCCTTGACCTTTTTTCACCTTATCATCCCCTACCTGTTCGTCGCTCTACACGACCCACCAACCCACCTTCCCGTTTTCGTGACTTCGCCAATCATGCTGCCTTGCTTGACCCGGTTGTCGTCCCTTCTCCCACGCCTGGCACCCGCCACCCACTTCACAGGTATGTCACTTTGCACAATATTTCTTCTACTCACCAGCATTTTGCTCATACTATAGCTCAGATTGTTGAACCCACTTCATATGATGATGCCAAACACAATCCCCGCTGGGTCGCGGCCATGGCCTCTGAAATTCAGGCTCTTGAGGAAAATCGCACGTGGTCTCTCGTGCCTCTCCCCTCTGGCCATCGCCCTATTGGCTGTAAATGGGTCTTCAAAGTCAAATATCACTCTGATAGCACTCTTGAGCGTTACAAAGCTCGCCTAGTTGCCCGCGGCTTCACCCAGCGCGAAAGAGTCGACTACAAAGAGACTTTTGCTCCTGTCGCCAAGCTCACCACTGTCCGTGTTCTCCTCTCCGTTGCTGCTATTCGCGATTGGCCCCTGCATCAGATGGATGTCACTAATGCTTTTCTTCATGGGGACCTCCTTGAGAAAGTTTACATGCTCCCTCCACCTGGGTTCTGTCGACAGGGGGAGTCCTTGGCAAATATATCTTAAATTCTTAATTGATAATAATAAAAGAAAAATGACCATACCAGCTAATGGTTATACACTTGGAATATTTTGATGGTAAAAAATGTCTACAGGTTAACGAAAAGAGAAAAATAAGCATCTGCACATAAGATGTTTTGATGTTTCAAACGGATTGTCTATAAAACTGCGAATACGGTGCAAATAACCTAGTGTAGCTAACGTCCTGTACAACTTAGTTACTCTAGCATGAATGCCAGTAGGAAATCCACACACGACATATTTGTTCAATTCTTGATTTCACTTTCTTTGAATCAGACACATCCTTGTCCTAGATTTTATTCACACATCAGGCCATTTCATATTTGTTTATACAGGTGCTTGGGTAAATGTTCTTGAAGATTTTGCTTACCTTCTGACAAGCATAGTCAAAATAGGTTCCATGATGTTTGAATATATATATATATTTTGCGTTAACGAGGGAACCCCTTCAAGGCTTCATGAACGTGTTTTCATAGCATTTTAGTTAAGACGTCACTAGGCATCCTAAATGTCATTAAATCTTTTCGTGTTTTGTAGGGAGCCAGTCCGAGTTTGGGTGCCATAAAGGATACCGACCGTGGTCACTAAACTCGCCAACACGAGTCAAATTACAGTGCCATCTTCTCTTCAGAACCTCTATTTTCAATGAGAGGTGGAGTGGATTGTAATGAGAATGCTCAAAAAGACTTGCAGAGGATGAAGAACATGTAAGTTGTATCTAGTCTATGATTGGCTGCAAATAGCTCAGTGTAAGCAGCCACTGGAATGGAGAAGCAAACTAGTGGCTGTCAATTTCAATTACTACTCGGCTTTTTGAATAATAGTGGTTGAATATGACAGAAAAAAGGGACAAAATCGAACTTAAGATTTTTCATTGCTGTGAGTTATATATAATATCATTAGACTAGTAGTCTACTAATAGTATTATTGATATTTTTAAATACAATAATTTCTCTTAATTTGTCCATTTAAAATGTCGATATATTATGTAACTTATCCAAATCCTTCTAAATAAAAGTAAAAAGTTTCTCGACTAGTTACACATATATCTCCATTATGTATACCTAGAAAATTTGACTTTCACAAAGGGTAGTTTCAAATTTTTCTATAATGAAAATTCATATTTTTCTATAATAAAAAATCGTCGATTTTCAAATTCAGAATATATTGAATTTAATAAATTATTTAATTTAATTTAATATTTATTCAACAGACGTACCGTTGTTTAACAAAAAATAATTGTGTTCTGTTTGGGCTTGGGCCCATAGAATAAAAAATAGGAATGTTGGCTCTTTTTCAACTGCATGTTAGGAGTTGGGACTTTTCTGCCGTTAATTCAAAAACGACGAGAAGGAAGATAAAAATTAAGAAAGTGACAAGAGAGGTCCTCTTGTTCTTTCGGATCTGCATATTCTCCTCATTTTGCCAAAGCTTTTGTCTAGTAAGTCGACTGAAATTAGCTCATCGTTAGTCCCCTGATATTTCAATCTCATTTTCAGCTCCAATTTCAATTTGAGCTTGGTTTATTTCGGAAACTAGTTGTATATGCTCTATATTCAAATTAATATATTGGGTCAAACATAAATGCACAAAAATACTCTTAATCCCTTGGGCGAAGATGATTTTTTGAAAAATTCTAGCTTGAATTGGAACCTAATGCCGTTGAAATTTTTCCATTTTGAGTGTTTCAGTTTTGTTGGGTTGAGTATCTTATTGAAATTGCTTCATTACCCAGATTGTTATGGGATGTTTTACTTTTGCTTCAGAATTATAGCATGTTCTTGTCATATTACAACGACCTGTAGGCACTTCTAAATGAAGTGGGGGGTTGCTCATCTACCCGTTCCCAATTATGGATGTGAATCCCAAAAGATGATTTTCAAAACCACCAGATTTTTTTTTAAATTTATTATTTTTTTTGCATTTGCCTATGTGGTTAATTTTTATGGCTGTAGCTTTCTGATGATTGTATATAGATGGGCATGTACTCTATTCTGGGTTCGTGCACTTTAAAAACCAAATCTGGAACCACTTCTATGATTATTTCCTTATTGCTTACTGTTGTCCTAGTGAGGTTGTTCTGTGGAAGGGATGCGCAATCCTCTGAAATTTTATGGGAGTAGTTTTTAGAAGAGTGGTATTTCTTTGTGTTAGGGTGTGAAGTTTGAGAATAGAGGAACTTCAATCGGCCTTTCTGCATGCCTCACCTTAGTTACCCATATTCATTCTGTATTGCTCTTTTCCTTTCATTCTCACTGAGATTTCAGTAGACACTCTGTCCTGCTTGCACCTCGAAAAAGCATGTTTCTTGATCTGGGATAGTTTAAAATTGGTTTTTAACATGTCTACCTATCATAGATGTTTTGTTTAGTTAACTTATGTTGGTTTAGTCATTAGTGCACACTTCATCTTCCTGAAACGTGGGTCTCAATTATTAATGAGTACTGAATACTAGTACATAGTTTAACTTTAAAGGACCCTCATAGTATTTATTTTTACACATGGATATGAAGAGTACAATAATTAGAACTCTTCTGTGAGAACTAGAGCGGTGTCATATAAGGGCACCTGATCGATGTGTCAAACACTCTACTGAGAGTGGCAAGTGTCTTGCATGACATTTACATTTGACCAGCTTCCATGCTGAAGGCAAATTTACATTTTCCTATCTCGTTCTAGAGAACCACTCAATTCTACTTGGTTACGTGATTTTTGTGCAATCCTCTACTATAACTAGAAAATCTAATAGTATATTTGTCCCAACTGTGCCGGAGAAATTTGAATGAGTATTAAAGCATCAACAGTACCCGGTTATTAGGAATCTAGGTACATATAAATATTGGTCTCTGCTCTCATAGATGTACGCTTAATAACTAAGCCAAAAAAAGCCTATTTTAAAGCTTAAGTCTTTTGATCTAAAAGAGAGGAAAAAGATTGATATTGTTGTATCTGGTTCAGAGCATCAAACAGGCTTCTAAGTCTAAATGGTGTTTTTAATTATGGATAATAGTTGATAACTATCGTTTTGGCATAATTAATGAAGATAAAAGTTTTGAACACTTTTGCGCTGAACGTTTTTGGGCATGATTAATCAAAAGTTGTTCCAAATTGTGTATTCGAGCATATCTGAATGTATGCATACTAGATTAATGCTGAAACATCACTTCTGCCCTTATGTTTCAATTTGTGAAATCTAACTGCTTTTGTTCCCAGTTAGAAGTTTGAATGAACTGATCTTTAAATTGAAATGATGAGTCATGTCAATTTCTTGAAAATTAACGGACTTCATCAGTTAGGATCAATTGGCTGCCACCACAGTAGTACCCAATTGTATTTTAACTAATGATTGAATTTTGTAATTTTCTGAATCCTACCATATTCCTAGTTTCTCCACAGAGAACGAAGGAAGATGATTAGCATTATGATTGGTTATGGGATTATGAGTAACTCAGTGCACTCACCACATGTGAATGTTCTGAATCTTTCCTAGCCTCGTGAATTAATCAATGTGGAACAACAATGACGCCCACAGGAGTCATTGTCGTCTCACACTTATGAAAGAAAACTTATCTGTACAAAAGTACCTATTGAAAATAAATGTTATTGTCAAATTCTGTCTATTGCTAAACCAGGATGTTTGACAACCAATTTCAATGAGAATTGAAACATTGATTGGAAACGACTGCAAGAGATCTACTCTGTTTTAGTTACATCATTTATATATTACTGCTGCAGTTTTTACTTCCTTGTTGCTCTCTTACTGCAGAATATTATGGTATTGTTTGAATTTCCATGATTGCTATGGTAATTGATTTTGGAGATTAAATGGCTATTTAAACAGTTGTGGGTTCTGTTAATTTTATACTTGTTTGTTATGACTGATGTTGCTAAACCATGTTGAACCACTATGATTGCTGAGCAATGCATACTTATATGTGATGTGCATTTTGACCAATCTTGTAGTTATAGTATGCTGATTGCTATTTTGAGTAACAAAGGTTCATAATTAAATTTTGAATATCGGATCAGAAATTGGGAGCTTAAATTGTAAGTTTTACAAGGTGTTTGGTATGTGACTGCTTCTTTGAAAAAATGTCTAGTTTTCACAGATATTGTTTGATTAGAGCTTTTGAAAACTAATCAAACTGGGCTTTGTAGGTATAGTCTTTTATTCTTCTGCTTGTTGATCGGTTATATGAACCGATTCTCCCTCGTCAGATTATGATTTTCATTAAAAGTCGTTTATGGGTTTTCTGATCTTATTTTGAAATTGTTGGTCCTTAAATGAATGATGGTTGATTATTGAATTACTAAATTATTGCATTTTCTAGTTGAACCCATTAATTGGATAATGGATTGGTTTGAGCATCGTTGCAAATTCTTTAAAGCCAAAAATTGAGAATTTAGTTTGTTGTGTGATCAATTGACTAGACTGAGATTTTAGGGCTTTTTCTTCTATTGTTCTTAGTTTTGATTTGGCTTTTGTTAAAATTTGCCACATAAATTCCTTTAATTAATTGCAAGAATGATTTAATGTGGTTTTTTTAAATACTAATCTATTGTCTATAAATAGATTTCATTAATTAAAGTTTTTCCATTATGTACTCCATTAACAAACTGTTATGCAACTATCTCTATTTTGTTAATTGAAAATTTTCTTGGTAAGATAAAGCTTTTGATGAATCTGCTTAATGGACTTTTTGGTTTTTGTCAATTTTGGAAGTTTATGCCTTAAATCAATTCAATTCAACAAAATTTTGTTATTAACTCTTAAGTATTATGTTTTGGTGATTGTTAAGTTGATTTGATTCATAAACTCATTTGGGTAATTCCAGTTTTCATTGCTCATCATGACTACACCCTACAGGTCTTATTATCGGCAAGATCATTGTATGATGGTTGTACGAGTTTATTGATTTTCCTTAATTATGGGATTGATGGCCTTATGCACATGAATTGTTTTGAATAAAATCTACCATTTTGTCTGATTGAGCCTTGTTCACATGAACTTTTTGTGGCTCAGTTCTATTGTCAAATTGAAATTGTATTGTTGACAGCTCTTGTTAATTGAGTATTGATCCCTTTTTTTTTCTCTAAAACTTTATCATCTTCTGGTTCCTTACAATTTATTTGTTGATGCTCGCTTGTTTTTTTCAATAAATCTGAGTAATTTTGTTCTTTTATTAATAAACTCAAGCATGAAGCTTAAAGCTTATAACTGTCTAATTGCAATTTTGAAGAGAAATTATTTTGATAAGTATCAATACTATCTTTTTCAAAAACAAGAAAACCCATCCCAATTCTATGGTTTAAATTGGGAACTATTGGAAATACCACTGGTTACTTGATTTTTTAATTAGTGATTCTGGCTCATCCTTTTGTGCTTGATGAGTATCAATTTCGTTGAAATTGATTGAGATTGATAAATTAACTTGATGCTTGTAGTTGAATTTTTAATGCTATGATAAATTACTATTCTTTTCAAGAAGTTCATTTACTTGATCCGTTATGGATATTTGTTGGTAAGAATTGGACTATTTGGACTTGTGCCTTGTTGAAAGGATTCCATTTTGGCTGTAATGGTATAATGGTGAATCTTCCAAAAGATGATTCATTCATTACACACTTGTGATCTTTATCTGAAACCTTGTCTATTTTCCGATTGAATGAAGTTCAAAATTTATTTTCCTGATGAAATTAAATTGATCATTCTTCTTATTGATTCATTATGGTCTATCACTGGTGGTAAAATTTAGCAACCTTCTTTTAATTGGTAATCTGACTTAATCATTTAAGAATAGATATATTTTAGCTAAATTCGTTTTCATTTTGTATTCTTTTTTGATTGCCATATTGTCGAACTTTTGGATTTTAGGTACAACAATTGTTGAAGGCCAAAGGTAATTTAATTTAATTTTAGCCCTAATCGTGTGAAATAGAAATCTATGGCTTATTTTCTCTGTTACACAAATCGACTAGCTAGTTTGTGGAATGATAGTTGTCCTTTTGAATTTGAGCTTTGGATGAATGTTTTTGTACAAATTTATTGAAAAATCGCTGTAAATAAAGTTGAACTTGGGGGAAGGTAAAATGTTTTCACTTAAAACAGTTTTAATTTCAACTTTATATATAACCCATCTCTGCGTTTGAAGCTCACAGTTATTAATTCCATTTTCTGTGAGTATATCTATATGCAAAGGATGAGACTATTGGAATCTTTTAATTGTTTTATCAGTGGAAGTAAAGGTAATTTGTTCTTTACTATGTTTCCTTTGTTTTTTATTACCTTGCTTAATTGACATTTCTAATTCTTGATTTGAATAATTAATAGTAATTGTTGTTTATGGCTATTTATCTCTATTCAAATAATGGGAATTGTTAATAGAACAAAATAAAAAGTTGGTTTTGATTGAAGATAGATTTAATTGCTTATTTTTCTTGAGCAATTAACTTAGTTGTTGCTTTCTATTTAAGTTTGGTTTGAATTGTGAATAAATAGTTAGCTTTTTATTCTACTTTTCTCATGAATCAACTTAAGTTTTAGCCTATTGAAGAGATTCAAGATTTGGTCGTGCTGATGTTTTCATGATGGAATTTGCTTACGATTTTTCTTGTTCATATTAGAATTTAATTGAATATATGTACAATTGGCTTGTTTTTGTTCTTTATTATTCAAGTTAATTTCTTGTTATTGTTGGATTTCAAGTTCGAGATCATGCTATTGTTTTACATGATGAACATGCTATTATTACGTTTTCACAAGCATGTTGTCTTGATAATTCTTTTAGCAGTTTAAATTTTTCTATCCATTATCTGTTGTCATATGATGATTGAATTTGAAGATTGGTCTGGCACCAAATTTTGATCCGTGGGAGTAATTCATTTTTTATCTTTTGTTTTGTTTTCAGATTTGTTAACAAAAACTATTTCCCAGATTTTGTTGTGTTGGACAATTTGTTTGGTTCATTAAAAGTTTAATTGAACCATTATATTATTTGGCTTAATTCCCTGTATTCTGGAATTTCTATTTGCTGTGTGAACCTTGCTGAGATATGCTGCTTTTGTGTGGCACATGTTGAAAATCACTTATTATTGTGTTAGTGATCTGTTTGGTTTGATAAGAGAGATTGATTTTGAACCTACTCTATTTTCATTTTGTCCTCGTTGCCTCAGTATTGTTTCCATCTTTTTGTTTCCTATTATGGTTGTTTTTTTTTAACAAATTATAGTCCATCGATTGAGTATAACTGTTTTGGCAGCTATTGTTTTGCTAGTTCATTTTGCTTAAAGAAATGGTTGATTGTTGTTCAAACTCTTGACGAAGTACGTTTTTGTTAGGCGGTACATTTTGTGAAGTTTGATCACCTTGTGTATTTGTGATCCTTTTGACAACTTGTGATGTTGATCACCTTATGTGTTTAGTCATTTGTTTCTAGTTGTGAATTCTCATTTATGTTGTAATTGCCAGAACTGATTTTGATTTCCTTAATAAAACTGCAATATTGTGTTTATGAGCCTTTTGATTGCGTGCCAGATTTTGGAAACTATGCATTTTGCTCAGAAACCTTCTGTGTTGTGTTTGTGATACGGTTTAGAATTTTTTTGTTGATGCTCTATTTCCTGTTGTGGATTGATCTCCCTATAGAATTCTACCTATTGTTTAAGTTGAACTGTTGATGGATTTCATCTCTACACTATTGATATGACCAAAGTGTGGGAGTGTTTTAAGCGTAACACTCACTGGTTTGTTCAAAACAGAAAGTGCAGACTGTGCTTTTATTCTGATGTCGTTGTGATTATAAGGCAATGCTACAGAAGTTGCATCAAAACTCTTATTCCTATGATTGAATGGTAGTAGTGATTGCTGTGTTAGGATTCAATTCTTAATATTTGAGGGACTTAGTGATCACTTTTAGTTTCTAAGTCGTGTTTGAACTTGCTGATTTTGCCTTTTATACTCAAGTGAGAGAATGTTGGATGTTTGAGTATGAGTTTATAATTTGTGAGGCAAGTAACGGACCTTAAAACTATTAGAGTCAATTATGAATTAAGAATCCCTATTGAATGATGTTTAAGCTATTTATGGAATTTAAATCTAATTGGTACCTTAATTAAGTCATCTAGGATTCCTACTTATTATGTGATAGGTATACTATAGGAATCTAGGTGCATATAAATATTAGTCTCTGCTCTCACAAATGTACGCTTTAATAACTAAGCCAAAATTAAGCCAAAAAAGGAATCTAGGTGCATATAAATATTGGTCTCTGCACTCATAGATGTACGCTTAATAATTAAACCAAAAAAACATATCTTAAAGCTTAGGCCTTTTGATCTGAAAGAGAGGAGAAGATTAATATTGGTGTATATTGTTCATCAAGATGGCCAAATCAAGTTCTGACTAAACTCAGAACTTTGTTCTTCATGTTTGATTGATTATTGATTATGTATATTGTGATCTTTGTTGCATGTTTGACCTTAAGTCTGTATAAATATGTTTACAAATGGCACTTTTTCGTTATTTTCTTTATACTCTGCCTCAAGTTTCTCGACCAAAATTAGTTCATGAGAACCTATATTTTCTTTAGGCACTCAGAAAAGGAAGAATACACATGCCGGTGTTCTTAACAGATTAAAATTTGTGTGCAATCAACTAACTACATTTTTCTGAAGGTGACCAGGTTCTCCATGGGAAACAAGCCTGTGAAGCAAGAAAGGGAAGAAATATTCTTGAAAGTTGTTCCCCCGTTGGATCGTGCATATGGTAGGTGGCTTTCTCGCGATCTTGAGAGGATTCACGGCTTTGCACCAGCTAAGCCTCGTGCAGTAAAGCCCCCAGATCATTATATAGAGTACATGCAGTTGAATGGATGGCTGGATGCGGACTTGGATGATCCTGATCTATCTCATTTGTTCAAGTAGATAGTGGTGGTGATGTACTCAAGAACATATTTGAAAAGAAGAAGAAAAAAAAAAATCCTTTGTACTTGTATATATAGACAGTCCTTTGTACTAAAAAACATACTTAAGGTAAGACAAAATTATATTTGAATGAAACATTTGAGAATATGGTACTATGGTTACAAATTGAATACAACTTTTATGGCCGAGTCACCCTTGATTGAGTTCCAACTCATTGCCAACCCAACTTCATATGGTTTTGGGTTTGCAAAGTTGAAGGGTTTGAGCTCGATTAATCACTTGAAGGGGATCTTAGCAAAGAGACGTTATAACCCGATAGCATCTCGAAGGCAAGATGTCTAATGGGTCGGAAAATCGAAGTATAAATTTAGCAGCATCTCGAAGGCAAGATACTCGCATAAATGAAAATTTTACGACTTCAAATTCCAATTTTGTAGTTTAATGGGTCGAACGAAATATAAATTTAGCATCTCACCGAAAATTGTAAAAAAAAAAAAAAAAAAAAAGTTGTGCATCTCCATGTTGGGTCAAATGCATTAAATATGTGTATTATTTAAGGATGCCATGTAGTGGATTATTTAATACAAATATATGCATTTAATACATCAGTTATATATATTTAATGGTTCAAATTTAAATTCTACGAGAAAAAAAGTATTGATGTCAAACTTGACGATGAAAATGTAAATTTTACATCTCTAGAATTTACAATTTCTCGCTTAATTAAAGTAATTTTATATTTTGGAATGTTCTAAAAATATACTATCGAAATTGTAAAAAAACTATTTACATCTTCAAGCTTACGTGGTTGCACTAGATTAGATATGGTGTTGAAGTTCGACTTGGATCTCTAAACCATTTCTAATCTGTTTAAAGAAAGTGACTGTCACACTACCAGTTTTACTTTTGCATTTCTCTCTTTGATCATTCAACATCTCAAATGCTAGAAAACAAATACTCATGATTAATACCACTGTGTTGATATTTTGAGACAAATCAAAATAAAACAAATTAATTAATAAAATAAATAGTTGGAGACAAATCAAATCAAATATATTACATAACAATATTTATTTATTTATTTGATAAAATATAATTAGAATATCTACTTTAATTTTAATTTGGAAATAAATAATTTCAGCTAAATGAAGGAAGCTACTAAATAAATAAAAAATACTAATCGAGATATTTTAATTCATTGTTTTTTTTATCAGATATTTTAATTCATTGTTAGAAATTTTTTTAAAAAAATATGCCAGTTTAATTTTAAAAAAGTTGTTTCTATTGTATTTTTTCAAAGTACTTATAATTTGTGCAAACGATGAGTACATGGTACCAAATTGATTACTCATACATTTTTTTTTTGAAGAATTGATTATTGATCCTTAAGTCAATGTGCCTCGTGAGTACATAAATCAATCATCAGCCAAATATTTTTCCTTTTCAATATTGTAAAGGAAACTGAACTTCACTCTTTAGTTATAATAGTGTGATATTATAATAGTGTGATGTTATAGTAGTGTTCATCTTTAATGCGAATTGAGTATTTTCATATTGGATTTTCGTAAAGAGTAATCAAGATTAATATTTAATATATAATTTTATTTTTCTACTAGTTTTTATATTATAATAACTAAAATCAAAATAAATTCAGTAATTTTTTTAAAGTAAATTAAAAAAAAGTGAAAAAACACTAGCTTATCATAATACTTTAACCCCTGATAAATTGTGGTCACGCAACATTTAAAAGAAAATGAAGTTAGACCCAATGAATCGACCAGTGCATAAATATAATGAACCTATTTTGTGATATAAAATTTACAAACAACGAAACAATAATTTTGACCAAAAAAAAAAAACAAAGTGTGAAAAATTAATGAATAGAAAAAGCCGGTGAGTGCTTCCCTCCATATCTATATCCGAACCAAATTCCCTCCTTCCTTCCTTTCCCTCGTTTTCTGCTCTCTCTTTCTCTCTCTTCCTCCCGCTTTTTTATTTGTTCCCAAACACCCACCACCACCAGATCTCACTTTCTCACCCACTCATTAACCCTCTCCTCCAAATTTTCCCTCCTATTTCATCCCCCTTTTCCCTTTTCGATTCCCTCCAATTTCTCTCGATCCCTTCCCTCCCCCAAACCCCGATTTAAAAAAAAAATTAATTACAAAAAAAAAAAAACCCACCAAACCCACAATCCGGTTCGGGTCGCTGGATGTCGGGCTCTCGGGTTCCAAACCTCCCGGCTCAACCGCCTCAGCCGATCATGCAGCAGGCCCTCCAGCGGCAACTCCCGTTTTCATCTGTGAAGCCGCCGTTTTCAGCTACAGCTGACTATCATGGGTTCGTTCCCGACCCCCGCCAAGTCACTGGTCAAGAAACTTATGGCATATACGTTAAGACCCCTGTGAGTTTTTGTCTTATTTATTTATTTGTTTTTGTTAGTTTTTTTTTTTTTTTTTTGGGACTAGGGTGCTGGAGATTTGCTTGATTAGGTAGTTTAATTACTTTTTTGGGGTTTTAGTTTGCTGAAATTAGTGATGGGAATTTGTAATTAGTTTTTAAGCTTTGGGTTGCTTGAAAGTGTTTATCTTGATTGGACTACTGTGTTAATAATTGTAAATTTAGGTGGTCTTTGGGCTATCAGTATGATTGCAGTTGTTTCCTAATGTCAATTTTTTTGTTGATTAGGGAAGAATGTGCAATGAAAAGTTTATTTGTTTGATTACAGTTGAGGAAGATGATCTGAATCATGGTAGTCTTTACTCCGAATCAGGAAAGGCAGATGCTTTTTGCAAAAGAGGAAAAGAAAAGGAAAAGGAAAATTAGGTCTTTGATAATTGAGTGAAAATAATGATTACATGGGTGCTGCATAACTAAATGAATTGATCAAATTACACTCTAAACCTTAGTTTTCTGTACAACTTGCATTTTGGTCAATTGAATGTATAGTAACTTATCGATTCTTATAAAAACATGTATAGAAACTGATTGAGCAAAAGGTGAAAGTAAGTGCCTGAAATCCATCATGAACTATAAAAAATCTAAACTAGTTGATAGTATTAGTCTATAGTATTTCTTGGAGTGATCTTTTGATGGCAATGCTAAGTTCAAACAAAGTTGGGATAGTTGTCTAACCTGCCGTGGGAAGCGCTTTTTGTGTCAAAGTAAAACACCTATCAAACATTTGCAAGGAACCACTAAAGTCCTCCACAACCTTATGAATCATGTTGTTTACTTCTTTCAGACACCACAAAAGGCACTTTACACTGCCAAAACAAATTTCAAACATGGAATGCATTTTTCAATTTAGTGTTGTATGTTTGTCCTTGATGTAGTAAAATCAGTAGGAACATAATAACACTGGTAATAGAAATAGTGTCGCCTGCACGTAGGTATTTCTACATCCCCAATAGTAATTGTAAAATTGAACTGAGTTTTCTGTATTTGATTGGATTTGGTACTTGTTGGACCAAGCTCTCCAAACTACCTTGAACTAGGTTACAAACGTGCTCTAGATGACTGAGATTGCTGGTTAGATTTGGTAGATAGCAACCTTTGGAATTTGGACTTAAACTTAGAATGTACTAGATATTAGTATGAATCTGTAGAATTACGGGTGTATGAACCTTCAGTTGTGCTTGGTACCCTTGAAACTTTGATTGATTTGTATGAGTCTTTGACATCTTTTTCAGCTAATTTATTTGTATCCTTAATTATAATATTTTCTCAGTTGATGGTTATTATTTATTTTGAATTGAGAATCAATTTTCGTGTTTATAATTATGTGTGATATGATTTGTTCACTTGGTTCTAATTTGTATTTTGAAAAAACGGAATGGTGGATTAGCAGCTAAAACGGAAGAGTGATGCAGCAGAGTACGAAGCTGAGTCTGGTGATAGGACAGCTGCCCCTGGATATACTGAAGTAGTCACCAGCCCCCTCCAGACTCCTGTATCAATCAAGGCAAGAAAGGCAAACAAAACATCAAGGCTTACAAAATGCAGCAGATCTGGACCTCAGACTCCGGCTCCCAATGTGGGTGAGTGTTACTACAAAACAGTCTGTCAATTCAGCTCCCATGCATATATTGTACTATATATCTGAGGGACAGTTTAGTAGGCATTGAAGAATGAATTGGTTGTGCTCGAAAAAGAATGAAGTAGTTGATGCTACAAGAATCTACTAGACGGCATTGGTCGATTACTGGTATCTAATGTGTATAATTCACAGGTTCCCCTTCTGGCGCTAATACTCCAGCTGGTACTTGTCGTTTTGATAGCTCCTTAGGTAACAGAAGAATTTCCTATGTTTTTTTTAATCAGAATTCATCAATTAGTTATTTTGGTTCTTCACGAGAAAACTAAGTTGATTGTTCATAATTTGTTTAATGGAATAGGAAAGTTCATGTGCAAATGTTACGAACATCTCCTTTTATTGCTATTCAGGTCTCTTAACTAAGAAGTTCATCAATCTGATCAAACATGCGGAAGACGGTATTCTCGATCTCAATAAAGCTGCTGATACTTTAGAGGTGACTACCATCCTATCTATTGTAATGTATTCTATGTCATGGTTCTTATAGTGATGAGTGTTCTTTTTCTGTAGGTTCAAAAGAGACGGATATATGATATAACAAATGTTCTTGAGGGAATTGGCCTCATAGAAAAGACGCTCAAAAATAGAATTCAATGGAAGTAAGGGTTCAGTTGGATATTTTTCCTGAAAATTTAAGAGCTTCTTATTCCTTTTATCCATATATATTAAGTTGTACAAATTACATTAGATGTTACTCAAAATTGATTGATTGGTTGATTAGGGGACTAGATGTCTCGAGGACAGGGGACGTGGACGATAATTATCCTAGTTTGCAGGTACGGAAAATAGTGAACTTGTTTCTTGGGTGGCTCTGTATTGGGCCAGCCTTTAAGGCTGTACTCTGTTTGCTTACAAATACTCTTACTATTTCTATTTGTACCCTAATGTGCTGTTTTGTTTTTCTTCTCTCTTCTTTTTGGACGTTTGAATCTCCAACCCTGCCATCGTCGTTGATTCCAGACCTAAATGGAAAGTATTAGATGATTAAAAAGGCTGCATCCAATTTTAAGGAAATAGATGATCACTTCAACATCCCTTTTGATATGACTGCTTTGGTTTGGTTTGGTATTCAAATTGATTTCCACATTTCAACTTCAACATTAGATATGTGACTCACATCACTTCAGTCCACAAAGTGTCATTTGAATATGAATAATTGGAAACGAACAACAGTTTTTTACGTAATTGACTCCAGTGTAATGTATTCAAATATGAATGACATGGCAAAAGCAGGATAAGTATTCTTGAGTAAAATTAGTTTGACAAGCCTTTTGTTTAGTTGAGCTTGCTAGATTTCAGTCCAGTTTTGGCCAATTACTATTTTGCATTTGATGATTTGCCACAATTTGTGTTCTTGACCGGAAAGAGGTTGGCAAGGATTTTTGGTTGATTTTTCTAGATTGGAGTTATGGCGGATTAAGATTAGAGATGATGGATCTTACAGAAAATCGGTCAATTGTTTATTCAAAGCAGAATAAGGGGTGTTTATCTGAACTGAAGTTATGGCTTCATTTTCAATTTTTGCTTTCTTCTCAGGCACAAGTTGAAAATCTATCTAGTGAGGAGCGCAGATTGGATCAGCAAATAAGGTCATCTTGTTATTCCTTGGCTGGTGCTGCCTGTTTTTTTTTTTTTAATTATATTAATGTTATTATGCTTTTGGAAACGTTTGGGTTATGCTGAGGCTATTAAATTGTCCAGCGAAATGCAGGAAAGGTTGAGGGACCTGAGCGAAGATGAAAGCAACAAGAAGTAAAGTTTTATCCCTTTATGATGTTCTGTCACTTTTCACGGAGGGCCATCAATGACTATTTTTTAACCGTGTTTTTCTGGCTTACTGAGGGTATGCACACTTATCTCAGTTTACCCTTTGACTTTACCAGATGGCTTTTTGTTACGGAAGAAGACATCAAGGCCTTACCTTGCTTGCAGGTAAGCTTTTGAGGTTTTCGTGTTTTCTATTCTCATGGTTCCCCCATTTTGCATTGCTAACAAAACAATCTCTACACTGTTGAACTGAATGTACGATTTATCGTTTTTATCAGAATGAAACCTTAATAGCAATTAAAGCTCCACATGGCACAACTCTTGAAGTCCCAGATCCTGATGAGGTAGTTGACGACAAAACATAACTTATTATAACTTTCTATTGAATTGTACATCCTAATATCCAAACAAAATTTTCTATCATTTACTAGGCGGTTGACTATCCACAAAGGAGATACCGAATGGTCCTGAGAAGCTCGATGGGCCCAATAGACGTTTACCTTGTCAGGTACCCTATTTTCATGCCGCATTGTCTTTATCTTAACAGCAATAGGAAGGGTTCTCTCTTGCTCGCATGGTCGGAAACTACAATGAAATTTAGCAATCTCTCTCTTTCAATGTAGTCAATTTGAGGAGAAGTTTGAGGAGATTAATGGTCCTCAACTACCTGAAAACATACCCTCAAGTTCAGGGATTAATGAAAATCCAGCTACAACAACGGTCACAGAGGATAGAGGGAAAGATGTTGAAATTCATGAACCAGATGATCATACAGTGTGCTCTGATGCCACTGCTTCCCAGGAAAACATGGGTGGGATTATGAAGATTGTTCCCTCAGATGTTGATGTAAGTTTTCCTTCGGAATTGATTTTGCCGTTGCATCTTTTTATCATTGCCTATTTGAAAGCTGGAATATGCCACAAAAGTTCTCAATTGGTTCGATTCTGTGGAGCTGGCAAGAATACTTGATTGACAAATAAATATGGTTGTAGCGAAAGTTTCCCTTTTCAGTACTTCAACTTACGGAGATATTTTCTGTTACCATTTCAGAGTGAGGCAGATTACTGGCTTTTATCAGATGCTGAAATTAGTATCACAGACATGTGGAGAACAGAACGTATCCTTGTGTTTTTTTCTTATCTTATTTTTCATGAGGTTATATGTGATAAATAATATCTCCTGGCGCTGAGTTTCTTGACCATCAAACTATAGCTGGGGTTGTATGGAACGAGCTGGGCACAATTGAAGAAGATTATCCCCTGGTTAATGTCAGCACGCCACGGCCTCAAACTCCACCATCCAGTTCGACTCAAGTACCTTCAACTGCAAACCCTACTAAGCCGTGAAACCAAGAAACGAATCGTTGATGAGCCTAATTGCAGATGATGGCTTGTGTTTTTTGAACCTATGATGTCCAACCATCTCGTCTATTTGTTTGACACCGCCGCGGTTGGATTGAAGGTTCCGATGGAGTTACCTGATTGTTATCGGAAGATCCATCTTGGAACGAAGAATGCGGGAACGGTAGATGGAGGGAGGTACCTTTTTTGTTGTACAGGTAATGTTTATATAGGTATCTCTGTGACATAGTAGCAAATAAGAAGTTACAAATGCTAGTACAAATCCCTGTATATTGTTACAATCAGCAGCCTCTGTTGTAATGAACCAAAAAAAGTGAAGCAGACTGGCAAGTAAGTAATTGAGGAAGTAAGGATATGATTGGAAAGAGATTGTTCATTACATTTCAGGACACCCGTAAAACGGAAGGATTTATGATCTGATCCCTTGTCTTTCTTTTTGAAATTATCACTATCATTGGTTAGCAATTTTGCAAAGCTTGTTCATATGATGTTG
Source organism: Prinsepia uniflora (assembly GCA_032719365.1). Taxonomy (NCBI): domain Eukaryota; kingdom Viridiplantae; phylum Streptophyta; class Magnoliopsida; order Rosales; family Rosaceae; genus Prinsepia; species Prinsepia uniflora. The sequence goes on along the minus strand of CM064862.1, from coordinate 10,223,926 downwards.
AGATGCCCTAAATTAGAATTTAAAAGTTCGATTCTTGCCCATAACTCCGATTTTGAAGACTTGAAGAGTGCATGTAACCTTGTTTGGTAGATGGGAAAGAGTAAGAAATTATACCGCTGAATTACAAACAAGGGGATTCACCATAAGTTTAGGAACCAAAATCTTGTTTGTGGAACAAGTAACCGAAAAAGTTACTTCTTTTCGACCTTCTTCCCAATCCACCTGGCGACAATAGGAGTGAGAGCCACCGTCGGAGGAAACCTAATCGGAGATGCAGCTTTGTGAGCAGCATATGCCAATGCAAAGGTTCCGACCTTCTCTCCCGTCTCGCTACTGGAGATTCCCACCTGAGAAAACATACGATGAAAAATTGAAAATGCAATATTCTAAGGTTACATAACAAAACAAGTTAGCTTGCAGTTCATATGATGGACATGATTGCTTGCACCTTTTGCAGTAACGCCTGGACATCAACGCCGGCGCTGATGAGCGCGTAACATAACGAAATCGAGATTAAGGAGAGAGTAATGGAGGTGGCCAGATATGCCCCTCCATATTTTGCTAGCAGTTGCTTGGCTTCATCTCCCTTGGACTTCTCTTCTCCTCCCTTCCCTTCTTTTGAACTGAATATCTGCATTTTTCCATAATATCTAACTTGAATTACTTTATCTACCACCAATATATTTACTCCAAATCTCATATACTATTATATAATTTTCATATTTCAAATTGATGTTTCTTAAAAAAGAAAAATTAATATATCTTATATCTTATAAATTCATAGAAGTGACATTTATTTTTCTCATAATGCAAATACCATACTATTATGGTATCTTCTCGTACGACAATTTCGATTTATCGAATTGATTTTGTATATAAATTATAATCAGAACTGTTTATTCTCTAAATCATCCTAATTAGATCATCTCTATAAAAAAAAAATCAATAAAATTAGAGGTTGTTTAGTCATTCATATATCAAATAAATCAATATTATTAAGATCTTTATAGTTAACCATTTGAAAATCATCTAAAAAAACTCAACAAAATTGGCGATCGTTTATTCATTCATCTGTATCAAATAAATCAATATTAAGATCTTTATGACAAACCATTTATTTAATTAATATATATAAATATCTAAACAACCTCTAATCTTGTTATTTTTTAATGAATATGATTTTGATGACTTAGAGAATATACAATTCTGATTATAATATAAAGATATATTACCGAGATGTAATGCAGGTATTATCCAAAAATTAAGTGTTATCTTATATCTCATACACTCATGACATATTTTTCTCATAATCAAAGTAACGTAAACAAAATTGATATGACCATGTAGTTAGTAATACTTCCTTTTTCAGACGCCGAAAGAAAGTTAATTAAAAACAAATTGATATGTAAAAGAAAATGTTCTACCAATATGAATATATAAACTGTGAAATTTTGATCATAAATTCAAGAACCGCGAAAATCAGAAGTTCAGAACAAAGAAGAAAATTGGAGAAATGGGTACCTTCCAAAGGCCAGCTTCGAGGCCATATTTCTTGGTAATTTCCTCAGCTGAATCAGCAGAAGATGAAGATGGGTTTTTGATTTCCTCTGTTTTCTCTTTGAGGGCTCTGACTCTGAAACGTTTCATGTAAGAGCTAGGCTTGGATGCTTGAATTGCAGGACAGCAGTAATTTCTCGATTGTCCACCATTGTTGTTGTTCAGGAAAGTTGCAGACGCAGAGGAAAGACAAGGTCCTGGCAAAGCTGTAGCCATTTGTTTCCAACCAAAATTGTTCAATCTAATCAAACATAATTAATAAAAGAAATTATTTTTGGCATTGAAACATAAATTTTATTATAATTGGTTTGAACCAAGCAAGAGGAAGAAGATGAGGCTATAAGACAATACAAGTCGCTCTATTTATCACTTCACGATTTCATCAATGCCTCCATTTGCCGTTTGTGTAAGTGGGCTTTTGAGCTTGTAGGCTGGCCTGCTGGAGAATTAAGAAGGAAAGATAATGGGCCTGTTGTTGGAGAGCCCATACGATCTTAGCCCATCTCTCTTTTAGGGCCATATTTTGTGGTCGCATTGGAAGAGGCAACAGAATTCGGTGAGTTGGCATTAAGGTTTTTTTTTTTTTTTCTTTTTCTATTTGTGGAGTTTAAATCATTCCAGTAACTGTTTGGACTGATTGGGTTTAATGTCCACAAACTTTTTTAGTTGTTTCTGTCTGATGTTCCTTTGTGGGATTTTCAGTGATATATCCAAAAATTGTACTTTATGTAATATTTTCTTAGAATAAAATAAAAATTATGTGCATAAGTGCATAACATTTTTTCGATCAAGTTCAAATTCTCAGTAAAATTTTAATAAGACCACTTAATTTATGCATTGCTTAACTCTATACTATTTTATAAGTCAATTAATTATCATACTTTCTTTTAAAATAAAAATTTATACTCTCAAAATAAGAATATACACATCACATTATAACTGTATTTGTCAAATTCTGACTTTGACTTTTTTTTATTATTTATTTTTAATATTGTAAGTTTAGGTCAAAATAGTCGAAACAAACCAAAAAGATCCAAAGTCAAATGGTAATTTATTAATAATGGCATCTAATAGATTTTTTTTTTTCCAAACAATATGTTATCAGGATTCGAAATTGAAACCAATTGTCTACAAGTCAATATTAGAACCAACTGCTAATATGTTTGATTGTTAGTAGTTATGTTATCGTCCAACACAATAAATTGTTTAATATCTTACAGTTATACCTTAATTCTAATACGATTTTAGAACTTCCATTTTGCACATTTATTATTCCAAATTATTTTGTCTTTTAAAAAACTCATTTTCAAGAATTATTTTTAAAAAAATGTTATATTAATAATTTTTTAATTAAAAAAATTTCAAAGCCCCATCCTATCCGATTACCAACTAATGATATTTAGAACATAAAATAAGTAGTAATTTATTACATTATTAAATTTTTTTCCCATTAAAAAATCACCCAAAGTCCCTTCCCTCCCAATTACCGACTAACGATATATAGCAGTGATTTTATGTAAATAGGAATATAGCTTATTCTAGAAACAATGATAAATTCAACTTCTCAAAGAAAAAGAAAAAAACCAATAATAAATTATTATCTAATTTATCTATAATACGTTGGCTACCTAGTATTTCGGTATATCTGGTTAATCTAGAGAGGGAATTATCGTGAAGCAAATCCATGTCACGTCATAATTCTAGCAACATACAAATTGCTTCCCTCAACAGTTACCATCTTAAACTGAACTTCCAAACACTTGAACAAAAATCAATCACAATATATAATCTCATAAATATTTATTTTCCTTCCCAACAGAAAAACACCACATATATGCATGGAGAGGTCGAAGATGGAGCCCTCCAATAATCAACAAAAATCAACGAGGTCATCATCATTTGCCTCCATGAAAAAGTTTCAAAGCCACAGCTGCTTCCCAACCACCTTGGACGACGGCGCCCCCGCCGCCTCCGATCAGCTTCATTCTCCTTTGTTGTCGTACACATCTCTCAAGGATCTCATGCCGTCATCGCCAAGCAGCAGGCACGGTTCATTATCATCTCCAAAAGGTTTGGCTATTAAATCAGCTCACGAAATCCCAATAACCAACTTGTTGCTGAAGAAAGCTGCCTGGGCCTACTTGCAGCCGGCCTCGTGGACGACCGACGTCGTCGTGCCCCGGTCTTCGGGTGAGGCGCTTCTTCGTCATCTCAGAATTTTCGGCAGCCGTCTTGTGACCGCAATACGGCGTGTGCTTGATAGGTTATTAGGAGTTATTTATGTGCATAATTAATTAGCAAGACAGCCCCATGTCGAAATATTCAGAAATCTCAGATTAGCTAGTTATAATGATTCGAACCTAGAATTATGACTTTTCTTTTAATAGAATGGAGAAAAATATCATTAGATTTTGATCAGTTGCTGATACTTTGATTTGTAAATCACCACAAACTCATGAGATGGTTTTGTTGATCGTCCAGCTTTTGGAATTTTAATTTTAATGGTATTGATTTTTTTTTGGGGGGTGGTGGTGGGGGGCGGGGGGCAAAAGAATTGAAATATTCTTAAATGTTTTTACCAGAATTCTGCTTTGGATCCATGCACCACTTTCGGATCACACATCTTTTTGAATTTTGAAATCTACGTTTGTGGATTGATAGTTCAATTAACTGAAATTGAAACGAATAATCGAATCCGTAATTATTTTCTCACATTCCCTCATCGCTAGAATAATTTTGTTTTTTTTTTTGGCCTGAGTCCCGTCCAAAAAATTAAAGAGAAAAGTTGTGCAAGGAGAAAGTGGATTCCACAAGGACCTGAATATATGCTCTTGGGTTGTGGAATAGATACGTATTTCTTTTCTGTACGTTCATATTGTAATATATCGCATCATTGACTGTATGGTATATTATTACGTATGTTTAAATAGGATTACAGTTTTTAAAGAAGCTGATTTTGATGTCGCTTAATGTTATGAGCCTAATACATTTTTCTTTATATGTTATATAGAATATTGGTCTAGTGAAAATACTCTCTTCATATTAAGTCGAATATTTTTGGATATTGGTTCAGTGAAAGATGAGGTTGATATCTACACATTAAGTGGAATATCTTGGATGTCTTTTCAATGAAAGACGAGGTCGATGGTTGATATCTACACATTAAGTGGAATATCTTGAATGTTCTTTCTGTGAAAGACGAGGTCGATCGATATCTAATGTGTGTGACGTAAATCCCTACAAAAAAATAAAGAAGTAGATGTAAATTAAATTACTATTTAAATACAGTCCTTAGTACTCCGAAAACTATGCGATATTATCCTAAATTGGATTCATGATTCAGGTGTTAATTAAATTACTAAATACCTTTATTTATTTGTGAAAACGTATTTTGAATAGAAACTATTATTACTTTTCCTTCCAGCAAAGTAGAACCTATCAATTGCACAATTAATTAAAAACTTTTATAGCGGATGAAATTTTTGGTGGAGTCTTATGTATCGATAATTGAAAGTAAGTTTATTTTAAACTTTATTAATATATATGCACTGGGTTAATTTAATTTTTTTTTTCGAAAAAGAAAATTCATATAATTAAAGGCGCGGGGAGAGATTTACATGAGCAGCTAGCTAGGATGTCAAACACCAGTTTGGCTCAAGACCTTCCCAAATCCCAATAACGACTACTACTTGCTCGCTTATAAAATGAGGCTACGATCATGTGCAACCCTATTATAGGATCTTGGAATGTACTGGACACTAATGGACTCAAAACGCTCCATCAAAACAAAGATATCCAGAACAATATATACTTTCAATTTCCACGTACATCAGATACCACGCTCACGCTCGGGGAATTTGCGAAGACCTGCGAGTCAGTTTCAACCTTCAACGGCAAGCAACTAGTATCCAGACAAGCTTAACAACGCTGCTCGCACCGCCCAAGCTTCAGACTGAAGACTTGAACCACGTACACTGCAACCACCCTCTCCGTCCCCAGGTCAAATTAAAGCAACCCATGTAGGACCTCACAACCCATCCATACTCCCCTCTTCCCATCACCACCAACCATGACCCATAGCAGTTTAGCAAGTAACACCTAGAAGGAGGCCTCTTGTATTTTTTATCTGCTTGCTGCACATCCCGGTCACATGAAAATGCGAAGCTTGTTAGGCACCAGTAATTTCCAAATGAACTCCCATTTATTCTCTTCCGTACCCACCACATTGGACTCCCCCTTTTCTCCCCCGAGTACAATTCGAACTTCTGCCATTTACCTCCAATAAGTCAGCAACCCTACTAGGCATCGCAGGATTATCATGTTTGACCTTGAATGGCCACTACAATGGAACCCAAGGATCATTGCGTACAAGTATTGATTCTCCATTTCCCACCCTCCATCTAACCCTACGCTAATCAATTTCTTAGATTGAATCACACCTTTCAATCCCCATGATGATTCCGCAACCACAGGTTTCTTAGATTGATGCACTTTGTCCCAAGATGCCTAATGAATACCTTTCTCCAGGTGCTTTCCTGATCTCCACCAAAATCGAGCTAGGCAACTTTCAATATCCATGCAAATTATTGCCACTGGAATTTTGAAGCATGACATTGCGTAATTTGATAACGCCATTGCAACATCCCAGAGAAGAACTTCTTTGCCTGGAGGAGTCAAAAACTGCTTCTTCTAACCTAGAGTTTTCAGCTCCACCTTAAATATATCTCATTTCTTCAAACACTTCTCTCTTTGAAACTCCAAAGTCAGCCTTTGACCCCAAGTATTTCCCAAAGGACGACTTATGTTGTACCCCTAAAATGTCTACGATGTCCTCATTCAAGCCTGTAGGGCAGCTAGTACTGAAATACCCAGAGCTAGCGTTTCTCAAAATTTATCCCGAAAATTGCCCGAGCCCTCCCATAACGGAAAAAAGATTGCACTGCTAGGATTACCTCGTTCCCAATCACTCCCAAATGTTTATGATAAAACCTTTCTAATCCGTCCAGTCCCGACGATTTGTTTGGATGCATCGCCATAGGCCCATAACCGCCCTTTGGATTTCCTCTTTATTGACCTCCTTCGTAATTACGACGAATGTTCTCCACACTTGAACCCTTTGGACTAATTTTAATTGCGTCCAGTGTACGTGCAACCTTTCAACAAATTAGTAATTTTTAATAAAATTAACACGAAAATATATAACTTTAATTACCTACACTGGGCTGGCCGGAGCACACCCTAGCCTAGCTCAGCATCCTATCAACTTTTTTTTTAATACAGAATTTAGTCAACTTAAAATTGATAGATTTTCAATGTGGCACGACTTGTGGGATGGTAGATTCACAATTTGTCACAACTTGTGGGATTATACATCAAATAGAAATTGAATTGGTGTAACCGTCTCTCGTCTCCAATTCAGTCCAATTTAATCAACTCTCATAATCGAAGCCGTCTTCATTTCCAAACAAGGCCGCTAGGTTAACGAGTCTTATTTTTATAAAGATAAGTTGATCAGACAATAGTTTAAAAATAAATATGGGTGTCTTCTAGTTATTAGATTTGACATCTATTGGAACGTTCAATAGGGAATCATACATAAAATAGTATAATTTGAGTCCACCAAACATCATCGAGATCATTATTGCCTTAACAATATATCTTTACAATCCCACAAAGGTTTCAATTAACTAACACAACTAACCCATAAAATGATAAGGATCCCCTAGGGATCTGACAAGATCGATCCCCATCGTGAGGATCAATGTATGTATACTTTATCTTGGTCGGATAAATTGGTCATATTGAAAATGAGAGAACAATTCAAATCAATTTCTGACCGCTGGATCTAATTGAACGGTCAAGATACAATAATCTTCATGATCTTTTTAGATCCCTAGAGAATCCTAATCCCCATAAAAAAATCACTGGAATTATTCGAAAAAACCAAACAAAAATAACAAAAACAAAACAAAACAACCCAGCAAAGGCACATATGTAACATTTTTGCCAATCACAAGGAATACTGCCCACCACCATATACAATGACAGAGTCAGAAATATATATAATTCTGGGCAAAATTTATTTAAACTATCATATTACATATTTTGCTTCCTTATAAAATTAAGAATACACATGCATAACAATAAAAACTTCAAAACTTCATAGTAAATTGAGAAAAAAAATTAAAAATATGCATACGAAATATCTAAATTTATGGTTAAATTGAGAAAAAAAAAATATGAAAGTTATATATACAAATTGCCTACTATTTTTTTGTCAAAGAAATCAAATTAAGATTCAACACTAAATATTTTTTTTATTCCTTAAAATTCTTAGAATTTTTTTTTAATTACAGGGGAGGGGAAATTATTCATACAAGATGTCATCGGGATTCGAATTTGAAACCAATTATTTATAAGTCAAAATTAGAACTAACTGAACTAGACCCACTTGACTAAAATTCTTAAAATTTTGAATTTGACTAAATTCATTTTTTATTTAATTGTACATAGAAAAATACCTAATATTTTTTTACACCAAAAATTTACAATGTGCTATAGCACACTACACACCCAACCCCTATCTTACCTCCACGCTTGTCCATATTATAGATATTTCAATCCACCATATAATTGATACCACCATTGATGGAGAACCACTACCGATCGATCAAAATTACTATCATGAACCATACCCCCATTTTTTAGAGTATATGATCGAATATGACTATATTATATATAAAATAACAAGTTATTATTTAATACTACTATTATTTAATCCAATTACTTTATTCCCTACAAAGTCTTCTGTCGAGAATCTTATATCATTAGACTGCATTCCAAGTTATTATTACTGTCAAAATAGTTGTTGATTATTATACTATTCAAAAGACTTCAGTTTTTTTCCTTCCATTTTTCAGTGTTTCCTTTTTGTTATTACAAGCAAATGAAAATAAAGAGGAATTTGGGCTACGAATATAATTCTATTCTCGTTATCTTTTGCAATCGAATTTGAAATGTCTACCTACAAATGAAGATAAATATTTCTCAAAAATAATATTATCTTTCTAATAATACATATATAAGTTTCTTTGAAAACTATTATATTTATAATTTTTTTTTATGAAATAAGATATATAAAATATGATAAACTCGAAAGGAAGTATCTTTATCTTTTCCTTGGTCACATGCTTTTAAGTTAATTCATTATCCCAATCACTCCTCCTTAAGTCAAATATATACACCCATATAACACAAAAAAAAAAAAAATAATTAAAAAAAAAAAACCTCTTATTCCCATTCCCACACTCTTTTGAAATTTCAGTCTTTCAGAGTTGGTTCAATTACCCACCACTAACCCCACATTCGATTATTTTTCTAATTAAATCCCCTAACCTTCTCATATTCTTCAGCAATTTTATAGCTTAGCCAAACTCTCTCTCTCTCTCTCTCTCTCTCCACCAATGTCTTCAACCAAGAAGAACAAGCTTCTCAAAACCCTACTCACAGTCAATATTGCAGGCTGTGGCTGTGGGAAGCTGAAGCCATCCGATGTACATAAGCCAACCCCAAAGCCCAAAAGCCCAGTCCCCCAACCACATTCCTCTTCAAGCTCATGTGACAAAAACGACATGAGTTTCACAGTCGATGATGATGATGATGATGATGAAGACCGGTGCTCCTCCTCCACCACCATCTCACATCACCCGTCTCATCGTCATGATTCTGATTATTCATATTCAGCAGAAACCACAACCACGAACCCAAAGAACGCAAGGATGGTCTCATCCTCATCAAAGCCCGCCACGTGGACGGACTCGATCAACGACAGCATTGCTGTTGTGAAGGAATCGGACGACCCTTACCTAGACTTCAGGCAGTCTATGCTGCAGATGATTGTAGAGAAACAGATTTACTCAAAGGAGGGTCTGCAGGAGCTGCTCAGCTGCTTTCTTGAACTAAATTCTCAATCCCACCACCACGTTATCATCCACGCTTTCACGCAAATCTGGAATGATCTCATCGTCGGTACAGATCAAACCAAGAAACCTCATCATGTGACTCCCAGCTGTGACACGTGTCATCATCATGCCCATGTGAAGCATTGAATTCAATTCAATTGATGGCCATATGCAAGTGGGGAATAGGAGGAAGCTGCAGCATGGTTGTGGGTTGCTGCGCACAATTAATCAAACGCAGCTAGATAAATAGGTAAAACTCCGTCGAATTTACTGTCATTTCATAATTTCGGGGACAAATGAATGAAAATAGTTGCAATTAATTAGTTCATGCCGTAAATGAAAGTTCCGTTAATATTTCCTAGTTTGACAATTTGGGTACGTATGGATCGGAGTTACTAATGGTAGATAAGTTAATGCACAAGTTCAAACATGTACTTCTGACCAAAAAAAAAAGAAGTTCAAACATGTACGTGCATTCAATACTAATAATTAATAACTGAGGGATTTTCATGAGTTAGCAGTTGAGCCTTCATTGTTGGTGTGTTTATGTTTGTTTGGTGCTTGGCATTTGAGAAATTTAATTGAGAGTGGTTTTTGATCTGATCCATTCCATTCCATCTCAATATTTTATTTTTCGAAGGATATTATTGCGAGCAACATTTGTTTTTCAATATTTTTTTTCTTTCTCCATCTAATTATTAAAGATTAATTTTAAATAGTTTTAATTCAATTCGAATTTGTTTATTTATCTTAACTAATACAACAATTCGAATTCCAAGTTGATTGTATTTTTTGTATACAATTATTAGCTAATTAATTTTCCCCTCACATTTTATCTAAAATTGCATTAAAATTATCTTAATTTTATACTACAAAATAACATTGACAAAGAAAAAATAATAAACTAAAAGTGAGTTTAATTTAGCTCATAATTAAGTAGGAAGATGAGGAGATTACAGGTTGGTAAAAGTCCGAATTTAGATCGACTAGCCTATACGTAGGAAGAAGTGTCCAAAGTAATACCATTAACAATTTGTATAGTGTCTTAAAATATAGCACCTCCAATCATTGAAGCTATTCACATACCAAAATCAACTAATTGAACTTAACATTGTTCCGGACGAAAAAGAAAACTAAGCAAGTACTCTCCAAACTTGAAAGTACCACATCGAGAAACCCTATTTCAAAATACAGCAACTTCAATACATTACAGTAGACTAACAACATGATATATATAGATAGTGGGGGTCAGGCAGATGGACTACAAATAACCATATCTTGAGACACATCTTCAACTTGTAGATGCTAGCTTGACATGCATATGGCACAAAAAATTATAAACAACAGTAATTATTTACAATAGACATTAGCTCTGCATTATGTACAACCTCCACATATATGTTCCCAAAGAAGTCAGAGTTCAATTAGGAGATAATTTTTAGTTGAGCCCCAAGTACAAATATCAATCGAAAATACCTACTGGACCTCCCTTGTACCAAATCGATTTCCCTCCCACTGGACCTACGATAATCTATCTCTAAGAAGATTTCATGGACGCCATCTCCAGTTTTTAAGTTTCCTTTCAACATATTTTGAGGCACGTACCATAGTTAGTCCACTTGCACAACATTAAGGATAAAGAAACAACTGTACAAGTACTGATCCATGACACTATATTCCTTGCAAGTGCTTTTGATAATTGGAGGTCTGGACTGCAAATTGTTTTTGATAATTGCTTTTGCAAAGTGCAATGAAGGTGCTGTATTCTGAAAAAGTGTTAAGGTTGTAATTAAAGTTATTTTTAATAACTTTGTAGTTATTTAAAACAAAGTGGGATGAAGGTGCTGTATTGAAGTTATTTTGAGGTCTGGGTTCGCACAAATTTAAATTTAAATTTAAATTTAAATTTAAATTCTAGTGTTGTCAGGCTCTTCAACAAATTTGACGAAGAGAGCATGTCTGATTGTTTTTTTTAGGTATCATTTAGGCCTCATTTGTTACGTCTTGTTATACTAATTGTTTCAGTTGAATAGACTAATATGTCCATCAGATAAATTGACTATTTAATAGCGTTCCGTATTCTACTGAATTAAAATATCTACTATATTACACTAGCAATATTATATTATACTAACTGATAAGAAACATATGTATTATAGATATTAATTATGTATATTATTATTATTTTTTTAATTTTTTAATTAATTATTTATATTTATATTATTTATTTAACTATTAATAATAATAATTATTATTATTATTAGTATTACTACACTTTCCAAGACTTCTAATTAATCATTTGACTATTTAATATGAATAATTTTAAAAGTATTATTTTAGCGGTTATGAGTTATGTAGAGGCACTTAACCACAAGAATTTATGTAGTTACTAACTAATACAAGTGATACCAAATAATCCTGTTCAGCTCTTTACTTGGTACCTAGCTTTAGGGTTTAGGTGTATTGGGCTTGGGTTCAATCAAAATATAATTCGTGTTTAAGGTTATAAAATTTTAATATTTAATAAATTTTTGGGTTTTTAATTAGTTTTAAGTGCATTCAGCTCATTTTATTTGTAATTTTATATGTTATTTAATACTATTATAATATTTTAAAACCTCTCTATGCTTCATCTAGCCTTTTAGGCGCCAGGTCCTTATCCTCTTAGGTGCTAGGTCTCTATCCTTCATCTTGGAAGTACATAAATATTGTTATTCTCCATATATATCAAATAAAGTCATTTTTAATACTACCATACACTGATTTATGAAGTTTTTTGCATTTATAAAAGTATTCAATGATGTTATCAATCTCCACTAATATTATAGTTTAGTGACGCTCATCTCTAGCTTAAAATCGGAGGTGTTGATTCCAACTCTTGTAAGGACGAGGTCAATACATGACAATAAATATGGGGGGAATTTGTATCCGAGCTAGAATATTTAGGATCATCTTATATAAAAATATATAAAAGAATATGACTTTAGCAAAATCCAGACACAATTAATATGATTCAGTAAAACTCTAACGAGTAACACTATATAATTAGATGTAAAAAGAAACTTAGGGCTTGTTTGCCCTCATTTTGAGAAACTATTTTTTATTTTTCAGATACAAAAACAGTTATAAAACGCGTTTCGTAACTCATTTTTGAATAATGAATTTAGAAACAGTCATGGTAAAATTTTGGTTTATTTAATCATTAATTATCAGGGACTCCGATGCACAAAATTCTCTATAAATAGACAAAATTCTCTATAAATAGATAAATAGAAACAATAGATAATCGAGGGCTTGTTATTCATCAGTATAACATTACTTCTATACCCATGTCAACCAATATCAATAGATATCTACGTTATTCTCTATCTATATTTATCTAATTTTTTATTAATTTAATTAAGTCAAAATCTAGGATTTATTAATTTTGATATAAAATGAAAATATACGATATAATAATTTACTTAAATTTGATAAAACATCTCATTACTGTTTTCTATATTTTAGGTTAGAAAGCAACAAAATAACATACAATATTAAGTAAAAGGTCATGCAATATATCATAGTCATCATCACCATCATCAACCCACCACTACCTCCATTATCACTGCCACCATCAATAACTATGTCGCCACCACCACTGCCGCCGCCATTATCCCTGTCACCATCATCATCGCCACCATCTCCATTATCGCTATCGCCTCCACAAACTTCGTCGTGGCATCCACCTCCAACACCTTTATCGCCTCCCTCCTCAATTGCCACTATCACCACCCTTTCTTTCCACCACCATCACAATCACTTCTCATTCTCATTGCCACTACCAACATGACCATTGCCCAAACTATACAAGGTCCTGCTCCTATCTGACAACTCAACAAATGCCCCCAAATTACCCATAGGGCCTTAACACGTAATATGAGAAATCTATTAAAAAAAAGGATGAACACCGTTTAAACATATGGACCAAACATATTTCGTTCTCTTAGGGTCGCCACCCATACCAACGTACTGACTACAACGAATAGTAGAACCCGATATTTCAGTTTCTTTCGAGCCCTAGCCGATATCCCAACTCTCCCAGTTCTTGCCAAGCCCATGGCTGACATCTCGGCTTCCTCCGAGGCTTAATCCAACATCCTAATCATACAAGAAAATCATTATTTAAACTCCTACAACTCCGGGAGTTCCATATGTACTTAACTATGAATACTGTCACTTCGAACACTCAGAACTACCTCTAAACGGTGTCTGATTAACTAGAAACATGCACCAAAAGGTTTGTAACATCGTAATTAATGAGTTCATACTGATCGGGACCAGAGTGACAGGACCCATCCCAATCCCACCGGGATTACCGTGGAATGTGCCCTGCTCCCGTCCAACAAGAGGTGTCAGACAAGGGATAATCAAAAGTCACTGCCCAAACGGGGCTTCCAGAGTGCGCAAGGATCAATGGAGGAGGCGTGCAATGTCCCAGTCTCTGCTGCAGTCGCATCCGTGATCAACCTGAAGGGCATTAAAACCAATAAAAGCTGTGAGTGGACAAAAATCATTAAGTTCATTAAACACATTTATAAGACATTTATGCCCTCCAATAAAAACGTATGCATGCCACGAAAACCAGTAACCAAAACGTTTGTTCAACCAGGCCATTAGGGCCTTAGCCCAAAAACCGTAACTCAAAACCAAGCATGGGAACTCAGCCCAAAACTGTGGAATACCACATTCAGACATATTAAAACCATGTGGGCCACCGCCCAAGTTCATAAACATAAATCCGTAAATCCAAAACCATTTAGGGTCCCCGACCCGAAATACCATTTCATAGATTCATTAATTTATATTTACGACATTACCATCTCCAGCATCCCAGATGTTTAGCTTCCCAGACGCTTGACGTCCTAGACGTCATATCTCACAGTATAATAAGCTACGCGTGCTGCCTGGGGTCTCTTCGGGTCCATATCTCTGACATCACAGATGTCTGATGTCCCAGACGTCAATCATAGCAATCCTGCTCCCGAGTCACTATACGGTCCGGTAACTCCGTACAATGACCCCTCACAGACAATGCACCGTGACTTCCCCAGTGTCCCAGACATCTGGAGGAGACCATCATATATCCTCGTATCAAGATGGTATATGGAAAACAGTTCTATTAAATCATTTCACAATATTACAATGGGCCCTGCCCGAAATCGCCATAAAACATCACAATTCCATTTAGGGTCTCTGACCCGAAATCACATTTATTAATCATAGGGTCCCAGACCCGAAATCACATTTATAACCCAACTGGGCCCCATGCCCGATTTTGTAAACCACTAGGCCCACGGCCCGATTTTATAAACCACTGGACCCACGGTCCTAATTCGTAAATCAACTGGGCCCCTGGCCCGATAGTATCACTCAAATTGGTCTTAGCCCGTTTTCATAAACAACTGGGCCCCTGGCCCGATTTCATAAAGCAATTGGGCCCCTAGCCCGATTACGTAACTTAATTGGACTCTAAGTCCGAGGTTTCCAAACAAGTGGGTCTTAAACCCGAGTTTATCTTTCCAATTTTAAAACCATTTCATGAAATCATATCCAAGACCATAAACATGGAAAATCCGTGCAAAACTGGAAAAACCTCGATTTACGTGCAAGCACGTAAATCGCCTCGAAATACGTGAACTCGTATAATTTACCAACATCCAAATTAACATCATAAAAAAAAATCAGAATCCATATAAAATAGTTAAGCATGCATAGAATTTATAAAATCAAAGTCCACTCACAGACTGTTTAACGATACGCCTCGATAAGCGTGTCATAGGCCTTCCCGGGCCACACCACTAACACCGGGACTCCCAATCCTGTCCAAATCACATTAGAGGGTCATTAACCTCTTCAATAACATCCTATTAAAGTCCCGTAATTTTCCCGAATTTTTAACTATTTTTAAATTCGATTTAAAACCTCCGGACGTTCCGAACAATATCGAAACGGTGTCCGATCGACACGAAACCAATCCCAAAATGTTCGTTACATTAAATAGAATAAAAGTCATGTTGACCTCACCTCGATATTCGTGCCCACGCGCCTGCTACAGTGTCACCGTCCTAACCCGTTTGTCTGCTAACGGATCCTGCAACCCGCGAACAGACCCGATCAGTTCTCAGTCAATTCAACACTGATTCCTTCAATTGAACATTCAATTAAATTCGTCTTAAGTCTAATTAAAGGTCTGTAACGTTGATTACACAAAACCTTACCTATAATCCCACGATTCGACGATGATCAATGAAGAACACCCGTCACTGTTCATTCATCGAAATTCCTCGACGGCTGCTGATTTCTTCCAATTGATGCACCCAGAAGCATCACTGGACCATGAGAAACAGTTTCCCTTCATCCATTTCGTCGTTTGATCACTCAATGATCACGACTCAACCTCGATTTTCTTCCTCTGTTACCAAGCCCGTTCAGAGCCAATTGGTGACCAATTCCCTTCGTTCTTTCGATGGTTATGATCGTAGTGATCTTAGAAGGCTCGAATTGAGCTCTATTTCGATCCTCAGGGCCTATCTCTCAGTATTCGAATTTCCCCCCAATTTTTCTAAATTTTCGATTTTGATTTCCCAGCTCTCCCTTTGTCCCCGTAATTCCCTCATTAAATCTGTCTCTCAACGCTCTCAATTTTCTTCTCAAAGTTGGTTATGGAAGGGAGCTCAATCCTCCCAATTTCTGCTGCTCAATGCCCACGGTTTGAAGACAAAGAAGGTGATTAATGGAGGATTAAGGGTAATTAAATATAATTAATAATTAATGGAACACAATGCTCATGTTTCCCTAAAACATGGATCAGATGTTTGGGCATAAATCAAGGGATGGGTGACACTTGTCACTCATCCAGGTGTGCACTGTCATCGGTCACTATTCATTATTTTATTATTATTTTAATCGAAGCCTCGGTTCGTTAATTCGTTCCCGTGACCATAACTTCGTCGTCGGAACTCTGATTTCGGCATGCCGCCTATCATTGGATTCGTATCGACGAGACCTACGTAACGGTCCTTGGCCCTCGTCCATCGGACCTCTCGGTCAAAAAGTCAACATTTGGCCCCTTTACTACCAAATTACCAAAATGCCCCTCGTCTTCCGAACGTCATAACTTTCTCCTCGAATGTCGGAATCAAACGTGCCACCTGTCTACGAACTCGTGACGTCCTGAACTGCGTCACAGTCATCGGTCAAAGTCCATTTGACCGCCCGATCAAAAAGTCAACATTTTGCCCACGACCAGGGGCAAAACGATCATTTTGCACATTTTGTCCGATTTCGCCCAACTAACCACCGATCAACCTCACTAATCAAGATTAGTCAGTAATCTAATCCCGGAATTCGGGACGGGTCGTTAAAACCTTCCCTCCTTAATTAATTTCGTCCTCGAAATTCCAACCGATCTAATTTCACGTTCTTCCCTCCTTAATTTGTTCGCTCTCGGAACTCTACTACCCTGATTCAACAAACACCCCGTGGGAAGTGGAATCGACCTCGTAACACGTGTACACTCGTACACCAACCAATCAGAACAAAAACTTGTCTGCACTCAACGTACCACTAGTACTCATAACGCATTGACTACATTCGACCCCGTCGAATGACTGAAACCACCCGTTTCAAATTGACACCATTTGTCCAATCTACCCTCTCGTTGACGCAACAACTCGACAGTTCCTTTCCCACTCACCAATCTATCCTGGTATTTACTCCCACTAGGAGTCACCTGACCTCTCTCAACAAACCACGTTGACACATCCCGACAATCTGTCACCACTTGGCAGTTATTAGTCGGAAATTGACACTCTAATTACTCGTGGCTACACCAGCAACAACACTAGTATCAGCACACATGCATCCATACTAGCATCAGCACAAAAGTACCAACCTACAAACATCCATACTTGCACACCGTGTGCAAATATGACAACTCTGGATCTCCGCTCGTACCGAACGACGATCCCGTACCTCTACTTGTACCTCCTGGATCTCCGCTCATTCCGAACAACGATCCCGTACCTCACAACTATGGGTACCACCTTTCTAACCGTTCACATCAGGATAATGAACGTTCCCTGAACGTCCCCTGATCCTCAAGTATTGTAACCACACTAAATACCCTCGATAGCCAGTCATCTCCATACGACTACCGACCAACATTCATCGCTATCAAGATCCGTATCCACACATCACATTATTATCCAGTCTAACTCAGGATTCCATATTTTACCTCATACCGTACCCATGGATCGAATTCCATCGTTCCGACTAGACTCACTAGAGTCATTCACATGGTCATCCATGACCTCAGCCGCTCGTCGCAGCACAAGTTCTCATCCACTAGTCGCAATTAAGGTTTACCTTTTTAATCCATCATACACTACGATTCCACAATCACACCCTATGGTTCCACCGAACCCAACAGCTCTCCGTAATATAAAAGTCACAACCTGACCTATCCCGCGGTCTAGACATCGTATATTTGGAGGATATGGGCATTTTAGTCATTTTACTTGGACAAATATCCTCAATCAAGGACAAATAAGTCATTTTATAACTTTATCAAATCTGAAAAGTCTGGGGTGTGACATTGGAAGTGCACATAATATTATATATAATGGTAAGTCCCGACACCAATGTCGAAGACATAATACCATTAAGCAACTGCTCTCAAGTGGTATTATTATCATTGACTATATAAAGTCAAAAAAAATAAATTAGCGGATTTGTTTACAAAAGTTTTGGAAAGAGAGTAAGTTTATAAATCATCGAGGGGAATAAGGCTAAAGCTTATTTCTTAATAGTTTGCATGATGCACACCAAACCTAATTGACTGGAGATCCCACGATTTGGGTTCAAAAGGGACAACTAAATTATGTATAACTGAAACGTGAGCATTGTGGAGATATTCCCTTTGCCTATTCCTATGATGAGACAATGTTGCTTACATCGTGTGAGGATAAGCTCATCTTTTAATGATTCCTATGACCTAAAAATCTAAGTATGGTATATCATGATACTCTTAATAGGAATACACATTTATCAGTGTGAAATGAGACCGTTTCTATGAGAATTGTAAGGATGAATTCTCTAAAGGACAGACGAATATCAGGAATGTCCATGTACGAAATGACACAACAAAGAACCAAACGTGTTAGCAAATGTATTATGTGAGTAAGATTGCCTTGGTTTATCTAAAACGGTTGGGCAGTTCAAAACATCACGTTCACTAGTTAGCTAGTAAATCCGATCTTATTTCACTATGGAAGGTTCAAGGCCAAAAACTACCTATCCAGATGTGGTACCTTTTCGACTAAACTCTCTTAAACGTCTGCATCATTGTACATTTCATTTTTAGGATAATTTCCATTCATGTGGTGAATTGTTAGAAAATTAAATATTTAATTTCTAATAATGTGAATGGAAATTAATAGGACATAATTGATGGACCATTATACCTTTAAAATTAAAGTTTGACACTAATAATTAATTCATAATTTTCTGGATGAATGTGTATTTGTATAAAATTAATATTTAGATTATAAAATTAAATTATATATATATATATTTGAATTAAAGTGTCATTTGGTTTGAAAACCTTTAGTAGAAGGGGCATATATATGACAATCCACGAAGAGCTAAATATTAAAGTTCAATGTCTCATATTAAGATATGTGTATTTTATTAAGTGATGCATACTTTATTTAATAGATATATCTCTTATTAAGAGATGTGTCTCTTATGAAGAGATATTGACACATCTATAAATAGAGTTGTCCACAATTCATTTCATTCATTCAAAAAATCTTCAATCATTCAATATATTTGTGGTGATTGAATATTAGTTCTATAAAGCATACAATTTTAGAATATTTTAAGAGAGTTTTAAACACAGTTTGTGTTCGCTATTCTTGTGGATTGAAGTGCTGCTTCTACAAGAAGCTGATCATTGTATCCTGGAAGACGTTTGCCAAGCAAAATCCTTGATCACTGACAGGACCCGTCCCAATTCCACTGGGACCACCCGGGGACGTGTCCCGCTCTCGTCTGACAATGACTCCAAACATACCAAAAGTACCCTTACTCGAAAATAAAATACTTCAAATTAAATAAATAACTTTCAACATCATAGTTCAGAATAATAAGCTGTCGGACCAGGGATAGTACACTACAAAACATGAGCACAATAGTCAGGGTACATAAATAGTGCTCAACCTACCCATTTGGGGTGTACAGGCGCACAATGAACTAGACTAAGCCTCATCCTCCGGATCCTCCTCTAATTCCGTGTCACGGCCTGGAGGGGTCAGTAAAACATTAAAGAGTGAGTGGGCAAAAAATAAACAGTTTATAAAATCAATTTAATAAGAAAATAAATCATATGGTTTTACCCCTCCGTTTTCCAAATCTTGCATGCATTGAAGTAAACATAGTATCATAAACATAGAATCATATAATAATCGAAAAGGGAAAAACCAACATATTAGTGCACTGTAAAACCCAACCCTGGCATCCCCGATGCCTAATAATGATGTCACGGTTCTAAGGCTACGCGTTGCCACTCAGGGTCTCAAACCCGAGAACTCCCCTAGGTCCACCAGTGCCTGGTATCCGAGTCATTGCCCAAGGTATACTAAACATGCCTTCCTGAAAATAGGCAACCCAACAGGGGTCAACTCCTCTCATTCAGTGCCCCGTGACTACTCTAGGGTCCACCCAAGCCAACGACCCTCCCTGGAGGAGACAAGATAGAAAGGTAGGAAAGTACAGCACAATAATAGTATAGTTACCCTGTGTTCCCCGAACATCCCTGAAAACATTCCATATATAATCCAGACGGGTCTCATGCCCAAAATATCATAATATGTAATAAGCATTCTCATATAGTACCCATAATAGTCCCATCTAAATCATAAAATGGAATAGTAAAACAATTTATGCATTCAATCATTTTAGAAATCAAATAGCCCACTCACACACGGTCCTCGCTTCTCATCGACCACCTAAACCTGTATTAACATGTCCAAGAGTCACTAAAGGACCCTACTAGTTCAATACTAAAACCCTAGAACAGATCCGTCCCGAAAACGTAGCCCGAGCACTATTCCCGAGGCTTCAAACCCCATTTTAACCATCCTAGCGATCTCCAATCGACACGAAACCACCGCCATTGGATCTGTATCGTCGAAACCTTAAAAATGGTGTGGGTCCCACCAAAAGTATTATTCACACGCGCCCCCACGCACCTGGTCAACGCGTGGTCAATGCCGCTACAGTGATTGCTAACGTCAACATGACGTCATCTCTGACACATGTCAGAGGACACGTCTCACTCTCTGGTTGGTCCCTGGTCTGACATTTTCTAACATGATGAAATCATCATGACGACACTGCTGACGTCATCACTGCTACGGTACTGGGTCAACCCGAATCCCTGAAACCGGGTAGCCGTCGACCCGCGACTTGAACCGTTTCTAAAATCCATTTCCAACCACCATTTTCGACAGGGTTTGTTCCTAATGGATCGTCTACATCTGTTCTATAGTTCTGTGGCCTCAAAAACTGGAAAAAGGGACGAGATTCATACCTGGGACTCGAAGAAACTCACGGCTCTGCTCCGGTCGTCTTCCCCATCACAGCCGCCGGTTTCCAACGTCGAATCTGGTCCCTTTCAAGTCGTCACTACTCCTAGGAAGTGTCCCAACAGAGAAAGTCGAAGTGCATACGTTAAAGAGGGTCGTTCAAGCTAGGGAGGAAAAACAGAGCCTCTCGGGTTTTGGGTCTTACCTCTGCCGTGTCCCCTTCGTGGGTCGCCTCGACTGTCTCTCTGTCTTCTTGGGGTCCTAACTGTCCTATCCCGGTCCTGGTTCTAGTCGAGGAGCTGGGGTGGTGCGGTTTGGGTTTCCTGGATCCAAGAACCCGTCTCGAGTCTGGGGTTTTTTCTGGGTTTATAGACAGAGGGAATAGGTGGGGGTGGTGGCTGATGGTGGAGATGGAGGTGGTGAGGATGATGTGTGATCTGGTGGCAAGATGGAGGGGATAGTGGTCAACTGGGTGTTTGTGTAGAGTGCAACCGTGTGTGTTCTTCACGGTGAGAAAATATGTGAGGGTGAGAGAGATGATATCGTGCAGATTAAAAGAGAAAGAAAGAGGAAAATGAACGGCCCAGATTAATTTGGGCAGGAAATGAAGGGCTAGGGTTAAATGAGGGAAAATATATAATTTAAAATGACCAATAGGCATAGGCCTAGCTTTATTGGAATAGTAACCTCTATGATGGGTGACATTTGTCACTCATCCGACAGCTCAGATTGATTCTAGGGATTTGCATAGATTTGAATATGTTAATATTATTTTACGTTTGTTTTCGGTTCGTAAATTTTTCTAAAATCGCTTCCGTGACCATAACTTTTTCATACGAAGTTCGATTTCGACGTGCCGATCTATGGATTTGAATATTTTAATCTACAAATTCGTGACGTCCCAATCTACGTCTCGGTCATGGGTCAAAATCCTAATTATTTCCCGGGTCAAAAGTCAAAGTTTCCCCTCTTTAGAGGCAAAATAGTCATTTCACAATAAAATAATAATAATAAAGGTTCGGGTCGTTACAAATAATAGTGATGATGTTACTAGTAATGATAAGGGAAATCGTGTTACTCATGCCCTACATGTGGTGATCTCTACTTTCTCTTCTCACGGAGAGAAACCAGAAAAGTTTAATGGAACAAAATTTAAGAGGTGGCAATAAAAGATGTTGTTCTATTTGACCACTCTTAATTTAGCCAAGCTCTTAAAGGAAGATGCTTTTGCAACCGATTCTACCACCAAAGCTATGTCATATAAAATTTGACGACGCAATGATGTCAAATGGAATCAAAATTCATGAATGTGATAAATGTGTCTACATAAAAGTCACACCAAATGGCTATATCATATTTCTCTAGACACTTTTCACCATCATACCTTATCTCATAAGTCATATTAACAAATTCTTTTATACTAAAATTACAATAATACCCTTAATCAATTTTGCCCCTATATAATCCATTCGACCTTTTTTTTTACAAACCGCATGTCTATAGACTCTGGAATCCAAGACCTTTGTAATGGTTCCCGTAGAACGATTAAAAAATATCCAGGTTAAAAAGTTAACTTTAAACATAATAGGGACAAAGTCGTCATTTCACTTCTTAAATCGCCATTCACTTCTTAATTCTCTCAATATATTTTTTTTCGAATTTTCAGGTCCTTACAAACTACCCCCTTTAAAAATTTGTGTCCTCAAAATTTTAGAGCAAAAAAATCTTATTTTCATACACAAATTGAACAACTAAGTTGCTCAAAATTAATCAGTTTGTCGATTTCTTCTTCTCACTAAATCTTGATTTAATTCAGATCTACTTGATTCCGGGATTCCGTATTGCTTAACTAATTCATATAAACAGTCTTACTCTAAGCATCCTTCGAATCGCTTTCAGAATCACAATAATACCAAACATAACTTATATCCCACTAGTCCATAACCAAGCTCAACCATTTAATGCCTCAATATCAACCACGAACTATGTGTAGGCCATTACTACAAATATCATCTAAGTTAATCCGAAAATAGTACCAACATATCCTCTAGACACATATCTTCTCGGGAAAGGAGCCCGACTCGACGTTTAGGTTTCTCTGCACTACCGGTAGGCAGACCACTCAAGAAAGAAGATCTTCTTGTCCGAGTAAAAATCGACTCAAGAAATGAGCCCTTATCATTGTTTGAGTCGTTATTACAATACTAGTCTCAGGAAAGGGGCTCAGCCCGACATTTGAGACTAATCAACCATTACTAACTCATGACATGCGCCTTAGCTTGACGTCTGAGATTGTCCACCGCAATATCAGTCTCAGGAAATGAGCTTTAGCTCAATGTGTGAGACTGTCCATAACCCACTTAGGCATATAACATCTGAGCGTTAATCATCCATATAAGGAGTAATGTCCATAAATACAACAATGCACACATATCGAGAATACATATATTGATAACAAATATTAATTCCTCAAATCCATTTTTCAAAATTCGGATCTATACCCAAAAACATCTTTAAACGAAACTTCGTAAAGCGTGCATAGCAAACAGTCAATAATGTCCCAAAAATTATCAAGTAATCATTTGACAATCATACTCAAATTATTTCAACATATATCTATTCTTAAAAACTAATTCATAATCTCGTAAAATGTGTACTCGACATCAATTTAATTTTTTTTAAAAAAAATCATCAATTATCAGTTAAAATAAAGTTCAAATCATTGTCACAGACATCTATAAATCATATAATTAACATAAATTATATACAAAAAGAGAAATTATATTATGATAGTAGAACAAGAAAAGGAAACTTGAAGAAGCTCAATTCCAACGAACTTGACAATAAGACCGATTGAATTATATTATTTATTCATTATAATCTTATGGATAATGGGAGAATACTTGCTGAACCGAAAAAAGATAGGTCGAGAAAGAAGTTGGAAACTTGTTTTGAACCATCATATTCATAATTATGATATTTTTTGACAAAAATAAATAAATAAATTAGGATGTTTTCCTAATCCCATACTTAATACAGAAGATATTCTCTTCTAACAAAAAGAAAATCCAACATATAAAAATAAAATGCAGTAGTCATACAACTTCCAGGTCGTACAACACTCCCGCGTGCTGCTCCGGCCCATTATTTACAAAATAAACATCCCTGATCTTCTAAAACGCATGCCACGTTAGCAGACTATCTGAACCGGCCTAGTGACATTTCCCAACCGCCCGGTTCACATTTAAAATCCTCGTAACCTGATCCAAACCTCCGTACAAGCTGTTACAGAACCGCATCAAATGCTTGACGTCATAAACCTTTTCTCCAAAAAACACTCGCACAATATTCAAAAACTCGTCCAATCCACTCGGCAATTTCCGGCCCATGAGAATCTTAATCAGGTACCCAAAATCATACGCGCTGTGAAACGTCACCCAACTCACTGACTCGTTGCATATGAGCCCCAATGACATCATCAACTCGGCGAATTGGGACGATTGGATCCCTTCGGACCGGTTGCGGTCGAAATCGATGCCATGGCGTCGGAGGAGCTCGATGGAGTCGGGCGCCTGAAGGTCAAGCTTGGGATGGAAGTCGTTGAAGTTAAACTCCCAGATGAAGCCCGTGGAGGCGCCGAAGTCGGGGAGGTTGCCGCGGGAATCAGAGAGTGTGAGGCCTACCTGGATGAGGTTGAGGGCATCGACGTTTGATTTGAGGGTCTTGTAAAGTACGGACGGTTCGATCTGGTGGCTGTACGGCTACCTGAATATTATGCCGGGAAACTCTGTGTCCATCGAAATACAAGGGTACGTTTGGATCGCCTCCCGAATTAACTCGAATTCGGATTCTAAATCGTGGGCCCACACTTGGCGGATTGCTACGGGCTTGGAATCCGATCTTGAATTACTGTCGTCATTGCCGCCGTACATGGTGGGGAATTAATAGTGGCAGATCTCGACTGCACCAATAAATGCTCTTAATCTTAATTGAGCCGGATTTTATTGAAGAATTGTTATTTTTTATTAGAATCTCCAATGCATAAATAAATAAATATTTTTAATAACTTGAATTTGAAGAAGGATTTGTTTCTTTTAAAGAATCTGTAGAAAACTGAGGAGAAGAAGGGTGGTGGATTGGGAATTGGGAATTGGGAATGAGTGAGAGTGGGTTTATATAGGGAGATTATCAGATACGGGGGAGGATAAGAAGGGAAGTAGCTTGGAAGTTTGGGGAGTCAAATCCATATCCGTGTAGGAGATGAGCGAGCTTGAGGAGGTGTATGCCAATAGTTGAATAAAATAATAAGATGTCCCTTTGGTGACTCAAGAGTTTTTTTTATTTATCCCAGTTCATCAAGCTGTCATGTGAATTAATGATTGAAGTTTGTGATGGTTATATTTTGTTTATTGTTATTTGTTTATTATAATTGTAACTAGTGGGTGGCTGGGTTGTAAGTTACTTTGTATGCAATGTACGTGGGCTCCACTTAGGTCGCTGAGGCCTCGGGTGATTGAATCGGGGCTATTTTGAATGTAGGCGTATTATTGCAACTTGAAAGCCACACCCCCACACACACGTTAGGTGATGATGCCGTTCTGTCTTTTTTTCTGTGGGAGCAAAGGAAAATACTGAAAACTTTTTCTTCTTTCGAATTGAGAGATAATTTCCTAATAAAATAAAGATACCGAACAGAAATAAGTTAAATTATAATAATTTAATAATAAATATAACTATATATTTTTAATAGTTATGTTTAATATCAATTAAAACGATCAAAAGAGAATAACGTATTAAATAATATAATTTGAATCATCTAATCATCATTAAAACTATTATTGTCCAAATAATTAATATTTACAATCTTACAAAAAAGACAACTTAACATAGCCAACTCAAAATAAGAGTTATTGCAATTTTTTTTATGAGAAGACGATAATTCATTATGAAATAGAAAAATTGTACAAACTATTGCGGTGCATAAAGATAGCCCCATTAAAACCTAACATAGGCTTCAACTCAGTCGAAGGAAAAAGAGTGTTATGCACTTGCTGAATTACAAATTCACATCTGAAATCACATATGGGGGCTCCTTAAACCAAGTCATCTCAAGAGCATCATAACTTAATTGCACAAAATAAACTAAAACGGAAAAAAATAGCTCAACAAAAAGTACAAATATGTCATTTCCTCTATTGTTGTTTCTTTTTCCATTTTTGCCACCTTCGCGGAATTTCAAAGACGATGAAGATTTTGTCCATCTTCATATAGCTCAAGTGTTTCAATCAATCATGATTGACACCATCACCAATGAAGGATGGATATTGCTCGATTAATATCCACCAGGTCGCATTGCGAGTCAAAACCCTATAAATGCATATTAGACTTTTGCAAACAAAAGTTTCACCAATAACTTGAGTCTTCGAGACACCGAAACTTGTGACCATAATTGACACTATGACGATGGACGAGAAAATAAAGTTTAAAGACGAATAAATTTTGATGAAATCGACACCAATATCGATTAGATTATCCAGTTTATTCACTATATCCATATGCATGGGTACAAAGGAGCTTCCCCCTAAACTCGAAGAAGATTAGTATTACATCCAACATCTCCCTTTATTTATTTATTTTATTTTAACATTCAATCTCGTGATGATGAGCAAAAAAAAATATTGATCTTCCACTAAGAAATAAGAAGGGTATCATCACGACAACTGAATTTGCCCAATAAATGACTCCTAGGCTCCCTTTGGTTTAGTAAATGGAGGGGCCATTTTTCCGCATCCGGGGTTCATTATAAACTATTATATTTTATTTTATAATATTCGAAAAATAAATTAAAATATTAACTCTTTGATGAGTGAGATTTAATTGGAATTGATTTAATAAAATATCAAATTCAATATATTTTAAATGAAAAAAAATGAATATATCAGCATAAACAGATGTTTAAAGGAAGATTGCATATTTGATTGTAAGTAGACATGAAAACTTATCCAATCCAATACTCTCATAGTAGTAGGATTCGAAAGCACAATGCTTAGATCCAAACTGGGTACGGATGAATCTCATTCTTATTCCCATTTAATTGGTAATATGTGTTCATTTGTTGTAACAAATATTAAAATTAAATGATGTGGCAATTAACTTGATTAAAAAATTCTATGAGTAGTGTAATGTTATTAATCCAAATAAAAAAGTAAGGACATATCTTTTGTATTAATTAAGGCCTAGTTATTATCCAATTTGAAAATGTAAGTTTTTCTTCCATATTTAATCCTATTAAATCTTCTTATAATAACATCACATTTATTTTTGTATTCAAAACACATTAACTTTTGAAACATATCCAATTCAATTCCCGACATCATTAGTGGCCTAATGACACGTCCCAACTCAAAAAGTTTACGTAAACACCGAATTTAAAGTATGCTAGCTGATAAAGTAAACGGTGACGACTAGTTGATTAAAGATAAAAGTTGAAAAATATTACATTTTTGGATGTTTATGCGAAAAATAATTAACAAAAATTAACTATCTAGTCACTATAACAGTAGAAATATAAAGTATAATGCCTAAAGTATTTGATCTCGTTCTTCTTTAAAATTAATCTAAAAATTTCTTACTATAAATAAAATAAAATTATCATGAAACCATAATAAACGTAAATAAAATAAAATAATATATCTTGATATAACAATGAAAAGATCCTTACTATCTCATGTGATCTTCATTGGCAATCATCTTTTTTAGTAGTCTCAACAATCTCCTTCTCAGTCCTCCTTTCTTGCTTCTTAATTTTCTTGTTTTTTTCCCTTGAATTTTTGGGTCTTTTAATAATGGAGATTTGGATTGAATTGTTTGTCTTTTATGATCCCTTCAGTTATAATTTATAATCACTCAATATATAATAATAATCAGTCTCGGTGGATATTGCTGCATTGCCAGCTGCGAACATGCCACTTCGATACGTCAGTCAAAGTCAAAGTCAAGCTGGGTTGCAAAAAGTACTGCTAGGGCTCGAGTTGTAAGTCTTCGTCACTGACTGACTGCTGCTTAGATCATGGCTCATTGCCCGGTGCCCACCCAGCAAATGCTGAGAAAATAAAAACCCAGTGAAAACTCACAGAATTTAAAGAGGGGTTAGTTCGTTAATTCCAGAGAGTTTATTACAATTTTAATGGGAATTCGGAATGAATTCCTTAATTTGATTTTTCTCAATTTGACTGATTTTTATTTAATTATAAATTATTAAATATGTCATATTTTGTACTCGTATCGTTATTTAAGAAGTTGTTTCTGTCCAAATTTTTTTTCTCATTTTAGCAGTCGAATGTTTCAAGACAACCTTGTTGAAACTCCACGTGAAACTTTGTCTGCAGAGCGAGGGAGACGAACCACTCGTGGAGTTCTCTTGGCTGTGAATGGTGAGGTGTAGAGATACTAGATGGGAAGAGAGTGATGGATCTTTAGTTACTGTCGATCTCTAGATGGGCAGACCAAGAAGTAAACAGGCCCTTCAACTCATGTGTAAGCGTGTCATTAGTAGAAACTATTACAAGACATTGTAATGAGTTCCGTTTTCGGCCCCAAAAATCTTTCTTCTGATCAAAGCGATTGTGAGACATGCAGAAAAGAAATCTCCTGCGTTATTCTTTTCTATGCCTTTCTCGAGAACTTAAAATATATTTTATTCAACGTTGCCCAAGTTTATAAGTTTTATTTCGCCAAGATATTTAAGTTGGCGACGTTGTTATTTTGGTTATTAAATGGACAATGGTCCCAAATTCTCTCGAGTCGGAATCGAAGTATTCGGACCAACACACAAATATGGTATCTCGAATTAGTAAGTCTGGGAACCACACTCGGATGGTGTATTCCGAGTACCAATTATTTACTTAAGAAAATTTGGGTTGTATTGAAATAGAAATGAAAGTACGAGTACATAAGTATAAAAGTACTGAATTGAATAACAACGAAAATTACAAGTAGAGAAAAGTAAATTATTCCCTTCATGTTTCAAGCTCGTAACAAGCAAAAAGTTCCTGATGGAAAACCTACACTTCATCTTTGTTCTTTTGAACCTGCCGATGAAGTCCTCCATTGTTTCATGCTCACCCTTCTTGAGGGCAGTCAAGTCACTAATGGTATCTTCAAGCTCAATCTTGTAGAATTCTTCATGGAACTTGGCTTCCATTTTCCTCCGAGTATGGATGGATGCTTCTAGCAGTGAAGTATACCAAGAGGAAGCATCCCCAGACATGGAGCTACTGAACAGTTGTAGCTTGAGGTAAGGATTGTCTTCGAAAACCATGCATTGGGAGGGGAACCTCCCAACGTGTTCCAATGATGGTGCGATGCCATCTCCGTTAAAAAGTGTGAATGTTGGCGGCTTGAAATTCCTGGGAAAAAAGTTGTCTTGATCTATATAGGCCGAATAAGGCTTTCTATAGGTTAGGACATTGATTCTCCGAGGATGTGCTAGTTGACCAGTTATCAGACGCCTTAAATCGTTCACTTCGTCCATGGGGGCTTGATGCTCTGTGGCTCAAGATGGTCTTTTATCATGGAGAAGCTCCTCGTCTAACCCTGCCTCATCGGGATCAGAATTTCTCCAACTATTTAGTATGTTTCTAGTCTTCGATGAAATCCTAGGTTTGATTTCTCCCCGACCATTGGATGACTGGTTCCTAGAAAGAAAACCAGAATCAAGGATCGGAAACTCATGTTGAGCTTTACTTGTTCCCGGAATCTCGAAACCTGTCCTTCATGAGAAGGATGGTATTTGGAACACGGACTCCAGAATTGATGCTCTTGACTCCACATGGCTCTTGCCTTTGTTGGGTTTCGGAACCTCCGGTGATGGAACATTAGTGTTCTTTTGTGAAGTTGTATCTCAGTTGGAAAGCTCCTGAACCTGGCGATTCAAAGCTTCAATCTGCAAACTGATATGAGTTAGGATGTCCTTGAAGAACGGCTCGAGCTCTTCCTTAGCCATGTCTTGGCGGATAACCTCATTTACAACTCCATCACGTTGAGGCTCCATATTAGTTTGTGTGGTAGGTAGCTCAGACGCCATCTCTTGAAGGAAATCTCTCACAAATCTTCCTTTAGTGTCTTGGCATCGCTGAGTAGACCTAAACTTGGGCATGCACTGTAAACTATCCCACCGGGCGTACTAGATTATGTTCTTACCGAAAATATTTTTCTCGTTTTAGGAACCGAATGTCCCAGGGCAACCCATAATAAACCTCCTCACAGAACCTTGTCTTCGGATCGAGGGAGGCGGACCACTCGTAGGAATCTCTTTGCAGTGAATGGTGAGGTATAGAGATGTTAGATGGCTTGAGTGTGATGTGCTTTTAGCTGTGGTCGATCCCTAGATGAGCAGACCAAGAAACAAGCAGGCCTTGCAACTCAAGTGTAAACGTGCCACTAGTAGAAACTGCTACTAGACAGTGTAATTGAGTTCCGTTTTCGGCCAAAGAACCTTTCTTCTGATCAAAGTGATTTTGAGTTAGGCGAACAAGAAATCTGATGCGCTGTTATTTACTATGCATTTCTCAAGAACTTAAAATACTTATTTTCCAGCGTTGCCTAACTTTATAAGTTTTATTTCGCCATGATATTCAAGTCGGCGACATTGTTATTTCAATTGTTAAATGGACAATGGTCCCATATTCTCCCGAGAATCAAAGTATTCGAACCAACACACAAAGATGGTATCCCAACGTGGTAAGTCGGGAACCACGCTCGGATGGTCTATCCCGAGTACCATTTACTTACTGAATAAAATATCATTTTTATTGACATGGAAATGGAAGTACGTGTATAGAAATGTAAAAGTACTGAATTGAATAATAACTTAAATTAAAAGTACAAAAAAGTAAATTATTCCAATCGTGTTTCAAGTAGGCCTCGACATTGGGCCAGGCTGGACAAGCCCAGCCTAAATTATTTGGGCTTAGACTAGGCCGGGCTTATGACAAATTTTAAAAAATACCGGGTCGGACCGAGCCGGGTAGGCTTAATGACATATATGAGAACCCACGAGCTTTATCGGGCCGGACTTTTATCGAGTTTAACGGGCTGAGCCAAACAGGTCCACTCAGGTTAGACACAAATGAGCCTTTTCAAAATAATTGATTCAATGCTATATTTGGAGTTCAAAAAGACAAATATGAAGATAAAATATTATATTAAAAAAGGAAAATAATTGATTCAATCCTCAAGGGTGCACACCATGCATATTGTGTAGCTGGCTATAGCTCGAGTACTCCAAACCGAGACATGCATGCAATATGAAAGTTATTAGGTTAAGTTCAAAATCATCGATAGTTTTATTGACAATAGTTAAACGAAGTTGCAGGTTCAATCAAGAAACATCCATATTATTGCCAATTAATCAATAAAAAGTCCAAGTTGAAATGTAACGAGCCATCCCAGAATTCGGGATTAGATTTGCAACTAATCATGATTAGCAGGGTTAATCGGTGATTAGTTGGGCGGAATCGGACGAACGATGCAAAATGACCGTTTTACTCCTAGTCGTGGGTAAAACGGTGACTTTTTATTTGAGCGGTCAAATGAACTTTGAACAATGACCGTGAGGTAGTTTGGGACGTCATGAGTTCATAGACAGATGGCACGTTCGATTTCGACGTTCGAGGTGAAAGTTATGACCTTCGGAAGCCCAAGGGCATTTTCGTAATTTGGACGAAATAGGGAAAATGTTGACTTTTTGATCGGGAGGTCCGATGGCCGAGGGCCAAGGATCGTTAGGAAGGTCTCGATGCCCTGAATCCTTAGGCAGGCGACACGCGTCGATCGGAGTCCGAATGACCAAGTTATGGGTCACGGAGGTCGGAGGACATTTTGGTAATTTGCCAACTGAGGGCATTTTGGACATTTTACCAACTGGGTACTGTTCACCACCGTGGGAGACAACCTGCACGGCCATGCCGTGGGTGTTTGTGCGTGCAAATTGTTTATGGAACCCATTTGCTTGTGATGGGTGCTAGTGGACTGAGGGAATTGTTTATGTGACTGAGTGGGAAACAAACGTGCCTGGAGTGGTGAGATGCAGTGAACGGGCCGGTGTTTTTGAGGTTAGAAAAACAGAGTGGGCAGGTGTAACACTCCGGAAATTCGAAGATTTTAATATTGTAATTTAATGTTTGAATTGACGTTTTCACCCTTGTGAATGGTATGGCCAAATTGTTGACTTTTTGATTAGTGGGTCAAATGGACTTTGACCCACGACCGTGACGTAGTTCGAGACGTCAAGAGTTCATAGACAGGTGGCACGTCCAATTCGGACGATCAGGGAAAAAGTTATGACTATCGGAAGTTCAGTGGCATTACCGTAATTTGGACTTTCGGGGCGAAAATGTTGACTTTTCTTTTGGCAACAAATTTTTGCATGACTCAAGGACCGTTAGGTAGGTCTCGATGTCCTGAGTCCGTAGACAGGCGGCACGCCGAAATCGGACTTCGTATGGCTGAGTTACGGGTCTAGGAAGTGAGGGGCATTTTGGTAATTATTGAACCAGGGGCATTTTGGTCATTTTGCCCTGGTTACTGTAGCAACCGCGGGGGACACGGGCAGAACCACCATGTGCGGTGGCTCTGAGTGCGATTTGATTACTGGTGTGTGTGCTGGAAAGTATTGAATGTTTAAACCTTTTTGAAGCATCAAACGTGGTATGATTCATCCAGCTACACGATCAAATTGTTAATTGAAATTCGATGCTTTCGGGGGACAAATTCAGTGGACAGATTGGACACCCACGAGCCTCTCGGACGGTTCAATTGTTTTAAACTGAATAGGAATTGTGTAAGCTTCATTCTGCTGTTGAAGGAACTGAGAATAGGTGAGGAAACCAGAGAAACCATTTCGGGCAAAATTGGAGGGAAAATCGGGTTTTGATTTCTGGTGAGTGTTGGACCAAACCAAGGCCTGGTTTAGTCTTCTGGGAGTGTTTGGAACTCAACCACATCGAAATCGAAGGCTATCAGCCACGGTTGAGCTGGGACGGAGGCTGCCGTTTTCAGAGAAGTTGCAGAGCTTGGGACGACAATCTTCAGGTACTCTCAGACCCAATTGATCGTTCATATTAGTTCGTTTTGATCCTATTATGCTGCCTGTGAAGTGAATTGAAGTTTGAAATAGAAACCAGGAAGTTCTGGTGATTGACCCGATTGGTTGATCACGGGTAAATGGGTCGTTTGGGGATGTGTCGAGGTTGATTTTTGTCACAGAACCTAAATTGGATAGTTATTTAACATGTTAGGATCAAATGGGATAGAAATCGAGTAGAAATTGATGGGTAATCAACCGGGTCTGGACGCGGGTTGAAGACCTGAATAGCAGGGCTATCGGGTGAAGAAGGTGACACTGTAGCAGCTACAGTGTCAGGCGCTTGACTTCCACGCGCAGCCACTTTGGGCGGCGCGTGAGGGCGCGTTGGACCTTATCTCAGATCACGATCAACATGACTTTTGTTCCTCTCATCATTCTGAACATTTTTGGTGATTTAACCATGTTGATCTGAGATATTTAGGAGGGTCAGTTTAGGGCCGGTTGTCTCGGAATACGTGTTGGATGATTTCCCCGAGCCGGTTTCTGTTTCGGGCTTTTCGGTTAAATGTTTAAGACTTGTGGTGACCCTTGCATGTGATTTGGACTGACAGGAATTGTACGATAATCCCGGTACAAGTTCGTACGCGCAGTTTCATGATCGTACTGTGAGTGGGCCCGATTTCATTAAACCCTTGCATGCTTAAATGTTTTCTGATTTACTTATATGTTCACATGCTGGAATCAATAAATGGTTTTGATGATATTGAAATTTCGGTTATGGCACGTTTCACGGTATTTGGGCATGAGACCCGTTTGATGAAACGTAACGATCTGTTCGGATTTTACCTATGTATACATATATGTTTTGCATGTGGATATCAATAAAAATGTATTTGGTACTGCACTGTATAGATCCTTCCATATTATATTGTCTCCTCCGGATGAGGTACCCCGGAGAGGTCACGGACGTCTAGGACGTCTAGCGTCTATGACGCTAAGCATCGGGGATGCTGTAACCGAACAGGGTTCGGGGATTGAACTCGGAATTGAGACCCGAGTGGCACGTGTAGCCTTGTGATTATGACCTTATTGGACGTCAGGGACGTCAGACATCAGGGATGTCGGGATTGGAGTGTATAGTGCAGTGGCTAAAATTATGCTTATGGTTTTATTATATGCCTTATGGTTTATATTATATTATTGATGGTTTTAAATTCGGTTGCATGCATGTTTGGAAAACGGAGTGGTAAATTATATGTTTTACTTATCAAATGATTTTATAAACTTGAGTTTCGGTCCACTCACCCTTAATGTTTTGGTAACCCCTCCAGGTCGTGCTAATGAGGTAGAGGAGGAACCTGAGGCTGAGGCATAGATCCACTTCTGCGTACCTGAACCCCTGTTGGGTGGTGTACCCGCAGGTTTATGTTAGAGTCGTGCTCGCAACTTGTAGTTTGGATTTCATCCCTTGTCTGACATCTGTTTAATCGGATTTGATGTATAACTTTAATTTGGTTATTTATGCATTTGATTGTTTGAGGTTAAAATTGGTATGTATTTCGGGTGTCAGACGGGAGCAGGGCACGTCCCCATGTGGTCCTAGAGAGGATCGGGGCGGGTCCTGTCAGCTTGGTATCAGAGCACTAGGTTGTGGTCAGCATGCTATGACAGGACCCACCCCGATTATCGCCTCGATAATCGGGAAGCATCCTGCTCCCGTCTGACAATCGAATCCAAAAGACCGGAAAACTAATTAATATTACAACACACCCATTGTCAGACCAGGGAGATTAAACGATTACAACCGACTGGATGTCTAGTCCACAGTTTCACAAAGCATAAAATTACAAAACAAGTTAAAGAAACAAATCCTACTCTGTGAACTAACTACTCCGCAACGGAAAACTTTATGCCTCGGCGCTTGCCCCCGCACTTGTACCACGACCTGGAGGGAATTTAAAACAACAAGGTGTGAGTGGACCGAAACATAAGCTTTATAGGGAAAACAGTTTTTCCGAAATCGGGTTCGCCCTCCAGTTTTGTAACACGCATGCATAACCAAAGATTCAAATTTTGCATTTTAAACTTTTGAAAACTCTTTTTTCCGAAACACATGGAAAACGTTACAAGGATCACCATAATTCATGTAAAAACCATTTAATAATTTCAGGTTTCAGAAACCGTCATTTTGAAACATTATTTGTACAAATCAAGTAAAACGTGAATCATTAACCACAATTATGCCGTTGGATCCATCCGAGTCTTTAAACTCAACATTAGGCCTTCCCGGGATATCAACGAGTCTTTAAACTCAAAACATGATTAATAGGCCTCGGGGGGTATCATAATAATCGAGTCTTTAAACTCACGAGTCTTTAAACTCAATTCGGGTCTTTAAACCCAATTTTCGGGCCCGCCCCCGTCATTAAATAACCGGGTCTTTAAACCCAAAACCAGATCCAATCATTAACCGGGTCTTTAAACCCAAAACCGTTTTTAAACACAATAAACCAGGATTCATCACAAACCGTTTCCCAACATTATTCCAAAAACATTTCTCATCGTAACAGGACTCATGTCCGAATTCACATGCAAATTCCAACACATGCAATTTCCAGAAATTACTTCACAATGTGATCAAACATCATAAATCCGAAACATGCATATTCATATCCAGGTACTTTATCAAAATCATCACGCATGCATAAGCGGAAATTGTAACCTCGAAATGCGTGAAATACGGTAAATATCTCGAAAAACGTGAAAACACGTAAAACCGATATAACATATCACCATCATAAAATCATATCTAAAACTATGAGATAAATAAGCAAAATAGTCATGCATGCCCAATTTAGGAAATCAAAAAGTCCACTCACGGTTTTAGGACGCGTCAATCGCGTCCCGCGCGCTCCTCCGTAGCTTCGGAAGTGTCCGGGCCTGTAAAAATGTACAAGAAGGGTTACAAACATCCTCAAATAGCTCGTAAGATTTTTCCCTAATTTCCCGGATTTTTCGGCAAAATAAACCTTAAGGACCTAAACTTCCGGGCTCCCGAGCTTATCCCGAACGACTCCCGAACAACTCGAATCCAAAAGGGAAATTGTTAATTAGACTGAAAGGATTATTTCTCATGTTGACCGTGATCGGAGTTGACGTCACACGCGCCGTCACGCGCCGCCCAAAGTGGCTGCGCGTGAAGGCCACACGCCAAGCTACAGTGTCTTCTCCCTTACCCGAACAGCCTGCTAAACGGGTCTGATACCCGCGACTCAACCCGATCAGTTAGCCCTCAATTCTCAATCAATTCTTCCCGTTTTCAATCCTATTATCTTCTCTAACCCATTTATTTTAGGTCTGCATCATTGGTTAACCTCGACTTATACTAAATCGACCCATCTCAAGCTCACACAGTCGAACAAGTCGACCTCTGAAATTTACCCAAACTGACTCCATACTCAAATTAATTTCACCAGTAGCTTAAGGAAACTTATACGAACACACTGGTACAATCAATTTAGCTCGCCGTTACCTGGAAGTCGTCGTCCTCAGCACTGGTTTTCCCCTGAAACTGAGACTCAGGTTCCCGGCCAAACTGTCCTCCTCCTCCTTCAATTCTTGCACGGTTGTGCACGAAGTGACCCCAGAAGTCTAACACGGCCTTTGGTTTCGATCAAAGGCTCCAGAAATTGAATGGGATTTTTCCCTCCAACTGGTTCCTCCCTGTGCAGTGACTTGGGTTCTAGGGCCAACAGTGGTCGTCCTCACCCAAAACTTGCACCAACATGATCCTTTCACTCCCAGAAGTCCTTCAATGTGTTTAGGTTTGTCTCTCAACCCGTAGAAGTCGAATTCAGAGCTTTCCCCCCAAAAACCCGAAAATGGTTCTTCACGGTTTCACTCACGGTTTCCACTCAACTCAGCTCCTAAACTGAACCAAATGACCCAACTGAGTCCTCTCCTCACTCCTTTACTCTGTCGATCGATTCAAACGGCCAGCAACCCGTGGGAGACCAACTGAGATTTTCTGAAAATGTCTCCCACGCACACAGAAGCCATAGCCATTATTTAACCCAGCCCGTGCACTCAGTCTCTGCCCAGACACGCAGGGATGCTTCCCACAATCTCAAAATTCATAAACTAACCCCACTCACCAGTCCACTTAGCCATAAACAATTGCACGCACAAAGCTCCACGGCCGCACTCTGTTTTTCATGGTGGTGCTACAGTAACCGCCGTGAAAATGACCAAAATGCCCCTCTGTGCAATAATTACCAAATTGCCCTCCAGCTTCCGTGACCCATAACTCGGTCATCCGATGTCCGTTTCAAGCGTGCCGCCTGTCGTTGTACTCAGGGCGTCGAGACGAACATAACGGTCTTCGAGTCAAATGCATATCAATTGTCAAACAAAAAGTCAACTTTTCCCCCATAACAACGCCCAATTACGGTAATGCCCCTGAACTTCCGAACATCATAGGAGACAGTTGGTTATGCCTCCTAGGAGAATTCCTCATACACGAACTGACGAGGATCTGGAAAGGGAAATGGAATGCGCAAGCATTGAGCGGGCTCAACGTCTGGGAGCCACACCTTTCAACGGGGGATCGAACCCCGAAGATGCTCATGATTGGATCACCAAATGGGAAAGGATCTTCACGGTGATGCACTGCCCTCCGGGAGAACGGGTAACTTTGGCAGCCTTCTTGCTGGAAGGAGAAGCCTACCAGTGGTGGCACGGCCTTGAAATGCCTGGGTGGTCTGTGCATACCACTACTTGGGATGCTTTCCGTTCCAGATTTCTGGACCAGTACTACCCGCGATCATTTCGCGCGGTAGGGGAGGCTGAGTTCCTACGGCTGGAGCAGGGGGATATGTCCGTTGCGGACTACGAGCAGACTTTGGGAAAACTATCCCGGTTCGCTGCATCATTCGTGTGCACGGAGGAGGACAAATGCCAAAAGTTTGAGCTTGGACTCCGAGGGGAGATCCAGGCAAGTGTGACTGCTGCTACTCATGCTTCTTTGAGAGATATGGTCGACGCTGCGGTGCGTGTCGAGGCCAGTCTGGCGGTACACCAGACACGACAGCCTTCGGGAGAGAGGCGACGTCAGGATCGCCCACACCGTGGGCCATCAGGCCAGAAGAACAACAAGGGAGGGGGCTACAGGGGAGCACCCTCATCCTTCAAGGGTCGTGGCTGGTCAGGTCGACGCGGTGGCTCTCAGGGCAGAGGATCAGGATACAACTCCGGGTAGCGTTCATCTTGGAGCGGTGGTTCTGGTGGGCATTCGGACAGGCCGAGGCCAGTAACATATTTTGCTTGCGGAGAGGAGGGCCACTATGCCTGTGATTGCCCGCAGTTGCCCAAGAACAACGACGCTGGGGGCTCTAGTGTGGTGCAGAGCACGGCTTCCCACACTAATGGAGGTCGCGGTCAGGGAGGTGACCGAGGTGCTGAGCGTGGTGCACGTGGACGCGGACGAAATGGAGGGCCTAGGGCCCAAGTGTTTTCTATGACCCAGCAGCAGGCGAGGACTGCCCCAGGCGTAGTTACAGGTACACTACATATCCTAAACCTTCTTGTACGTGTATTGATGGATGCGGGGGCTACACATTCTTTTATTTCGAAGAGTTGTGCTGGTATGCTTGATTGTGTGGTATCAGCCTTAGATTGTGAAATGGGTGTTGGCACCCCGATGGGCATCGTGTACCTTGTGAATCAGGTGATTCGGAGGTGCCCGGTGAGAATTGAGGATGTGGATTTACCAGCAGACTTAATTATTCTGGATATTCATGACTTCGATGTAATTTTGGGAATGGATTGGCTATCGGAGCATGGGTCGCTCATCGATTGCTGTAGCAAGCAGGTGATTCTGCGAAGCCCGGGTTTGCCGGAGGTTCTCTTCCAGGGGGAACGTGACGGTTCGCCTCCTGAAGTGATTTCTTCACTTACTGCTACCAAACTTCTACGGAAGGGATGCCAGGGTTACCTGGCGCATGTCGTGTCGGATCAGGTTGATACTCCGGGTATCGACGAGATACCGGTGGTGCGTGAGTTTCCGGATGTGTTCCCGGAAGACTTACCTGGATTACCGCCATCATGGGAGATCGAATTTACGATTGAACTACACCCCGGTACCTGACCTATATCCCAGGCACCATACCGGATGGCGCCGGCCGAGTTACGAGAACTCAAAACTCAATTGCAGGAGTTGGTGGATTTGGGATACGTCCGACCGAGCACTTCACCGTGGGGAGCACCGGTGTTGTTCGTAAAGAAGAAGGAGGGGAGTCTCCGTTTGTGTATTGACTATCGACAACTCAACAAGGTGACACTGAGGAACCAGTATCCTCTACCCATGATCGATGACCTTTTTGACCAGTTGCGGGGAGCACAGTGCTTCTCGAAGATTGATTTGCGGTCTGGGTATCACCAACTGAGGATTTCGGAGGAGGATATTCGGAAAACTGTTTTTCGAACCCGTTATGGACACTACGAGTTCCTGGTTATGCCTTTTGTATTGACGAATGCTCCAGCAGCATTCATGGATCTGATGAACCGGGTCTTCCGACCCTACTTGGATAAATTTGTGATTGTGTTCATCGATGATATCTTGGTGTACTCGAGGAGTGCCCGAGCACATGAGGAGCATCTACGGTTGGTGTTGGAGAAGCTGAGACAAGAACAGTTGTACGCCAAGCTGAGCAAGTGTCAGTTTTGGCTGGGCAGTATTGGTTTTCTGGGACACGTGATATCAACGGATGGGATTAGCGTGGATCCCCAGAAAACTGAAGCGGTGACTAACTGGGCTAGACCGACAACGGTAACGGAGGTGCGGAGTTTTGTCGGGTTAGCTGGTTACTACCGAAGATTCGTGGAGGGTTTCTCCAAGATTGCTGCACCATTGACTCGTTTGACTCGGAAAGGAGTAAAGTTTATTTGGGACGAGCAGTGTGATCGGAGTTTTCAAGAATTGAAAGATCGATTGACCATTGCACCTGTCCTTGCATTGCCGGATGACAGTGGAGAATTCGTGGTCTTCAGTGACGCATCACTACAAGGTTTGGGCTGCGTGTTGATGCAAACTAGCAAGGTTATCGCCTACGCATCCCGGTAGCTAAAGACTCATGAGTTGAACTACCCTACCCATGATTTGGAGTTGGCAGCGGTGGTTCATGCTCTAAAAATCTGGAGACATTATCTATTCGGCGCAACGTGTCGGATATACACCGACCACCAGAGTCTAAAGTACCTATTCACTCAGAAGGAGCTTAACATGAGACAACGGAGATGGTTGGAGCTGCTGAAGGATTATGACTGTACGATCGAGTACCATCCGGGTAAAGCCAATGTGGTGGCTGATGCACTCAGCAGGAAGTCAGCGGGATCTGTTGCACACCTAGGGATGGTGTATCTTCCTTTGCTGGTGGAACTCCGGAAGGCGGGAGTTATTTTGGATACAGATGAGCATGGAGCTTTGTTGGCCAGCTTCCATGTACGACCTGTACTGATTGATCGGATCATCGAGGCACAACTTCAGGATCCGATACTCTGTATTTACAGGATTGAGGTCGATGCGGATGGGAGAGAGGATTTTACCATCCGGGATGATGGAGCACTTGTTAAGTTGGGCCGTTTGTGTGTACCTGCAGTGGCAGAGATATGGACCGAGATTCTTGAGGAGGCCCATAGTTCGGCCTATGCTATGCATCCGGGAGGTACAAAGATGTACCGTACCCTCCGAAACCATTATTGGTGGCCAGGAATGAAGAAGGATATTGCTGAGTTCGTGAGCATATGCTTAACCTGTCAGCAGGTTAAGGCGGAACGGCAGAGACCTTATGGGGCTATACAGCCACTTCCGATTCCCGAGTGGAAGTGGGATCACATCACCATGGACTTCGTCTTTAAGTTGCCAATGACTCAGAGTGGAGTGGACGGAGTATGGGTGATCGTGGATCGGTTAACCAAGTCAGCCCATTTTCTGCCAATACAGGAAACTTATAAACCTGACCGACTGGCTCAATTGTTAGTGAAAGAAATCATATGATTGCATGGTACGCCGGAATCGATCGTGTCCGATCGCGATCCGCGTTTCACTTCCAGGTTCTGGCGGAGTTTACAAGCTACTTTGGGAACAACCCTACGTTTCAGTACTGCGTTTCATCCACAGACCGATGGACCGTCTGAACGGACCATTCAGACCCTGGAGGACATGATGAGGTCCTGTGTGCTACAGTTTCAGGACTCATGGGATACTCATTTGCCATTAATGGAATTCGCTTACAACAACAGCTATCAGATAAGCATCGGGATGGCACCTTATGAGGCACTGTATGGTTGACAGTGCAGGACACCTATCTGCGGGATGGAGATAGGGGAGCGAGCGGCGGTAGAGCCGGAATTGATGGACTTAACCCTGGAGACTGTTCGAGTTATCAAGGAGAGATTGAAGGCGGCGCAGGATCGCCAAAAGAGTTATGCCGATCGACGGATTCGAGACCTGGAATTTGAAGTGGGAGATTTTGTCTTCCTGAAGTTATCTCCGTGGAAAGGGATTATCCGTTTTGGTCGACAGGGGAAACTAAGTATGCGTTTTATCGGACCATATGATATCGTGGAGAGGATCGGCAAGGTTGCATACAGATTGGCACTACCTCCAGAACTTTCTAGAGTTCACGATGTGTTTCACGTATCGATGCTGCGGAAGTACGTACATGATGCTTCCCATGTACTGGGGGAACAACCTATCGAACTCCGAGGGGATTTGAGCTTCGAGGAACAACCAGTGCAGATTTTGGATCGGAAAGACAAGGTGACACGACCCATCCCAATCCCCCGTGGATTGCCATGGAATGTGTCATGCTCCCGTCTGACACGAGGTGTCAGACAAGGGATAACCTGTTGCCACTGCCCAACCGGGCTTCCAGAGTGCGTAAGGATCGATGGAGGAGGTGTATGATGTCCCAGTCTCTGCTGCAGTCGCATCCGGAATCAACCTGAAGGGCATTAAAAACAAAAGCTGTGAGTGGACGAAAATAAACAAGTCTGTTTAAAACATTTATAAGACATTTATGCCCCTCAGTAAAACCATATGCATGCACCATCATTTAAAATCATATATCATATAATATGAACCATAACATAATTTTAGCCACTGCACCATACACTCCAATCCGACATCCCTGATGTCTGACGTCCCTGACGTCAATAAGGTCACAATCACAAGGCTACGCGTGCCACTCGGGTCTCAATTTTCGAGTTCAATCCCCGAACCCCGTTCGGGTACAGCATCCCCGATGCTTAGCGTCATAGACGCTGGACGTTCTAGACGTCCGTGACCTCTCCGGGGTACCTCATCCGGAGGAGACAATATAATATGGAAGGATCTATACAGTGCAGTACCAAAAACATTTTATTGATATCCAAATGCAAGGCATATATATATACATAGATAAAATCCAAACCAATCTTTAAGTTTCAGCAGACGGGTCTCAAGCCCAAATACCGTGAAACGTGCCATAACCATAATTTCAATATCATCAAAACCATTATAAGTCCAAATAGTTGATTTAAATCCAAAATCATTTATTCGATTCCATTCTAGGGTCCCCGACCCGAATCACATGTATAAATCAACTGGGCCCCTGGCCCGATTTCATAAGTTAACTGGCCCCCGGCCCGAATTCATAAGTCCACTGGGCCCCCGGCTCGAATTCACAAGTTAACTGGGCCCCTAGCCCGATTTTACTTTATCAAGTCCGTAACCGTTTCATGAAATCATATCCAACCACATTTATGGAAATCGGTGCAAATCCAGAAAACCTCGGTTTACGTACAAATACGTAAATCACCTCGAAATGCGTGAAATCATTTAAATTCACCGAATCCAAAGTAAATCATTTAATCATAATTATAACAATCATGAAACAGTTATGCATGCATCGAATTTATAAAACCAATGTCCACTCACAGACCGTTCAACCGAGTGCCTCGATACGCGTGCCATAGGCCTTCCCGGGCCACACCACTATCACCGGGACTCCCAATCCTGTTCAAATCACATTAGAGGATTACTAACCTCATCATTAACATCCTATTCAAGTCCCGTAATTTTCTCGAATTTTTAAGTATTTTTAAACTGGATTTAAAACCTTCGGACATCCCGAACAATATCGAGACGGTGTCCGATCGACACGAAACCAATCCCAAAATGTTCGTTACATTGTATAGGACAAAAGTCATGTTGATCGTACCTCGAGAGTTGTGCCCACGCGCCGTCACGCGCCGCCGTGAGTGGCTGCGCGTGAAAGCCACGCGCCTGCTACAGTGACTGCTACAGTCACCACCTTCACCCGAATGACTGGTAAACGGGTCTGATTACCCGCGATCTGACCCGTTCAAACTCGCCCAATTCGACATCAATTTAATCCAATCTTTCAACTTATCCCTTGTAATCAATCACCATTTAAGTTCTGTAAATCGAATTGCACAAATTAGGGTATATATCTCCACGACTCACGATCGATCCTCGACGGGTTTTCAATTCGGGTTTCACGATATCGTCCCTGGTTTCCAAATTAATTCATTCAGTTAGCATCGTGAGAGTGTTAGGGACATTTCTACAAGATCAATTTGAAAATTACTTACCTCTAACCCATTGAACCCAAGCTCGATTTTGAGCTGCCATGGAAGCTCAGTTCTTCCTCAATCTGACACGGTTTCTCTTCGTTCTTGCTGCAAAGTTGATCGTTTTGATCCCAGAAGTCGAATTGAATCATCAATTTCGATCCTCACCGCTCATAATTACCATTTCGAAATTTCCTCCCAAAAATCAAATTTCCGAATTCTCTGTCTCCCTCACACAATCAATTGCCCGTGCCTTCCCTCAGCCAATACCTTCCCCAAAACACTCA
Source organism: Prinsepia uniflora (assembly GCA_032719365.1). Classification (NCBI taxonomy): domain Eukaryota; kingdom Viridiplantae; phylum Streptophyta; class Magnoliopsida; order Rosales; family Rosaceae; genus Prinsepia; species Prinsepia uniflora. The sequence goes on along the minus strand of CM064862.1, from coordinate 10,179,771 downwards.
AATTCCATATGTGCAATCAGTTTTGGAAGGAATATTGACAATGGCCAGAATCCAATCCTTACACCTCTGTTTTGCTTGTTCACGGGTGAGGGAGTGAGGACTGATCAGAAATAGAAGGGAGAGATGAGATGGACGGCTGTGATGCAATCTAGGGAGTGAGATGGATGGCTCAGATTTAAGCAGAGATTTAATTCCTAAATAATTCTATAGTGGGAACTTTAGTATATAAATTATGATTAGTGGATCAAGATCCAATCTAGCCGTCGGATGAGTGACACTTGTCACTCATCCAAGTGTCCTCCAACAACCATTTCAGAATAAAATAATCAACACAGTTACCGAGACGTAACTTCCCCGATTTCACGATTCAGACCATAACTTCCTTGTACGAAGTCCGATTTCGGCGTGCCGCCTGTCATTGGATTCGTATCGACGAGACCTACGTAACGGTCCTTGGCCCTCGGCCATTGGACATCCCGGTCAAAAAGTCAACATTTCCCCTTATTTTGTCCAAATTACGAAAATGCCCTTGAACTTCCGTACATCATAACTTTCACCACGAACGTCGGAATCGAACGAGCCACCTGTCTATGAACTCGTGACGTCCCAAACTACGTCACGGTCATTGGTCAAAGTCCATTTGACCATCCGAATTAAAAGTCAACGTTTTGCCCACGCCCAGGGGCAAAACGGTCATTTTGCACAATTCGTCCGAAATCACTCAATTAATCCCAGATTAGTAAATCATAATTAAATATTTATTAAATTCGGATATTCGGGACGGGTCGTTACACAAGGTACTACGTCGAAAGACGATTCCTCTCGTGAAGATTCTCTGGAGAAACCAGAATGTGGAAGAAGCCACATGGGAGCCTGAGGCTCAGATGCGAGAACAATTTCCTCATTTGTTTCTTTGAAATTTCGGGACGAAATTTCTTAAGGGGGGAAGGTTGTAACACCCCGGAAATTAGAAGATTTTAATATTGTAATTTAATGTATGAATTGACGTTTTCACCCTTGTGAATGGTATGGCCAAATTGTTGACTTTTTGATTAGTGGGTCAAATGGACTTTGACCAGTGACCGTGACGTAGTTCGGGACGTCACGAGTTCATAGACAGGTGGCACGTCCAATTCGGACAATCAGGGAAAAAGTTATGACTATCGGAAGTTCAGTGGCATTACCGTAATTTGGACTTTCGGGGCGAAAATGTTGACTTTTCTTTTGGCAACAAATTTTTGCATTACTCAAGGACCGTTAGGTAGGTCTCGATGTCCTGAGTGCGTAGACAGGCGGCACGCCGAAATCGGACTTCGTATGGCTGAGTTACGGGTCTAAGAAGTGAGGGGCATTTTGGTAATTATTGAACCAGGGGAATTTTGGTCATTTTGCCCTGGTTACTGTAGCAACCGTGGGGGACACGGGCAGAACCACCATGTGTGGTGGCTCTGAGTGCGATTTGATTACTGGTGTGTGCTGGAAAGTATTGATTGTTTAAACCTTTTTGAAGCATCAAACGTGGTCTGATTCATCCAGCTACACGATCAAATTGTTAATTGAAATTTGAAGCTTTCGGGGGACAAATTTCAGTGGACAGATTGGACACCCACGAGCCTCTCGGACGGTTCAATTGTTTTAAACTGAATAGGAATTGTGTAAGCTTCATTCTGCTGTTGAAGGAACTGAGAATAGGTGAGGAAACCAGAGAAACCATTTCGGGCAAAATTGGAGGGAAAATCGGGTTTTGATTTCTGGTGAGTGTTGGACCAAACCAAGGCCTGGTTTAGTCTCCTGGGAGTGTTTGGAACTCAACCACATCGAAATCGAAGGCTATCAGCCACGGTTGAGCTGGGACGGAGGCTGCCGTTTTCAGAGAAGTTGCAAAGCTTGGGACGACAATCTTCAGGTACTCTCAGACCCAATTGATCATTCATATTAGTTCGTTTTGATCCTATTGTGCTGCCTGTGAAGTGAATTGAAGTTTGAATTAGAAACCAGGAAGTTCTGGTGATTGACCCGATTGGTTGATCACGGGTAAATGGGTCGTTGGGGATGTGTCGAGGTTGATTTTTGTCACAGAACCTAAATTGGATAGTTATTTAACATGTTAGGATCAAATGGGATCGAAATCGAGTAGAAATTGATGGGTAATCAACCGGGTCTGGACGCGGGTTGAAGACCCGAATAGCAGGGCTATCGGGTGAAAAGGTGACACTGTAGCAGCTACAGTGTCAGGTGCGTGACTTCCACGCGCAGCCACTTTGGGAGGTGCGTGAGGGCGCATTGGACCTTATCTCAGATCACGATCAACATGACTTTTGTTCCTCTCATCATTCTGAACATTTTTGGTGATTTAACCATGTTAATCTGAGATAGTTAGGAGGGTCAGTTTAGGGCCGGTTGTCTCGGGATACGTGTTGGACGGTTTCTCCGAGCCTGTTTCTATTTCGGGCTTTTCGGTTAAATGTTTAAGACTTGTGGTGACCCTTGCATGTGATTTGGACTGACAGGAATTGTACGATAATCCTGGTACAAGTTCGTACACGCAGTTTCACCGCGGGATCGTACTGTGAGTGGGCCCGATTTCATTAAACCCTTGCATGCTTAAATGTTTTCTGATTTACTTATATGTTCACATGCTGGAATCAATAAATGGTTTTGATGATATTGAAATTTCGGTTATGGCACGTTTCACGGTATTTGGGCATGAGACCCGTTTGATGAAACGTAACGATCTGTTCGGATTTTACCTATGTATACATATATGTTTTGCATGTGGATATCAATAAAAATGTATTTGGTACTGTACTGTATAGATCCTTCCATATTATATTGTCTCCTCCAGATGAGGTACCCCGGAGAGGACACGGACGTCTAGGACGTCCAGCGTCTATGACGCTAAGCATCGGGGATGCTGTAACCGAACAGGGTTCGGGGATTGAACTCGGAATTGAGACCCGAATGGCACGCGTAGCCTTGTGATTGTGACCTTATTGGACGTCAGGGACGTCAGACATCAGGGATGTCGGGATTGGAGTGTATAGTGCAGTGGCTAAAATTATGTTTATGGTTTTATTATATGCCTTATGGTTTATATTATATGATTGATGGTTTTAAATTTGGTTGCATGCATGTTTGGAAAACGGAGGGGTAAATTATATGTTTTACTTATCAAATGATTTTATAAACTTGAGTTTCGGTCCACTCACCCTTAATGTTTTGGTAACCCCTCCAGGTCGTGCTAATGACGTAGAGGAGGAACCTGAGGCTGAGGCATAGATCCACTTCTGCGTACCTGAACCCCTGTTGGGTGGTGTACCCGCAGGTTTATGTTAGAGTCGTGCTCGCAATTTGTAGTTTGGATTTCATCCCTTGTCTGACATCTGTTTAATCGGATTTGATGTATAACTTTAATTTGGTTATTTATACATTTGATTGTTTGAGGTTAAAATTGGTATGTATTTCGGGTGTCAGACGGGAGCAGGGCACGTCCCCATGTGGTCCCAGAGAGGATCGGGGCGGGTCCTGTCAGCAGGCGTTTGAGTGTGCACGGGTGAGGTTGGAATTGGAGCACTGTTGTGGTCTGTGTGTTTATGCAGTTAACATGGGAACAGGGACAGAAGGCAGAGCACGGTTGTGCTGGTTATGGTGCAGTGCGGGGAACAAATGGCACTGAGACGTTTGAAATGGGAAAAACAGAGACTGTTGGACCATTGCCATTTCGATCTCCTCAATAGCGGTTTTGTGAGAAATGTGAGAGCTGGGGGAGAATGAGAGAGGTAGAGAAATTAAAATGGTAGGGAAAAACTGGGAGAAGGACCCCAGGAACACAGAACCCGCCCAGAAATTCCAATTACGAACTCAAAATCAATTTTGATTTTGGGCGGCAAATTGATGGAATCAGAGGTGAGTCTTATCTTCTTGACGTCCAGACGAGTCGAACGGGATCAACAGTGAAGAAAATGGTGAAGGGATGAGGCCAGACGGTTCTTGAGTTCAGCTGGTGAGATTCCAGTTGGGGTGGAGTGCTTAGACGGTTTGGAGCTTGCAAATGAGGTCGAAGAACGGTTTCTGGTGATCCTACAAAGCTTCTGAGTGAGCCAATTTAAAGAAATCGCTAGGAAGCGACGAAATCAAGTCTGGAACAGTAGTCGGTGTTCTTCGAAAAGTTGAGTTGATTCGACCGGATTAAGGTAAATCTTGAGGTAATCGATTTCACAGAACCTTGATTGAATCCTTAGCGAGTCTAATGGGCAGTTGTATTGTTGAAATCAAGCTGTAATTAAGGGAAATTTAATGGGTCATGTCGCGGGTCGAACAACCCGGTTGCAGGGTTGTCGGGTTGGGACGATGACTGTTGATGTTATTGTAGCTGGCGCGTGGGTGTCACGCGTAGCCACTCACGGTGGCGCGTGACGGCGCGTGGAACAGTTTTTCAAGGTGAGTTCAAAACGACTTTTGTCCTACACAATGTAACGAACATTTTAACGTTAGTTTCGAATTTATCGGACACCGTTTCGATGTTATTCCGAGGGTCCGAAGGTTTAGGTTACGTTTTTAATTAACGAATCATTCCCGAAAAATTATGGGGAATTGGTATGTTGTTATTTGAGACCTTAATGACCCTGGAATGTGTTTTCGGACAGGATTCGAGTTTCCTGGAAAATGCCGGAAATTACAAGAATGTGTACGGCGCGAAACCGAGCTTTATGAACGGTGTGTGAGTGGACGTTGCTTTCAAAATTTAATGCATGCATAAATATTTCTATGATTTCTATGATTATGATTATGAACTGTGATTGATTTCGATTTCCGTATTTTTACGTATTTTTAATATGTTATGCGAGATTTCACGTATTTCGAGACTGGTTTCTCGTATATTTTGGATGATGGGTTAACGACTGAATTTACAAGAAATGTGTGTATGATGTTTTAAGAATGTTGTTTATGATTGTGAGTGTGATTCACGGTGTTGACACGGTTTTCGAGATTTTTGCGATTTTGCACGTTTTACAAGATTTTGGGTTTATTGTGATTTGATCACTGTTTAATGTTTGAATTTGGAATTTGAAATGAGATTTGTGACTTTGAGGATATTAAAATGTATTTCGGAAAAGGTGATTTTGGGCTTGATGTTCGGGGCACAAAAGTAATTTTGAATAACGAGATTTCGGTTTTCAGATGTTTGAAAACGGATTCTTGGTTTGGGTTCGGGATGATGCTTCCGGATGCCGTCTTACGGAATGATTATTGCGAATTCGAATTCGAGAATGGAAAAGGATTTAATAAAGTGATTTGGTATGATTGTACATGCCCCGTGTTTAATGATGATTTGAATATGTTTGTGAAGTACGATTTGGGAATTCGAATGTGGAAATTCGGACCATGAGTCCTGTTGTGACAAATGTGATTTTGGGATGGATCCCACGTTGTTGTGTTTGACAAATGTTTTCGGTTTAAAGACCCGTTGAAAACTGTTTTGGGTTTAAAGGCCCGGTACTATTTCTGGAGCACGTTTTGAGTTTAAAGACTCGGTTAATTGATGATGGGGGAGGGCCCTTAATGAGTTTAAAGACTCAGTTATCATGATACCCCTGAGGCCTATTGAATATGTTTTGAGTTTAAAGACTCATTGATATCCAGGGAAGGCCTGATTATGTGCATGGTTTTGAGTTTAAAGACTCGGGCTCACTTGATATCCAGCAAAATGTTTGACTTACGATTTATTGTTAGTTTCTGATGTTTCGGATGTGTGGGGCAGTGGCTCGGTTCTATGGTTGTTGGTTTTGGATTATGTTGTGCTCTTGGGTTTGGTTCGTGGCTTTGGACTGAGCTCCGGTGTTTATGATTGCGGGCTAAGACCCGATGGTTGAGAAAGCAAAAATGATTTTGAGTTTCATACGAGTTTTCCTTATGTTGGAATTTGATACACGATCTTTCTTATGTTGAAAATGTTAACCGACTGCGAAATGATTTTTGTATGCATGCATTGGTTTTACGCAGAGGGTAAAAACGTCTTTTGTAACTGTTTTTATAAACTAATTTATTTTTGTCCACTCACACCTTTTGGTTTTTATTGACCCTCCATGTCGTGGCGCGTTGGTCGAGGCTAATCGAGGGGTCGAGGCATGAGTAAGCACGTGTGGCTATCCCTGGTTTGGCAAGTACTGAGGGTAACTTTGGAAATTCAGTTGTCTTGCCAGACGGGAGCAGGACCGGGCACGGTTAACAATGCCCTTTTCGGGGGCGATCCTGTCATGAAATTAAGCATGTATATATAAAAATTATATATATGCATGAACGAGCTTATAGGTTGGGTTTATGTAACTCTGGGCATGGTTCAGTAAAATTTGATATGGAGGTGATATTGAAATCGTACAAAATAATTTTATATCGACGATATATCGTCAAAATTGGCCTGCGGCAGCTAAGAGAGGGGGGAGGGGGGGAGAAATTAAGCGAAATATCGACATTTTTCCTTATTTTAAGCCAATCAATCTCCTAATTTCATTAAAACGATCGAGATATGAACAAATTTCATGAAAATCGGACGTAAAACCATCAAGTTACAGCCGGGTCATGTCGTCGGGTTAAAAAACCCGAATAGCAGACCCGTGCAAAGTAGAAGATGAGTGTTTTAAGTCAGTAAGTACACTTTATATATTACTTGGTTGCCTAATATTTCAATCAGGCAAGTTAGTAGAGTTGGTTGTGGATTGTTTTTATTTAAAAACAGTTGCACCCACCACCCGAGTTCGACCCCCCCAAGGCGCGATGATGCCTTTCTTTTTTCTTTTTCTTTCTTTTGCGCATGATGCCTTTTTTTCTGCCTTTTTTTTCTTTTTTCTTTTCATTTATTCCTTATTTTGAACTATATTTTTCATTTATTCTTTATTTTGAACTATATTTGTCATTTTTTCCAATTTTAAATATATCAATCCTTTCCAATTTTTGAACAAAAATTGACTCTATTTTTTTTATCTTTTTTTTCCAATTTTAAATATATTTACTCATTTTATAATTTTTCTTCCATTTAAATTTTTTTAGGCTTATTGTTATGTTTTTAATTATATTAACATTCAATTATAGTAATTCACTTCAATTTATGTTTATGTTTAGATTTTTATATTGCTAGTCATCGGAAGAACCCTATTGTGTCATATTATTTATCATATATTTATTATATCAGTCATTTTATAGTTTTTATTAGTCCTATATAACCATAATTGAATATTTAAGTTTTTCCCAAAGTTTCATTCTAAATTTCCAAGTTTTAGACCGAATTTCCGTCATTTTTGTTGATCGTAAACGATATCGATACCGATATTTGGGGCGAGATATCCGTAAATTTGACTAGCGATATATCCTTCGATATCGATATTTTCATCCTTGGGTATCAGTACCGTATCAATCATCCATTTGATTTTACTATTCAATTTTTTCCGATTTGGTATGATATATACGAGACGAGATGGTTTCATTATTTCAAGACGATATGCCCATCCCTAGGTTTATATGGGCTAGTCGCGTTGGACTTACAGGGTCCGGATCTATCTCGCCTATCGGGTTTTAACACCATAAGCCCAAATTCAATCTGCTAACTTTCAGGCGGGGTCGGCCCATGGACCGTAGTAGGTCGAACCGAACTTTTGTCCACTGAGTCAATTGGGCCTCCACAACCCCATGGGTTTTTGGGCCAAATGATGATGGCTAGTTTCAAACTCGTAACAAGCAAGAAATTTCGAGAATAATCAACTGAAATGAATATCAGTCGGAAATTTTGCCATGAAATGGCAGAGCGGCAAGACGTCGAAAATGAGGTTTGAGTTCCTCAGTGACCAATCATGGTTTGGCAGTCGGGATGACTTTTCGTGTAATCGGTAGTCGGGATGACTTTTCGTGTAATCGGTAGTCGGGATGGCTTTCTATGAAACGGTGGTCAATTATTGTCCACAAACCGGTAGTCGGGATGACTTTCCGTGAGATGGTAGTTGATAATATCAACCCTTATGACACTTAATGGTTAGAAAAAAGGTTGATCTTCTGCGAACCTCAGCCGAAAGTCCATGAACTAGTCAGTTAAGAAGAGTGTAAGCCATATGACACTGAACAGTCAGAAAGAAGGTTTGTGTAGGGAAATGAAGTCAACAATTATGACATTGCTGCTAGAGCGGTCAGAAAGACAATTAAGCAGTTGCAAAATTACCTCGAAGGGGTGAGAAGAGGAGCTGCATCTTGATTTCCTAGGTCGAAAGAAGTACTTTTTGCCACAAGGGCCAACCTTTTTTAAATGATGAAACATTGATTAAAGGTGTTCATAGGTTTAGAAATTGATGAAAATCAATTTACTAAGTTTGATTGATTGATTGTTGGTTTTTTGAGAATCTAGAGTGTTCTTTATTTATAGACGGTGAAGGAGTTCTTAACTTGTTGAATTGGGTCCCGCGCGGGTCCCATTTTTCATTTTCCCGTTAGGATATTCCCCATTTACCTTTGTTTTCTTCGCACTCTGTTAGCACTGCCCATGTCTTTTTCTTTTCCACGCTCAAAGTTTCTTTAGTTGTGTTAATATTTGTTTGGAGCTTTTAATTTCTATGAGCTTTTAATTTCTAACGAGATTTTATCTCGTGGCCTTTCAATAATATTATACTATTCCGTCTTCAAGTAGTGTTATAAGTGGGGATATAGAAAAAACAATGCAGCTATTATTTTATGGCTAGCCGTACAAATGGAAATCATGCCACTTTGTATTGAATGTTTTAAATGATCCTTAATAGTATAACAAAAATAAAATTGTCACTAAAAACATGTCATTAGGCATACAAAAAACGACGAAGAAACAAGGAATCCCATATTTTAATTATATGCCTTTTTGCCATTACTGTTATTGAGTTGGTGGTATCTTCAACTTATTTGACATTAATGAAGGATCTCAAATGTAATTTTTATAATAGTAAAATTGATATTTAATTTGTATTTCTTCTTTCTGATATTCTTATATAGGAAGAAAAAGAGAAAAGTTACTGGCCTATGTATGTTCTTGGTGAATCCATTTTTGACCTTTTTTTTAAGAATTAGAGCCTTAATCAAGAAAATTAATCTTTGATATTAGTGCTAATGGTCTAATGTCAGTCTTATATTGATTGATTTTTAAATTAGTTGAAATTAACGAATTTAAAATTCTCATTATGAGTGCACTAATTATCCCCAATTAATAAAATATACAATGAATTTTTAGCCTTGTTATTTACATTATCAGAACACTTCCAAGCCATACAAAACTCCAGCGTGTTGCTCGGACCCGCCATGCACAAAATACACGTCCCTCATTTTCTGGAACGCATGCCATGTGAGCAAGCTATCAGAACCGGCTTGGTGGCACTTCCCAACCGCCCGGTCTACCTGTAAAGTTCTAGCAACCCGGTCCAACCCTCCATACAAGCTCTTACAGAACCGCATCATGTGCTTTACGTCATAAACTCTACTTCCGAAAAGCACCCTCAAAATGCTCAAAAACGCGTTCAACCCACTGGGTAAGTTTCGGCGCGTGAGAATCTTCACCAGGTAACCAAAGTCGTAAGCGCTGTGAAACGTAACCCAACTCACCGAGTCATTGCAGACGAGTCCCGACGACATCATCAGCTCCGCAAAACGCGCGGAGTCAACTCCCTGGGTCCTGTTGCGGTCAAAGTCGATTCCCTGGCGGCGGAGGAGCTCGATGGAGTCTGGAGCATGGCGGTCACGCGCGACGTCGAAATCTTTAAAGTTGAACTCCCAGATGAAGCGCGCGTGGGAGCCGAGGTCGGGGAGGTTGCCGTGGGCATCGGAGAGGGTGAGGCCGACCTGGATGAGGCTCAGCGCGTCGACGTTGGCTTTCAGAACGTTGTAGTGGTCGGAGGGACGGAGCTGCTGCCGGGCGTAGGGCCTGGTGGGATCGACCGGAGGCCGGAAAACTAATCCCGGGAATTCAGTGTCCATGGAAATGTAAGGGTAAGCATCGACGACGCGCTGGATCAGCTGGAATTCGGCTTCGAGATTGTGGGCCCAGACTTCCCGGATCACGATGGGCTTGGGTTTCGGTTTCAGATTCGAAACTTCTTCGCCGCCGTACATGTTTAGAATGAGGAGGAGGAATGGTAAGAGCTTGCGCTAATTGCCGAGCGTGCAATCGGAAATGAGAGACTTGAGAGTGTTGTGGTTGTGGTGTGAAATATTTTGGGGTGTTGTATAAGTACGAGGGTTTCAGGGGATGTTGCCGGGAAATTGGAGGGCGAGTGTGAATCGTGCGTGAATGAAGTGTGAGGGTCAATGAATCTAAAGTGTTGACCAGACTGATGAGTTAAATATTAATTAATAAATTGGATGGACTTGGTCCAGGTTGGCTCCTCCTTTGTGATGCTGTCTTCTTCGTTTCCCAATTCAATGCATGAATGTTGGGATGTTTTATTTGTAGTGTATTTGTATTTTATAAGTGGAATGTGGACTCTTCGATTCTAGCCCTAGGTACTGTTTTAAATGAATTCACATGCATTTTTAACGCCTCAATATGTCTGTAAATAATTAAATTGGGCGTGAAAACGACGAGGGCTGGCTTTGATGTCCATCAATCTTGTACCTAGGCACAGCTAGTAATATACACAATATTACTAAACTTGCCCTAAATCGACAATAGAAAATATAAATATTTCCAATTGGACAATAGTAATATACACAATATTCATAACCCTAAACTTAAGCTGTCATCAGAGCGGTGATTCGAGAATCTCTCTATTGAAGAAAAAAACCCTAAATCGACAATAGAAAATTTCAACCGAAGTTGGGAAAACTGCTCGAGAACCCAGAACAGCGTCTGATCTTCGAGAACCTATTTTAAGAACTAGACACTGATTGCGCCAGTGTTGATTGTCAAAGACCCACAACCGCTCCCTTCTGGTGCAGAGGCCTTGCCCACCTTTAACCACCCCATCTTGTTATTCCTGACTTTGAATTCCTTAAAAAAATGAGGAATCCTGTTAGTTGCTTGTTGCATTTCTGCTGTTGAAAAAGCCAGTATTCCTTCAATTACCAGAAATTCGACGAATCCGTCAATTTCCAGTAGCATACTCGACGAATTCGTAAATTTCCATGAATTTAATTGCATCATCGATCATCATAAATATTAGAATCCGTAGGTTTTTTTTTTCTCCTAATTTTTTTTCTTCAAGACTATCTTTCCATCACTACCCAATGGCTATTGGTGATGATTCTAGTGCTCTTATTGTGCTACCACCCACTGTGTTATCAATTTCGTATGGAACCAAATTGGATGGTACTAATTTCACTTTATGGTCTCGGATGATGACTATGTTTGTTCCTGCCAAAAGGAGGTTTAGATATCTTACTCGTATTGCAAAACAGCCTGATTTAAGGGCAGAAACATATGATAAGTGGGTGATGGAGTAAGCAATTGCGAGGAGTTGGCTTATCAGTTCCATGGAAGTAAACATGATTAATTTGTTCACTCTTTTGCCTACTGCAAAAGAGATTCGTCTACTGCACAAGCGACTTATTATGAACGTGTTGATAAATCCATTATTTATGATTTATCCCATAGTGCCATGACAACAACAAAAGCTGGGAGACTTATTGTGGTGTATTTCACAGGACCTTTCCCGAAATCACCCTCGATTTTCGTGAGAGGACCTGCTTCCGTCAAACACAAACACACTAAAATTATCAAAATACCCTTAGTCCGATTATTATACAACCTCAGTGTCAAACAAGGTATAACTCTTCGTGTCAAGTATAAACGTGATTCGTAAAATAATATATACCCAAAGCACTAGACATGAAATTAAAAGACCACCAGAACCTACTCTGGTAAACGAGTGCGCATACCCACGAAAATGCCTCGGCCTTAACACAACCCACGTCCTGAGATCAACCTGGAGGGTGTCAAAACCAATAAAAATTGTGAGTGGACAAAAATAAGCCTTTGAAAAAATATTTTCCGAAATCATCCTTTAAACCCTTCATTTTATAAGAACATACATGCATAAATATATAAAAGACATAAATGCCCCTGTCCTACATTTCCCTGGAAATCTCAGTTACAAACCATTACACAAACTTCTAGTCCCAACAAGCAATAAGGGTCAAACCTCGTTTCACTGGTCCAACCAGCCTGCTAATCCAACTAGCATTCCATCTATACTACTGATAGACAACTATAGGTCTTGCAGAGTCCAACTTCGTCGGCATTGTCGAGTCCAATTCTGACCATATTTGAGCCTGTCTGTGGGAGTCCTCAAAATCCAACTATGGAATAGTGATCCAATTGCCTGAAGTTGACCCAACGAGATAACATAACCATAACCCAACCAAAATACGTTTTTCACCGAGCACCAGCCCAAAATAAAGTTTCCAAAACCACTAGTAAAACTTGTGTCTAAAAAATCACAACCGAAAATCCATATATATACCAAAAACCCAGTATTTATCCAGAAATCACAATGCATAATATAACCAAATCATGGCCATCCAAACCATGTCATAAAACCATATAAATATGTAAATACGCATGCACCACAATTATGAAAGAAAATGTCCACTCACAGTACCGCTGATTGGCCAAATCCCGAGCCGTAAGCTAACCTCCAATCTCCAGGGTGTCCTGGCCTATCAAAGTTAGACCCGAGGGTCACCAACAATCTATATAAGTTCATACGTGAAATCCTTAAAAATCCCAGAGCTGAAAACACGTCCCAAACAAGCTTGCCGAGGAGGAAAACCCCCAAAACTACCACCAAACGACCTCTGATCGGCCTGAAACCATTACTATAGAATTCAAGATGTCAAAACATTTTGAACAAGATCGGTCACACCTCGAAATTCCCACCAATGCACCGCCACGCGCCAGTCAAAGTTCGGTAGTCAACGCCCACGCGTCGTTCCACACGTAGGACGTCACCTGCTGACGTCAGCCTTAGTTGACGTGGCCTTAACAGTCTGACACACTTGCCATGTGGCACTACCTAACACGTGCCACTGATAAATCCTAAACTATGCATTAAATTAAATACGTAATTCGGGAGTTATGCAATTTAAACCATTTTTGTGTAGTTGTAGTATTGGTAAATAGATATCGTTCTTAACTGGGGAAATTAGGAAACATTGATAATATGTTAGTTAAAAAGAATAATGAATAATTAATTAAAGAATTAAATAATTAAATAATTAAATAATAAAGAATTAAAGAATAAATGAATTAAAGAATAAATGAATTTATGAATTTATGAAATAAAGAATAAAAAATAAAAGAATAAAAGAATAAAGATTTAAATGGGGGGTTTGAAATATTGTAATCATAGAATAAAGAAAACAAGTAAAAATAGTTAAGAACTTAATTCTACTTCTACTTTAACTATTGTGCAAGTGAACTTTCTTCAAACACATATTTTTACCAACACTCTAACATTTTGCTCATATTGAACCAATCCCGAAATTCTACCTTCATTATCTTAATTACATGCATACATTTTTCAATATTATAAATGCACTGAACAGCGGTCATAAACACTTATAATACGATTCACCTTATGTTATTGATTTCAATGTGCGTCAAACATTTAAATCTCTTCAACCCTATTCTAAGTGCACCGAACAGCGGTCATAAACACTTAGCGTTATATTGAAGGTTAAGCGCTAAAACATATGAAGTAAATGAAATTCAAAAAGTAAAACACATGAAGATTGTATTCACATTTACAAATGTTAGAAAGAAAATACCAACACTTATATTGAAATATAAGTAAACCAAAACAATAACAAGAAATTAAGTAAGGGAAATAAAGTTACACTTTCGGAACCCAAGAACAGCTTGTGATTCGGAAAGTGGATGGAAACAATGGAATGTTATTCATAAGGAACACCGAACAGCGGTTGTTACCTTATGAAGATGGAGGATAAAACGTAAGAATTCATACTTAAATTCTAGAATTATTTCGGAAATACTCGGCCTAGGTATTTCTTAAGGAAAACTTACAAATGTGTTTAAGAGATTTCAAAGAAAAATCACAAGAACAAAGTAAAGAAGAAATGAAATTAGGAACTAACATAAATTAAGAACAAGAATTAAAAGAAAACTAATTAAATAAAAAATCTACAAGAAGTTAAAATGGTCCCCAAAAATAAAGAACAAAAAGAAAGAAGATGAACTAAAAGGAAAGAAAAACTAGAGAGAAAATTTTAGAACCTAAACTGACAGGACCCGCCCCGATCCCCCTGGGACCACCCGGGACGTGCCCTGCTCCCGTCTGACACCCGACATTAAAATACCAAAAATACCCTTATTGAAGATGAAATGCATAAAGAAAAACCAAAGTTAAGTCATACATAGCACGCCACACAAATACTCGAATACAAATAGTGTCAGACAAGAGATAGTTCCCGAATACAGTTTATTGAGCACGACTCTAGACACACTACGTGCCAACCTACCCAGCAGTAGGGTTCAGGTACGCAACGTAAACCTATGCCTCTTCCTCCTCGGGATCCTCCTCCTCCTCCTCGGGATCCTCCTCCTCGATAGCACTACCTGGAGGGGTAGTAAAACAACAAAGGTGAGTGGGCCGAAACTCAAGGTTTACAAAGTAGTTTACCATTTCGAAAACATATAGCTTTTCCCCTCCGTTTTCCGAAAAGACATGCATAGTATCATAAACCACAAAACCATATAGTCATAAGCAGAATAATATCAACATAATATAATCTTAGTCACTGCACTATACATCCCAACCCTGACATCCCAGATGCCTGACGTCCCAGACGCCCGACGTCCCAGACGCCCGATAAGGTCACAGTCTCAAGGCTACGCGTGCCACCCGGGGTCTCAATCCCGAGTCCAAATCCCGAACCTAGTCCGAGCATGGCATTCTAGATGCCTGACGTCCCAGACGTCCAATAGTAGCAATCCTGCTCCTGAGTCACTCTACGGTCCGGTCCCTCCGTAGAATGACTCCTCACAGGCAATGCGCCGTGACCACTCCGGTACCTACATCTGGAGGAGATAGAATCCTAGGGTAGATCTATACAGTGCAGTACCACAGATAATATCGAGATCCATTATATATATATATGACTCCAAACCATTCATAAACAACCAGACGGGTCTCATGCCCAAACATCGTAATACGTGCCATAAATCATACACAAGATAAACAGATACTTTTACTTGAATCACATATAGATATAGTAGAAAGTAAAACAGTTATGCATGCCGAAGTTTAGTGAAATCAAAGGCCCACTCACAGTACAATCCCGCTGCAATCCCGAGCGTAAAGCCCCGTCCAAGGGTTAAACTACAATTCCTGTCATGTCCAAAACATACGTAAAGGTCACTTTAAGTCCCCACTAAACAACTAAGAAACCCTAGACTGAAACCGGCCCGGGAAAGCCGTCCGAACACGCTTCCCAAGGCGTCAAACCCTAATTTGACCAACTTAACGATCTCCGATCGACACGAAACCACCGCCATTGGATCCGTATCGTCGAAACCTTGAAAATGGCACTGGTCCCACACAAAATACTGTTCACACGCGTCCCCCACGCGCCGGTCAACCCTCTAGTCAACAGTGCTACAGTGATGCTGACGTCAGCATGACGTCACTGCTGACGTCATCACTGTAGTGTCAGAGGACACGTGTCAACAGCCCATTGGTCCCTGGTCTGACAATATTCTGACATGATGACGTCATCATGACGTCACTGCTGACGTCAGCATGATGACGTCATCAGCTACAGTAATCGGGTCACCGCAGACCCACGGGTCGACCCGATCACAGATCGTGATTCCGACCACCAAAATCGATGGGATTTGTTCCTATGAACTCGTCTGAACATGTTCTATGGCTCTGTGTAATCAAAACAGGTTTTTAAGTTTGAGAAACCACCTGAAAAACGACGGGGAACTGGCTGCCGGTTCTGGTTCGTCTTCTCCGGCGAGCCGTCACGCTTCCAGCCACAAACTCAGGTCCAACATGCTCGTCTAGTCCCCTAGGTTAAGTCTCAAAAACAACCAAACAAGTTTAACGTTAAAAACGGACGGTTCGAGGCAGGGAAGGAAAATCGGCCTTCTCGGGTTTGCAGGCTTACCGCCGCCGTGTCGCCGCCGTGGGCTGCCCAGTCCAGTCCTACGCCGTCCAGAGGTCACAACGGTCCTAACCCTAGGTTGGTTCGAGCCCAGAAGTCATGGTTTGGACGGTTTGGTTAGTTTTGGGCTGCACGGGTCCTCTCGGGTTTGTGGGTTTTCCGGGTTGCGCCGCCGTCCGTGGTGGTGGTGATGGCCGTCTCGAGGTGGCTGAGAGGGAGTCTGGTGTGTGGGTTGAGGCTGAGGGGTGGTGTGATCGCTGGTGTGTTTGTGCAGAGAGTGAGAGGTTGCACGATTTAGGAAGAAATGAAAATGAAAATATGTTGCTCTGATGGTTTAAGAACAGAAGGAGGAAATGGAATGAAGGGCTGAGATTTAATCTGAGTTAAGAGTGAAGGGTGAGGATTTAAGGAAATTAAATGAATTAATTAGTCTAAAGGCAGACATAGATCCAGATTGTTGGGGATGATGTGGATGAGGTAGATGAGTGACATGTGTCACTTATCAAGGGTCCAGATTGATTGGGTTAAAGTAAATCAGATTCTAATATTTTATTATTATTTTAAGTTCCGAGTCTTGGTTAGTTCGGTTACGTTCTTGACCATAACTTTTTCGTCGTAAGTCCGAATTCGGCGTGCCGCCTGTCTACGGATTCGTATCGACGAGACCTACGTAACGGTCATTGGCCCTCGTCCGTTGGACTTCCCGGGTCAAAAGTCAACATTTGGCCCCCAAATGGCCAAATTACCAAAATGCCCCTCGACTTCCGAACGTCACAACTTCTTCCTCGAACGTCGGAATCGAACGTGCCACCTGCCTATGAACTCGTGACGTCCTAAACTACGTCACGGTCACGTGTCAAAGTCCTAAATAC